>SJYX01018873.1:36165-172227 GCA_006410675.1 Oreotragus oreotragus
GCCCCGCGCCCGGGCAAACCCGCGCCTGCGAGGGGCTCCGCGGTCCCGAGACGCGAAGGAGCGACACCCCCGCCCTCCACCAGGACACGGCCCCGGGACCGCCGCTGTCAGCATCCTCAGTTTGGCAGGCTCCCTCCCCAAAAGGGAATTTTTTCTTTTCTTTCTTTTTTTTTTTTTAAGTGCAGTGTGATCGCTGTCCGCACCGCGAGCTCCGGGACCCGCAGCGCCTGGCACACTCACGGTCTGCACGCTCTCGCCGCGGGGGCCGTCTTCCCGCATCTTCGCCCGCATCCTGCGCTGTCCGTCAAGGACGCGCGGCCACGCCCCCGGGCCCAGGCGCGGCCCGGAGCCCCCCGCCCCCTGCTGGCCGAGCGCGCGCCTGCCGGCCCGGCCGCGGCTCAACCCCTGCCCGGCCGCCCGCCCCGGCGTCCCTGCCCGGAGGACCCCGGCGACAGACGAGCCTGCGGCCTACGGTCCATGGGGCCACACAGTCGGATACGACTGAGCGACTCAGCACGTACCAGCCTCTTTGCTGAGACCCCCTGCAAAGGCGTGCAGAGACTGGAGAGACGATGGATTAGCGCTGTCGGTGTAGAGGGCAAATGAGGGTTTTCTGGCCTGCTTAGACTACCTTGGGCTTCCCTGCTGGCTCAGATGGTGAAACTTCCACCTGCAGTGTGGGAGCCCTGGGTTCAATCCCTGGGTTGGAAAGATCCCCTGGTGGAGGGAGAGGCTACCCACTCCAGTTTTCTGGCCTGGAGAATTCCACAGACTGTATACTCCACGGGGTCGCACAGAGTTAGAGACGACTGAGTGATTTCCACTTTCACTTTAGACTACCTTACTGAAATAACGAAGGCATGTGTTAAATGGATTTACTTTGCAGAGTTTCTGTGACGCAAATAATGAGACACTGGGTCTTCCCTGGTGGCTCAGACAGTAAAGAATCTGCCTGCAAAGCAGGACAACCGGCTTCAGTGCCTGGGCGGGGAAGATCCGCTGGAGGAGCATGGCAACCCACTCGTCTTCTTGCCTGGAGAATCCCATGGACAGAGGAGCCTGGCGGCTGCAGTCCAGGGGGCCGCAGAGAATGGGACCCTTCTCAGGACAGACGAAAGTTAGACTTGGTTGTTTTGGTCATCAACAGTCAACGTGGAAAATAGTGTGAAATGGACATGTTCTGACTAAAAGATTAGATTGACATCAGGATTACACATTGATCTTTCCAGAAAGCACACAACTTGCTCTGCTAAAGCTGCAACCACACGAAAGAGTGCATTCATAGGATCCAGATCCAGGACAGGATTAGGATCCATTCATAGGATCCAGATCCGGGACAGGATTAGGGTCCATTCATAGGATCCAGATCCGGGACAGGGTTAGGATCCATTCATAGGATCCAGATCCGGGACAGGATTAGGGTCCATTCATAGGATCCAGATCCGGGACAGGGTTAGGATCCATTCATAGGATCCAGATCCGGGACAGGATTAGGATCCATTCATAGGATCCAGATCCGGGACAGGGTTAGGATCCATTCATAGGATCCAGATCCGGGACAGGATTAGGATCCATTCATAGGATCCAGATCCGGGACAGGATCTGGAGAAACAGAAGCAGTTTCTGTAGTTAAGAAACTTTCTGAACTAATCGTTTTCTGCCAAAACGTCATACGATCGCTTTTGTTTTGGAAGATCTGTGTTCCCTCCGTTCCTTGCTCTCCCTTGAATTATGTCTGCCCTTTCTCCCATCACTGGCACTTTCCAAATCTCTTCGTCCCTCTGCCCGTCCCGCCCTCCTCACTGAGCCCTAAGTACGAAGTCAGTACCAAACACGCTCTTCTTCAGGCTTCTGAAAGCCCCAGACTTGAGGGCCTCTCAGTTTCGTTCCTGCTGGCCCTTGCCCAGAAATCTCCCCTAGGCTACCCCCAGAGTCTCCAGTAAACCTCTTCCCCAGGACCAGTCTCCCAGTCCAACTCAGTCAACGTCACTCATTAAAACAAAGAATTTCAGAGTCTGAAGGACAAGAGGTAAAGGAGCTGAGGACACCAGGGTCCCGCCGAGCCACTATGACCCCATCGTATAAGTGACACAGTTCTGGGAATGTGAGCAGTTTGCCCCAGTTACATGTTTAACACAGGGGAAGCTGAGAGTCAGAAATTCAGTGGACAAAAAGCCAAATCAAACCGAGACCAAAAGCAAACAAACAAAAAAACAAGACAAAATAAAACCCCATATTGTTCTGTGATACGTTATATGATGAGGAGATGGTGTGATAAGAGGCAAGACATATAGCAACGTGAAACTGCCTCAGTGTGGAAGAAAGGGAGTGAGACAAAGAGGATAGAACATTCTGGAAGGACAAAGTAGAACTGAATAGAAATGAATATACACTTGTATCGAGCTATTTTTAGCTTCAGTCATGAGACCAAGAGTATGAAGACCCTGGGAACTTTCCTATGGTCTGGGTAGGCAAAGATCCAGAAATTAACTAGAAAATATCAGTAACAATTTAAGGGGAGTTGGAAGTATCAGAGGAAAAAAAAACAGCACCCGACCAACTAAATGAGGAATTCCCAGGTAGAAAAAGATGTATCGAGCTATTTTTAGCTTCAGTCATGAGACCAAGAGTATGAAGACCCTGGGAACTTTCCTATGGTCTGGGTAGGCAAAGATCCAGAAATTAACTAGAAAATATCAGTAACAATTTAAGGGGAGTTGGAAGTATCAGAGGAAAAAAAAACAGCACCCGACCAACTAAATGAGGAATTCCCAGGTAGAAAAAGCCGAAGCCTGGTAAGAGAGGTAACTGTGGGTGCTTGAATGGAGCCTGTATTCCGCTGTCGAGTGGCGTGTTCTACAAATTTTCATTAAGTGCTATTGGTCGGTGGCCTTGTTTAGTTCTTCTTCTCTGAGGCTGGCTGTCTGTAGAGGTGCTCTAGAAGTCTTTGAAAGGCGCACCGGAGTCTCTAACTGGAGTTGCGACCTTGCCTGTCTTTCCTTCTTGCTCTCCCGGGTTCCGTGCTACACACGTTGCCCCTTTGTAGCTTATGCTTCTGCACATTTACGATTACTTTGTTTTTCGATGGATTGACCTTTTCATCATTATATAGTGGCCCTGTTAGTGGTAATTTTCTTTGATCTGAAGTCAACTTTATCTAGTATTAAGATAGGCACTTATGTTTTCCTTTTATCAGTGTCTTCATTATGCATATATTTTCCCCATTCTTTCACTTCAGTCTGCCTCTAAAGCTATATCTGAACTGAGTTTTTAAAGACAGTTTGTAACTAGGCTAAGTTTTAATTTACTCTGGCAATCTCTGCCCTTTAACTGATACACTTAAACCATTTACATTCACTGTAGCTATTAATATGTTAGAGGTTAAAGAAAGAGAGAGATAGAAGGAAAAAGAATGAATAGGCAAGCCACGGATTGAGATGAAAGATTTGTGTGTTGGGCAGATGTGGGGAAAGCAAGCATCCTCGCCTTGTGTCTGCTCTTGGCAGGAAAGCATCCAGTTTCTCACCATGAAGTATGATATTGGCCATAGGACTTCTGTAGATGCTCTTTATCAACTTGAGAAAATCGCCCTCTATTTCTAGTTGGCTGATAGTTTTTACAAATGGGTGTTGGGTTTTGTCAAATGATTTTTACTGCATCTACGGTTATGATCACATGGCTCTACCTCTTTGGCCAGTTTATGGGATGAATCACAAGAACAAGGCCCTGGATGCTGAGCCAGCCATGCATGCCTAGACTAAACCACATTCATCTGCTGGTTTTGTCTGTTTTCTTTCACTGTAGTAACACATGGCATGAGCATAATGGGTTTTTGAGCTCTACTAATCTTTTAGCAAATTATTGAACTGAAAGGTGGTCTTTGGAAGCTTTTGAACTTATACATTATAACAGTCTTGCCCAACAGGAAGCTAAGAAGCTAAAAATGGTCAATCAGAGATGCCTCACATTTACCATTTACCAAATAACATATTCATCAGTTCAGCTTGCAACCCCATGGACGGCAGCACGCCAGGCCTCCCTGTCCGTCACCAGCTCCCGGAGTTCACTCAGACTCATGTCCATTGAGTCGATGATGCCATCCAGCCATCTCATCCTCTGTCCCCCTCTTCTCCTCCTGCCCCTAAGCTTTCCCAGCAGCAGGGGCTTTTCCAATGAGGCAGCTCTTCGCATCAGGTGGCCAAAGTATTGGAATTTCAGCTTCAACATCAGTCTTTCCAATGAACACCCAGGACTGATCTCCTTTAGGATGGACTGGTTGGATCTCCTTGCAGTCCAAGGGACTCTCAAGAGTCTTCTCCAATGCCACAGTTAAAAAGTTTCAATTCTTCGGTGTTCAGCCTTCTTTACGGTCCAACTCTCACCTCCATACACGACTACTGGAAAAACCAAAGCTTTGATCGGAGGGACCTTTGCTGGCAAAGCAACGTCTCTGCTTTTTCACAGGTTCCAGGAGTGTGGCCACAGATGTCTTTGCAGGAATGCCCCCACGTCGCCCATGCCGCTCACTTGTGATGTTTTCTCTCACTCACGCTCAGCTCTGGGTACACCACTTCTGAATTACAAGAGGAAGTTTCTGGCCACACTTGAATCATGACTTGGGAAACTTGATAGAACTCACCACACAACAGGCCGTTCCGAACAAATCGTCACAAGACGTCTCACGGTCAGGTGCTCCGTTTTAGCCAGGGTCCACTAGAACACCAGAAGCTGTTATTCTGAAAGCTTACACCTTCCACTGAAAATGGCGTGGCCTTGCTGCAGAGCAACAGGGGTCTGCATTGTGACTCTCCCACATGCGCTGTAAACACCACACGAATCGTCTTCCACATCTGATACTTCTAATACCACAGGGTCAGCTCAGCTGGATCATCCAAGCAGCAGCGCTGTTTTCCCCACAGACTGCGTCTTCTGCAAAACCCGTCCCCGATCTAAGTCCCATTAAAAGCTGGCAGCCTGTTTTCTCACGTATAAATGGGCGGAAGCGGTATGCCCAGCTGCGAAATATGCTGCCCCCAGGAACCAGAGGCGTGGTGGCCTCCTCCTGTACAGGGGGATATACCATCATTTAAAGAGGAGACATCCCGGCGTGCCCCTGGTTTAGCAGGTCCTTCACAGAATTACCTCCCAGCATCTGAAATGCATGTGAGCCCGGGCCTCTAAAGTGGTGACTACTTCAGCTCATCTGGCTTGATTAGCACGATATCATTGATCGGTTCGGTTCAGTTCAGTCACTCAGTCATGTCCGACTCTTTGTGACCCCATGGACTGCAGCACGCCAGGCCTCCCCGTCCAGCACCAACTCCCGGAGTTCACTCAGACTCACGTCCATCGAGTCAGGGATGCCATCCAGCCATCTCATCCTGTTGTCCCCTTCTCCTCCTGCCCCCAAGCTCTCCCAGCGTCAGGGTCTTTTCTAATCATCATCGATGGAGCTGACTAATATGATGGTCTGTGGGAATTACACATCATCCACACTCTCTCTCTAACAAAAGGAAAGTGTGTTAATACAGTTTCTTGGGGGCAAAACTAAATATTATATACTGTTGTCTCTTTGTGTGAGTTCAAATATTTCGGATCCCCTTTTCTAATAGTGAAAGGAAAAAAAAAAAAAACAAAAAAACCCACCACACTCATTCAATCAGTTACCACAACCATATACCTGAGACTGTGTTCATTTCTTTTACAAAGATGCTGCATCTGGCATAGAAGCCACAGCTGGACCTGCCACTTGGCTGACTTGGAGGAAAGAGACTGTCATTCCTCAGGACTTGCTAGGTTTCTGCAGGGGACAGACTGACAAGTCAAAGGCCTGTGTGGCACAGGCCGCTCTTGCTGCGCTCTTCAGGGCCTTAAAACCTGCACTAGTTTCCAGGCCCCCCTCCCACTCCAGTGGGGGTAGGTAAGTCATCGAAAGTCTCCGCAAAGACTTATGGTGCTGATGATATAAACACTGGGGCTCAGAATTTGACACGGGAAGGACATTAATGAACATCCCAGGCTCTCGGCTGTACCCCCAGAAGGTTAAACTCTAGAGTGGAGTGGACCAGAGGTGGACAAAGCCTTAACATTTTGTAACTCCATTTCAAGTCAGTTCCATCTCTGACAAGATGAAGATGATCTGATTTCACGCTATCAGAAGACAGAGTGACCTTTCCCTGGAGGACAAAAACAAAACAAAACAAAACCAAGAAAAAAAAAACAACCCATCTTGATGGGGAATGAAGTGGGGGAGAAGTTTTCTCCCAGAAAGGCGACTGCCATTTTTTCACGTTAAATCCAAAGTGATGCCTGTGCTGGGGGTTGACGGAGCTCCTGAATATATCATTTGCATTAGACTGCTAGTGTCTTTGGATCCTTCTGTTGATAGTGCGTAATTCAGTTGGACAGCTCCGCAAAGGAGACAGCAGATGGAAATTCCCCTGGTCAGTTTCAACGTCTTCTGGCTGCACGAGGCCCGCGGCCTCGGTTTGGAAGGTGTGCGTTTTGTGGTTCCGTCCAGCAGGTGGCGATGTGGTACCGGGAAACTCTGCGCGTGCAGGCCAGCTTCCCGTGTTTTTAAGCTAAGCTGGGAACTCCCGTTCTCCTTTTGGGATTCTGGACTAATTTTTGCTGGAATATCCAGACAGGACAGGGAAATGGTTTGGAGACAGTCTACATGTCTCACGTGAAGTAGTTCCTGAGAAATCTGTCTTGTGTTTATGAGATGGGAGTGCAAGCGTGCAAGGCACCCATTCCACAGCAGTTCACAGGTGGCGCTAGCAGTACAGAATCCGCCTGCCAACGCAAGAGAGGCAAGAGATGCAGGTTCAATCCCTGTGTCGGGAAGATCCCAGAGGAGGAAACGGCAGCCCACTCCAGTATCCTTACCTGGAGAATCCCATGGACAGAGAGCCTGGAGGGCTGCAGTCCATGGGGTCGCAAAGAGTCCGACAAACTGAGCGCACACACGCACAGACACACAGACAAAAGTATTCCGAGTCTGTCCAAAGAGCCTCCTCCAGGAGCTCACATTTCCTTCCCCACCTCGCGTCTTACCTGAGCCCCACTGAGCGGATTAGGTGTCTTTCCTCCTACAGAATCACAGTGCAAACCAGGGGGCACAGTTAAAGCTGCCCAGGGTTCAGCGTGGTGGGGGCCAGAGCACCGGGGCTTCAGCATCAGTCCCTCCAACGAACATTCAGGGCTGATCTCCTTTTGGAATGACTGGCTGATCTCCTTGCAGACCAAGGCACTCTCAAGAATCTTCTCCACCACCACGGTTGAGAAACATCAATTTTTCAGCCCTCAGCCTTCTTTATGGTCGAACTCTCACATCCACACGCAACTACTGGAAAAAACCATAGCTTTGACTATGCGGACCTTTGTCAGCAAAGTGATGGCTCTGCTTTTTTAATATACTGTCTAGGTTGGTCATTGGAGAAGGAAATGGCAACCCACTCCATGTTCCTGCCTGGAGAATCCCAGGGACGGGGGAGCCTGGTGGGCTGCCGTCTACGGGGTCGCCCAGAGTCGGACATGACTGAAGCGACTCAGCAGCAGCAGGTTGGTCATAGCTTTCCTTCCAAGGGGCAAACGCCTTTTAATGCATGGCTGCCGTCACCACCTGCAGTGATTTTGGAGCCCAAGAAAATAAAAGCTGCCACTACTTCCACTCTCCCCACTTCTGTCTGCCATGAGCTGATGGGAAAGTCTGGCTCGGGTGGAAAAGAGAGGACAGTGGACGCAAGGGAGAGAGAAGCGAACTGTTGGTCTCTCTTCCTCCATTAGCCCCTTTCTGCAGGATTATTGCCCAAGCGCCACTGTTGGTTCCTCTCTCATGTACCTCTCAGTGTCTGGTGAAAACCAGGTTCAGGGACTTCTGACTCCACACACGTGCCTTCACGCTGCCCCCCAGTCCTCGGGGCCTTTGACTGCCTGCACCTGGGCCAGAATCTTTTCCCCTCTCAGGGCAAGAAAGGGACTTGGGTGCCGGAAGTTTAACTCCCCCCCTCCCTGAAATCTCTAGCACATTCACAGAAGGGGCTACGGTGTTTGGTCCCCTGGTAGGGACAGAGAAGTCTCAGCCCCGTCTCTAAGTCTCCCCAAAGGCGTCTGAGGTTGATGGAGAGAGGCAGGGAGAGACCAGGAGTGACAGCGTGCATTTATTTCTGTCTTTGTGTGGCTGGTGGGTAGTTTGGGTTCAAGCAAAAGACCTCCTGTTTTAGTTCCCTCAAAGGCAGGCAGCAAACAGTAAGGTTTCAAGGCTGGCAGTGTCAGTTTCAGCTCTGGGGACTCCTGCACTCAGAAGTCAGAGCCACGTGGCTTTTCTGCCGCCCACGAGGCTTGCTGCCCCACTGTCGTGAAAGCCTTCCTTCCTGCTCCTGTCTAGATGCTCAGTCACTCAGCCATGCCAGTCAGGTCTGACTCTTTGTGACTCCATTGACTGCAGTCCGCCAGGCTCCTCTGTCCTGGGGATTTCCCAGGCGAGAATACTGGAGCGGGTTGTCGTTTCCTCCTCCAGGGGATCCTCCCGAATCAGGGAACGAGCCCTAGCGTCCTGTGTCTCCTGCATGACAGGCAGGTTCTTTCCTGCCGAGCCGTCCTCGGAAATGTTCCGGTCTGCAGGAGAGAGAACAGTCTGAGTAACAACCAGGAAGCATTGGGATGACTTGTTTTAATCCTTCCTCTTGCCGTCCAGACTGTTAACAAGAGGGCCTGCGGCAGGAAGGGGAAAGGAACACTCACTCCTTAATACCTGTTCCTCTTTCCCTGTCTCGATCCGCTTTGGAGAAAAGGTAACTCTCACGTGGCGGTTTTCAGAACACCTGAGAGGCATTCCAAGGTTTAAGAATGCGTCAATTCCTTCTGCGCTGTATACCAGCCTTTCTCTGCCAGGATGAGTTTTCGCTGCCTTTCTGACAACCTCAGAGTGCTGAGGGCCTCCCGTAAGCTCCCCCATCACTACACGCAGCCTGTGTTTCCTTCCTTTGTTTTGCTTTTTACATCCAGGGTAACATAAATTGTCTCTTCTGGGGACACAGTTTGGTCTCTGGGTCCTTCAGCCTGGGTGTTGTCTATATTCTCTGAACTTGTCTTAGAGTCCATCTCTATTTGAGAAGTATTGGCATTATCCTGCTGGTTTTCACTGACCTAAATAGAAATGTTAAATACTTTAGAATTATGAACGCAACAACAGTCCTTTATATTCTTCTTTGCCACATACCATTCACAAAGGTCTTCATGGAAATGCAGAATGAACATGAAAAGGTCAGTGAATGTAATTAAATCAGAATTTGAGTTGGGATCCAACATGTAAGCCGAGTTTCCTATCTTATCAGTTAGATAAGTTCTTAACACTGCTACACTGCTGCAGTGTTTTCGGAGAAATATGAGGAAAGAAGCAACTTTTCCCCAAGTGCATCAAAAACAGAGATACTTATATCTGCCAGCTCTCTTAGAGTGTTCGTTACTTTGGGTCTTGGTTATAATTTTCAACTTCAAAATTTTTACTTTTTTTTCAAGCATTGTGACGATTTGCACCAAAAAATTCTCAGTCTTCTTGTTGGAAAATTCAAGGAGCACTGTAGAGTCGGAAAAGAGATGGTGGTTTGATGTAATAACAGAGTCCAGTTAGTAGGGAGAGCCATGACTTAACTTCTGTAAACTCAAGGCCAAGTCTTCATTCCACTTCTGCCTTAGGCAACAACTCACTTCTCCTCACTTCTCTTAACAAATTGAGGAAAGTAAAATTCTCTCTTTTTGCCAACAAGGTTATGGTAAGACCAAACATCTGAAAAATTGCTTTATAAACTGTGAAGCACTGTGCAAATATAGAGTATGCCTGTTACTGAATAGATCAGCCATGTTAGGGAACGGCATATATTTTCAAGCTCTGACATAGCATTCATATTACTTTCACCTATAGTTTATTTTAATATGTTATATCTTATAGGTGTTGTTCAGGAAGTATTACAACATTCTTTTTTTGCTGTTGTTTTTGAAGTTTCCTTTGATCTAGCAAAGAGTTTTATTAAAACATCTTCCTCTCACTATCCAACTAAAACAAGAAGAATAAAATAGATGAGGCAGATCTTAAATCATTTACTGTTTCCTACGTACAGTGAAGTCATTTATCGGCAAGAAGGTCTATGAAGCCCAGTTTCAAGGATGGCTGTCTATACTAGTATATTCCACCAATAGCGTTTATAAACATACCTTAGAAACGACTATTAATTGTTGGCAAAAATATGGAAAAACCAAAATTCTACTCACAAGAGAATGAATTTCTCAACTTTGCTAATTTGGTCTTATTGTGGAAAATATAGTAGCTACAGTCCTTGATATATTCCCAATATAAACAAGTGCACATAGATACCCAGAAGACAAATATCTAGCATTCATAGGATCATTGTTTGTAAAAATAACAAATTGGAAATAACTCAAATGTCTACTAACAGGTGAAATACATACAGATATATGACCTGCCTCTTGAGAAATCTGTATGCAGATCAGGAAGCAACAGTTAGAACTGGACATGGAACAATAGACTGGTTCCAAATTGGAAAAGGAGTACATTAAGGCTGTATATTGTTACCCTGCTTATTTAACTTATATGCAGAGTACATCATGAGAAACGCTGGAAAGGAAGAAACATAAGCTGGAATCAAGATTGCTGGGAGAAATATCAGTAACCTCAGATATGCAGATGACACTACCCCTATGGCAGAAAGTGAAGAGGAACTAAAAAGCCTCTTGATGAAAGTGAAAGAGGAGAGTGGAAAAAGTTGGCTTAAAGCTCAACATTCAGAAAATGAAGATCATGGCATCTGGTCCCATCACTTCATGGCAAATAGACTGTCTCTTATACACATCTGAAAAGCAAAGGNCAGATATACAGATGACACCACCCTTATGGGAGAAAGTGAAGAGGAACTAAAAAGCCTCTTGATGAAAGTGAAAGAGGAGAGTGAAAAAGTTGGCTTCAAGCTCAACATTCAGAAAACGAAGATCATGGCATCCAGTCCCATCACTTCATGGGAAATAGATGGGGAAACAGTGGAAACAGTGTCAGACTTTATTTTGGGGGGCTCCAAAATCACTGCAGATGGTGACTGCAGCCATGAAATTAAAAGACACTTACTCCTTGGAAGAAAAGTTATGACCAACCTAGATAGCATATTGAAAAGCAGAGACATTACTTTGCCGACTAAGGTCCGTCTAGTCAAGGCTATAGTTTTTCCTGTGGTCCTGTATGGATGTGAGAGTTGGACTGTGAAGAAGGCTGAATACCAAATAATTGGTGCTTTTGAACTGTGGTGTTGGAGAAGACTCTTGAGAGTCCCTTGGACTGCAAGGAGAACCAGCCAGTCCATTCTGAAGGAGATCAGCCCTGGGATTTCTTTGGAAGAAATGATGCTAAAGCTGAAACTCCAGTACTTTGACCACCCCATGCGAAGAGTTGACTCATTGGAAAAGACTCTGATGCTGGGAAGGACTGTGGGCAGGAGGAGAAGGGACAACAGAGGAGGAGATGGCTGGATGGCATCACGGACTCGATGGACGTGAATCTGAGTGAACTCAGGGAGATGGTGATGGACAGGGGGGCCTGGCGTGCTGCGATTCATGGGGCCGCAAAGAGTCGGACACGACTGGGCGACTGAACTGAACTGAACTGAATCATATAATGGAAGTGGACAGTGTATCTTCTGGCATTCACAGAACTAGCCATTTAATAATTGGTTAACAACCTTAACACCTTTAAATAAAGATGTACAGCACAGAGGAAAAGAGAGAAAAGAATGATGATTTATGTTAAGTCTTATTGAGTAGGCTGAGTGACTACATTTGGGAGACAGAGATCTCTGTAGAGTGTTGTTCCTGTGAAATGATGGGAATTTCATTGAACCTTATCTTGGCTTAGATAACGTGATCCTCAAACATTCCCCACCCATGGGTTTCAGTTCCATGCCAACCAAGCAGCATTCAGATGAATAACCCAGCTTCCTGTCTACTAAGTATATGGGAAGGGATGTCTTAGATGGGAGGGGCAAGCGTTCAGCACCCCGACGTAGACACCCTCCATAAGAAATTAGTAAATTGACCTTTGGATTCACTCATTACCCTTCTGTGAACTTAATGTGTGAATCTCTCCTCAAGATTCTAACTACATCTGAAAGTCTAGATAAGGTCCAGTTAAGGACTGCAAAGGCAAAGGGCCAGACTCTGGTCTGTGACTCATTCACCACAGCAATGCCATGTTGGAAACTGCTTGACCCATAGCTAACCAGCCCTCCCCTGTGACTCCCTATTTTATCTTAAGCCTTTCTATTCAGGTTAAACATATCTTACCATGATCAGGTTTCACATCCCATCCCAGGTCCTGCAGTCTTCCCTTTTTACTTCCAAAGTCCCTTGAGAATTCCATTCATAATTTATTTAGAAATATTCTTATTGGAAAAAAATAACAACAAGAAAAACCCCACATGTAGCTTCTTTTTAATAAAGGAAACAAAATGGGAAGGTCAAATTGCTCTTAGAACTTTTTATAGGCCTGGCAGCACTGGAAATATTTCATCATTAAAGAACGTGTGACAAGTCACTGGGACCATTTACTGAGGGTTTCTCAGGGACAGACCAAGAATAGTAAAAGGGAGCTTTGCTAAAAGACTCCATGATTTGTCTTGATTTTCCTGAGAACAGCTAGGACTAATTAGATACAACTTACAGCTTGTATTAGTTACATCTGAGTATTTGTTAACAAGCTCTTTGTATGCAAAACAAAGATTGATTTCAACTTGATTCATCACTTGAGTTCTCTTTCCATGTTCTGTTCCCATCTTTTCATTTAAATGCAAGAGTTTCTGGTTTAATGACATTAATTAACAGAGGAAGCTAGGTTGAAAATATCTTGAATCCTCTGCCTAATTATAGTCCCAGTCATGAATGCTGGAGAAAATGTGGCTTCTTAATAAAAAGAAAACAGTCTAGAACAATATTATGCAGTTTATAAATTCCACTGAACCACTGTACAAATAAACAATGCTACTGAATCACACAACAAATCATCTCACAATTAGGCCACACAAGACCAGCTGCCTCACGAAGCAGCCCATGAGCCAAAGAGGAAAACTTTGAAGATAAATATTGCCATATGTGAAAGGAAAAAAAAGTTCCCAACAAACCTTAATTGCATGGAGCATCATTTTCAGATGCTGTTTGCCGTGGGAATAAAGGAGCTTGTGTTGTGACCCATGACTGTCGTAAGCATCTTCAGTATGGGGGATAGAATTACGGGTCTGATTGGAGTCACTGTGGGCCTGCCGACACGTGAATTATGCTTCCTTCTTGCCCAATCTCTTCTTCCCTTTTCTTACCACACTGGCATTTCTCATCACCTGACATTTGAAATCAATTCTCCATTTATCTGGGTGGATTGTTCACGTTGGACCTCAACTGAAAAAAATGTTAAGTGTAGGCTAGCCTCCCAGAACTAGGAGTTGGTGGTTATCCCCAGGGCATAGACTCATTTAAGTATTTGTTAGAGCTCAACAAGAAGGCTCCCTCAATTTCATGATCCATTCCAAAGCCAAGCATGAAAGCTCTTTGGCTTAACTGCAATTCTTAGATTATCCTTACATTTGACAGTAACTGCAGTTCTTGGATTAGCCTTGTCACCACTCCACGCCCCCACCGCCCCCCCACCTTTTCTTGAAGCTTTGACAGTGACTACATTTGCAACTTCATTTCTTATTTATATCAAAGAGTAGCCAGGAGGGGAACATCAGCCCAGGAAAACCTAGAGAATTCCCAGGGTGCCAAATGCAAGGCAGTTGTGCTCAGAGTTGCAGAGGTTTCATTCTGAAACCTGGAGGGTCAAAGTCAAACAAAGACTAGAAGGAAAATCTTTGCTCAAATTTCTAAGGGTGTCTCACTCTTCCTTTAATATTGTAATCTTTGTAGACGCAATATTTGAAGAGCTCTTTGGAAGAAAAATCACCCCATCTTATCATCACTTGTGAAATGTTGACATCTCTTTATTCATAGGTGCACCATCTTAGGTGGACTCTTCCTTTGATACATGATGGATGGAGTAATAGCATTAACATCAAAACTCTGCTCTTACAATGTCCTATCTGCAGTCTGTTTCCTAAGATAAGTTCTTTTTTTCCCCTCGTGCTTTGCAAAAGAAATGCTTCTCTTTTTTATTTTTTTACTTTCTCCTTCTTCAGAGATTGAGCAATCAAATTTGCCTGAAGTCAAAGTTGAATCTCCTAAAAGGGCAATCAAGCATATCAGATAGTTACAGTTTATTTGTCAAAATATTATGCAGGATGTTTGAGGGTTGATTATGAAATAATGCTATATTTTTGAGCAATTACCATAGCATGTATACTGTTGTATTTTAGAAAGCTTGAGAAGAAAGCGAAAGAGTTAAGAAAAGATTGGCTACTTTGCTCTTTTGCCATGGGCATGCATCATTAACAAAAAAAGTTTTAGAAACACCTATTTACTTTAAAAGATATTTAGGATTTAAATTATATATAATTTCAAAGGTCTTTTCTCCTGTGTAGTTACTGGTCACAGATAATTATCTCCAAGAGTGTAAATCAGGCACCTTCCATTATCATTTCTCAGCAGTTGCTTGGGCTTAGCTCTTCCATTATATCTGCTTTATATTTGAAATCAGCAGTGTTAACATAATGTATGTCTGTGATAATGTTGTAAAGAATGGTAGTTCCTTGATGTTTCTTTCTGTACCAAATATAATGGTTCTTGTTTGTTATGAACTCCAACAGAGGTGCAGCACAATAGTTAAGATCACAGGTTATGGAAACACACATATTTGGGTCATAACACTGTGCATAGAAGCATCCCATGACTAAATGGAAGCACTGTAAACAAGATCAGGTTAGAGCTGGTCCTGAAGGTTAATGTAAGTTGTATGTGCAAAGGCAATGATGTTCATGGGACAGACTTCAAAGATACGGCTTCTTCCTTCTCAAACATATGGCCCTGTGGCTGTTTCCCGTTGTCAGCTAAGGAAGGATCATGTAGGTCTCATTTATGGATAGTTTTTGGCAATATGCTGGCATTATCCCAGAGTAGTCAATTACAGTCCAGGGCTTCCTAGGTAAAGAATCAGCCTGCAACGCAGGAAATGCAGGAGAGGCAAATTCCATCCCTGGGTTGGGAAGATGCCCTGGGGGAGGTAATGGCAACTCACTCCAGTATTCTTGCCTGGGAAATCCCAGGGACAGAGGAGCCTGGTGGCCTATAGTCAATGGGGTGGCAAAGAGTTGGACACAACTTAGTGGCTGAGCACAAGCCACACTCTGGGGTGTCCCTAAGGACAGTGGTAAGGGGAGGAACTTCAAGCAGTGTATTTGGCTGTTCATTTTTCTTAGAAGGAGAGAGTAAGAAATGTGTATATACAATAATTCATGGGTTGTTGGTTTGCCTAGATGGTCAGGAACTTGGAAGGAGCTCAGTGGGAAAATTAGTGACAAAGAGGTCTTGGGATGTTGCTGGTCATAGGTCTTTCCTCCAAGAGTGTCAACCAGTCATCCTCTGATTGTGGGTGGACCTCTGTGGACATACATCAAAGAGCAACCTAAACAGAGAAGGAGATTAATCAGGTGTAC
Organism: Oreotragus oreotragus; assembly: GCA_006410675.1. NCBI lineage: Eukaryota > Metazoa > Chordata > Mammalia > Artiodactyla > Bovidae > Oreotragus > Oreotragus oreotragus. The sequence goes on from SJYX01018873.1 coordinate 51,807, forward strand.
AAGATAGCCTGTCTAATGGATACCAGTCAGTTTCTCTTCCCAGCAATTCTTACCCTTGCCCAACTGGCTGTATGAGCAAAGTGGGCAGAGAAATAGGGGTGGAGGTTATACATGGGTTCAGCAATATAGACTCCTCACTAAGACTGATTGCACTTCAGTGACTGCTGAAGATATGTCCTGCAACAGCAGAGAATGACAATGAACTCCCAGTAGGGCACCACTCCCTGAAGAATTTAAACAGATACTTGATGGCGGGTTGATTCAGTTGGGCCAGTTCTACCATGCAAGGGACAGCACTGGCACTTTGCTCTCATTGGAATAGAGGTAGATTTGCATTAACTTCCTTCAGTGCATCTGCCAATACTACATTTATAGACTTACAGATGCCATGATCACCATACAACATTGCTTTCAACTGAGGACCTCATTCACAAGAAATTAAGTGCAGCAATGAGCTCATACTCTTGTAATTCACTGGTCTTACTGGGTTCCACACCACTATGAAGCAGGTGGCCTGATGGAAGAGTAGAATGACCTTTTGAGATTTGTTACAGTGCCAACTGGATGTGAGTAGGTTGGAAGATGGAAGAAGAGCCCATGGAATTCTCTAGGCAAGAATACTGGAGTGGGCAGCCATTCCTGTCTCCAGGGGATCTTCCTGACCCAGGGGTTGAACCCAGGTCTCCTGCATTTCAGGCAGATTCTCTACCATCTGACACTGCTGCTGCTGCTAAGTCACCTCAGTCGTGTCCGACTCTGTGCAACCCCATAGATGGCAGCCCACTAGGCTCCTCCATCCATGGGATTTTCTAGGCAAGAATACTGGAGTGGCTTGCCATTGCCTTCCCTGATCTGAGACACTAGGGAAGCCCAAATAGCATCCAGGATCATTATCTGCTCTAAACCAGTGAGTTATATATGGTACTCTCTCTCCCATAGATAGGATTTACATTCTAGGAATTCAGTTCAGTTCAGTTCAGCCCAGCCACTCAGTCATGTCCAACTCTTTGCAACCCCATGGACTGCAGCACACCAGGCTTCCCTGTTCATCACCAACTCCTGGAGCTTGCTCAAGCTCATGTCCATTGAGTCAGTGATGCCATACAACCATCTCATCCTCTGTTGTCCCTTTCACCTCCTGCCTTCAGTCTCTCCCAGCATTAGGGTCTTTTCCAATGAGTTAGTTCTTCACATCAGGTGACCAAAGTATTGGAGTTTCAGCTTTAACTTCAGTCCTTCCAATGAATATTCAGGACTGATTTCCTTTAGGATTCACTGGTTTGATCTCCTTTCAGTCCAAGGGACTCTCAAGAGTTTTCTCTAATGCCGTAGTTCAAAAACATCAGTTCTTCAGTGCTCAGCTTTCTTTATGGTCCAACTCTCACATCCATACATGACTACTGGAAAAACCTTAGCTTTGACTAGATGGACCTTTGTTGACAAAGTAATGTCTCTGCTTTTTAATAAGCTAAGTTGGTCATAGCCTTTCTTCCAAGGAGCAAGCATCTTTTAATTTCATGGCTGCAGTCACCATCTGCAGTGATTTTGGAGCCCCCAAAAATAAAGTTTGTCACTGTTTCCATTGCTTCCCCATCTATTTGCCATGAAGTGATGGGACCAGATGCCGTGATAGTTTTCTGAATATTGAGTTTTGAGTCAACTTTTTCACTCTCTTCTTTTACTTTCATCAAGAGGTTCTTTAGTTCTTCACTTTCTGCCTTAAGGGTGGTGTCATTTGTGTATCTGAGGTTATTGATATTTCTCCCAGAAATCTTGATTCTAGCTTGTGCTTCATCCAGTCTGGCATTTTGCACGATATACTCTGCATATAAGGTAAATAAGCAGGGTGACAATATACAGCCTTGATGCACTCCTTTCCTGATTTGAAACCAGGCTGTTGTTCCATGTTCAGTTCTAACTGTTGCTTCTTGACCTGTACACAGATTTCTCAGGAGGCAGGTCAGGTGGTCTGGTATTCCCATCTCTTGAAGAATTTTCAACAGTTTGTTGTGATCCACACAGTCAAAGGCTTTGGCATAGTCAACAAAGCAGAAATAGATGTTTTTCTGGAACTCTCTTGCTTTATTGTTAATCCAACGGATATTGGCAATTTGATCTCTGGTTCCTCTGTCTTTTCTAAATTTAGCTTGAACATCTGGAAGTTCACAGTTCATGTACTGTTGAAGCCTGGCTTGGAGAATTTTGAGCATTACTTTGCTAGTGTGTGAGATGGATGCAATTGTGTGGTAGTTTTGAACATTCTTTGGCATTGCCTTTTTTGGGAATTGGGATGAAAGCTGACTTTTTCCAGTACTGTGGCCGCTGATGAGCTTTCCAAATTTGCTGGCATATTGAGTGCAGCACTTACACAGCATCATCTTTTAGGGTCTGAAATAGCTCCACTGAAATTCCATCACCCCCACTAGCTTTGTTCATAGTGATGCTTCATAAGGCCCACTTGACTTCGCATTCCAGGATGTCTGGCTCTAGTCCAGTGATCATACCATCGTGGTTATCTGGGTCATTAAGACATTTTTTTGTATAGTTCTTCTGTGTATTCTTGCCACCTCTTCTTAATATCTTCTGCTTCTGTTAGGTACATGCCATTTCTGTCCTTTATTGTACCCATCTTTGCATGAAATATTCCCTTGGTATCTCTAATTTTCTTGAAGAGATTTCTAGTCTTTCCCATTCTGTTGTTTTCTTCTATGTCTTTGCATTGATCACTGAGGAAGCCTTTCTTATCTCTCCTTGCTATTCTTTGACAGTCTGCATTCAAATGGGTATGTCTTTGCTTTTCTCCGTTTTCTTTGCTTTGCTTCTTTTCTCAGGTATTTGTAGGGCCTCCTCAGACAACCATTTTGCCTTTTTGCATTTCTTTTTCTTAAGATGGTCTTGATCACTGCCTCCTGTACAATGTCATACACCTTCAGCCCAAATAGCCTCCAGAATGCATTATCTGCTCTAAACCAGTGCATAATATATGGTACTCTCTCTCCCATAGATAGGATTTACATTTTAGGAATTAAGAGGTGGAAATGCAAATGATGTCTCTTGTCCCTAGGGATAAGCTAGTGGAATTTTCCCTACCTGTACCTGCTCTGTTGGTCTAGAGGGCTTAGTCTTCAAGAGAGTGGATATAGCAGTGGTTTCATTAAACTGGAAGTTGAGAATCTGATGGGTTTTCATGCAGTTTTCTGGCAAAATGCACCAGCTCTTGTGCAGAGAAGTCAGAGGCTTGGAGGCATTGGGATAACATTGGCTCCAGTTCATCCTCAAAGATTCTAGCTGATTTTTATGGATGTAGCCTGTCCTTGCTCTCCCTTCCTTCAAGTCCATCTTTCCTTTCCTAAAGCCTGCCTTTCTGACTTCAGGCCCAGCTGTATGTAAACCATTCAGTTAGATCCTGTAATTGTGTAAGGGCGAATATAGGGTTGGCTAAAAATTTTGTTCGAAAAATCCAAGCAAACTTTTTGGCCAATTCATATATATCAATCCTGGTGATTTTGCTTTCTTGATTGAGCCCCAAGTAACTGATTAGATCAGAGTCCAATATCTTCTATGGAAAAATCCAAGCAAACTTTTTGGCCAATTCATATATATCAATCCTGGTGATTTTGCTTTCTTGATTGAGCCCCAAGTAACTGATTCGATTAGAGTCCAGTATCTTCCTTGAGCTATAAACACAATAGTAGGCAAATCTCTCTAAACAAATGTCTTCATCTATAAAATGGGATAATACTAATTACCATAGAGGAGTGTTATGCGTATTATGAGAGCTGAGAACTCTGCAAGGCCTATGGAAAGTAATTAATGCTTACCAACAAAGCTTGAATTATTTGACTCTATATCATTTTCCACAGTATTATGGGGTTTTGAGGGCTCTCAGAGCTTTTGAGAAATTATTTGAACCAGTTGTTGTTCAGTCACTAAGTCATGTTCAGCTCTTTGTGACCCATGGTTGTAGCATATCAAGCTCCTCTGTTCTCCACTATCTCCCAGAGTCTGCTGAAAATCATGTCCATTGAGTTGGTGACACTATCAAACCATCTCATCCTCTGTCATCCTCTTCTCCTCCTGCCCTCAATCTTTCCTAGCATCAGAGTCTTTGCCAATGAGTTGGCTCTTCGCATCAGGTGACCAAAGCATTGGAGCTACAGCTTCAGCATCAGTCCTTCCAATGAATATTCAGGGTTGATTTCCTTTAGAACTGACTGGTTTGATCTGAACCAGTAACTTACCTTGAAAAGACCAAAATTCCCAATGATGTTAGGGTAGATTTCTTATTCCTGCTGGTTTAATGTCACTAAACTGCAATATCCAGTTTTATTTATAAGATGTGTACTGGAGGGAAATTAATTCCATGTTTATTACTACTTACAAAGAGGTTTGAAAGCCAAATATGAAATTTTATAAATGCCATTCTTCAAATAAATCTTTCTGAGTCTGCTTCCTTCTTCATCTTCTATAAATAAGTAAAAAAAAAACTATCACAGAAGTCCTTTCTAATTCTAAAATTGTATAAAGATTAATCAACTCAGAGCATATTCATTTTTCCAGTGAAGATTCCTTTGCTTTCTGCAGATAGGGGTAGGTGTTTCTGCTTGGATGTTCTCTTCAGCATTGGCTTTGAAGGTCAATCCAGAGAAAAGTTCTCATTATATTATAGCCAAGACTTGTTGTGTTTATGAGACTTGGCCTCAAATGTTTTGGAGCTTTTTGCAAAAACCAAATATATTTTCTAAGGAAAGAGATGTACCGCCATTGAAGATAATCTGATAGATGCTTCAAACATGGGAGGACAAAAGTTTGGGGTTAGGAAGAGTATAATCTTGGGACATTATTAATTTGACTATTTTCCTTAGCAAATCAGAGGAAGCAAAGATTTAGTATATGCCCTAAGTTGAAATGGGTGAGCGGTTAGGAAGTACAAGTTTAAGTTTTGGTTCCAGCATTTACCAGCTGTATTTCCTCAAGAAACTTCTTCTTCTTTTTTTTTTTTTTTTTGTGGACGTTTAGGGAACTTCAACCATAGTGTAGGGGTATAGTACCAAATTAGACTTCTCATGTAATTATGAAGCAAAATTAAACAGTAGATGTCAGAGTGCTTTGCTTGTTTGAAAGCTTCCAAGCCTACAAGCTAAGATTGGCAAACTATTGGTCAGACTGAGTCTGTTGCCTGTTTGTGTACAAACAGCCAATCAGCAGAGCATGGTGCCAATGGATATGCGTATTGGGACTACCCTAGCTGTCCAGTGTTTAAGACTTTGCCTTCCAGCACAGGAGGTGTGCTTAGCAGAAGAGCTAAGATCCCACCTGCCTCCCAGCCAAAACACCAAAACAGAAACAATATTGTAACAAAATTCGGTAAATACTTTTAAAAAATGTGTGTGTGCTCGCATGCTAAGTCACTTCAGTTGTGTCTGACTCTTTCAGACTCCTTGGACTGTAGCCTATCATGTTCCTCGGTCCATAGAAGTTATCAGGAAGAATACAGAAGTGGGTTGCCAATTCCTTCTCTGGGGATCTTCCTGACCCAGGAATCGAACCAGGTGGATTCTTCACCACTGAGCCACCTGGAAAGTCCATGAAAAATGTTCAGTTCAGTTCAATTCAGTTCTGCCTCTCAGTTGTGTCCGACTCTTTGCCACCCCATGAATTGCAGCACGCCAGGTCTCCCTGTCCATCACCAACTCCCGGAGTTCACTCAGACTCACGTCCATCGAGTCAGTGATGCCATCCAGCCATCTCATCCTCTGTCGTCCCCTTCTCCTCCTGCCTCCAATCCCTCCCAGCATCAGAGTCTTTTCCAATGAGTCAACTCTTCGCATGAGGAGGCCAAAGTACTGGAGTTTCAGCTTCAGCATCATTCCTTCCAAAGAAATCCCAGGGTTGATCTCCTTCAGAATGGACTGGTTGGTTCTCCTTGCAGTCCAAGGGACTCTCAAGAGTCTTCTCCAACACCACAGTTTAAACACATCAATTATTCGGTGCTTAGCTTTCTTCACAGACCAACTCTCACATCCATACATGACCACTGGAAAAACCATAGCCTTGACTAGATGGACCTTTGTTGGCAAAGTAATGTCTCTGCTTTTGAATATGCTATCTAGGTTGGTCATAACTTTGCTTCCAAGGAATAAGTGTCTTTTAATTTCATGGCTGCAATCACCATCTGCAGTGATTTGGGAGCCCCCCAAAATAAAGTCTGACACTGTTTCCACTGTTTCCCCATCTATTTGCCATGAAGTGATGGGACCGGATGCCATGATCTTTGTTTTCTGAATGTTGAGCTTTAAGGCAACTTTTTCGCTCTCCTCTTTTACTTTCATCAAGAGGCTTTTTAGTTCCTCTTCACTTTCTGCCATAAGGGTGGTGTCATCTGCATATCTGAGGTGATTGATGTTTCTCCCAGCATTTAGCTTGTGTTTCTTCCAGTCCAGCGTTTCTCATGATGTACTCTGCATATAGGTTAAATAAGCAGGGAGACAATATACAGCCTTGACGTACTCCTTTTCCTATTTGGAACCAGTCTGTTGTTACCACTCCTTTTACCCAAGAATTCTTTCTTTTCCTTGTAGGTCTATATGACAGTAGGATTGCACTCAGTCATTATTACTACATTTAAAATTTTATCAATAAAGATTCTATGGATCTTCGTCTTCATTTTGATTATATAAATACCACCATAACATCCTCTTCTTTGCCTCGTGGCCCCCAAAGGCCTAAAACATTTACCATCTGAAAAGCTTATTGATCCGTGCTATAAAGCATTATGAGGAATTTCTGTTATTGATAACAAGCATAGTCCTTGTTCTCAAGCAACGGTCGCTGTAAACTATTTGCTTTTCTTCCCAGTTATATTAAATCTTTGTTTACACTTTTAATTTTATAACACAACACTCTTTCTTACAGATAGCAAGAAGAGACAAAATTACGTTGCCTGGATGAATTATAACATGAATTTTATAATCTGAATTTAAAAATCAAAATTTATGAAAATTTGAAGGAAAAAAAGAAAATTAAATGATAAAAGAGGATTGGAAGAATCAAACCAGGAGTAGAGATGCTAGCTTGTCCCATGCTCTAAAAGTCCTTCTGAAGGCTTCTGTGATTGGTGGGCTCTGGAGATGGTTCTCAGTAAAAGAGTTTGGTATTGCTATGCCGAGAGGCATCGCGTACACAGGCGTGAAAGTAGGAGCTTCCTTGCCTGCCTCTTCTAGAAAACCAGACAGTTCTAGCCACAGCAGTAATAACATCTTTAAGGGTAGGGGAATCTTTAAAATGAATCACACTATTTTGTCTCAGAATGACTTCAGATATGGATTTCTTTATTGGAAATGCAAAATATTGAAGTCATCTTTGGAGGTTACAACTTCCCTTTGTGTAGGTCTATGGCACACATTGATATCTTCATTCAAAAAAGAAAGAAAGGAAAAAAGAATCAGAAAAGAAAGGGAGGGAAAAAGATTTTCAAGTGTGCAGTGCTCATTTTTAACATTTCAACTGTTTGTCTCATAGTGTGTCTGGAGTGCCTTTGTTAGAGATTAATTAGGCAGGTTTGATTTTCTAAATAATAGGAGCCAGAGGAACTAAGGGGGCGGCCCTCTTCTCCTGGGAGTGGGAAGTCAGGGGGAGATGAAAGAGAGACTAACCTTTACCTCATAATTTCCCTTCCCCTCCTCTCTGTGTAAGCCACATTAGTCTCTCAGTAAAGGTACTTGGAGAAACTTGCTAAAATTTTCCCTCATGCTTGAAATTTACTTACCCTGGGTAACAGGAAATGTGGAGTCTTGTGATGTAGATTGTTATACCAGATGGTAATCTTAGCACATGCTATTTATGTAGATCAGCCATGTGTGTGAGTCACCTATTTGAGGCTGACCTCAGCCACTGTGAAACTGGGTTCCATACTGCTGTTATTCATAAATAATAATAATAATGGTATGGTTATGCACCATTTTGATGCATACTTACTGAGACCATTCCCTTCACACAGTATTAAATATGAAATTGTTTTCTTTTTCTAAATTGTACTTTTTTTTTTACCAGCTGAATTCCTTGTTCAATTGCTCTTCCTTAATGGCGAGGACAAGCACAGGATTTAACTCGGTTGTCGGATGATATCTGTCGTTTGCATTGTACTTGTCATTGACGGCCCTGCCTTCCCAGCACATTTGTCTCTTATTCAAACTGTCCTCTTCTGCTGTTGCTCAGTTGCTCAGTTGTGTCCGACTCTTTGTGACCTCATGGACTGCGGCACGTCAGACTTGTGATTAGTGTGAATCGATTATCTACTGCTTGTACATGAGCCAGATATTGAAGGCTGGCCAAAGATAAACTCTTCAAAGTCAGCATGTATGTTTTCTTTCCCTCCTACCATCCATTCATTCAACCTTTCTGCCATTCGCCCTCCTGACTTCCCTTCCCTTCAGCTTATTTTACTGGCACGTTTCCCTTCGTGGTGTCTAAACTGGATTTTGCACAAAATAGTCAATATCCTTTTGGCTTCGTAACTGTCTACAGACACTTTTTCATGTGACGCTTTTCTGTCCTCTTGCTTGGAGTGTTTCCCACTGACAGGCTGTCCTCTCGTTGACATCAGGGGCCACTTTTCTGCCTATCTGACTTGCCCTCACATTTCACAGCCCCCGAATAATGTGTCTCTTCTTTCTTTTCTTCCCTTTCCTTCCCAGCTGTTGTTTACTTCTGCTTGTGGTCAGATATTGAAGGCAGAGGAAGTGCACAGCTGAGATGCTCTGCTCCTGACCTTTCCCTAGCCCAGCTCTTCTGCTGTGGTCCCCTTAGTTATGTCACATTCTTCCTTATAGTCTTTCTCCTGAGAGGACTCGGTCTTCACTCTCTTTTTTTTCCTCCATCCTCCTTCTCTCAGGAGTGCTGTCAGAAGTCTGTTTCCATGATGAGGGGTCATCCCACCTTCCTGGAATCCTTCTTGCTGGTCTCTGAGAGAAACACCTCCAGTTTCTCGCTTGGTATCTCTTACCCAAAGGTAACATTTCTGATCCTACGCTAAGGACTCTACAGCTTAATGTGAAGTTTACAGGCATTCCCCCCAACACCAGTGATGGTGACCAGAGTCCTTCATTTTACAACTGAATTTGGATTGGAAACAAAGATAGCAAGTTCATAAGGGGTTTTAATCTGTACAGAGTTCCACTGGAGCAACAAAATCGTACAGAAGAGACAAGTTTCAGTGGGAAACAAGTGATATTGGTTTACTTCTTTCCTTTGGAAGTTAGGATGTGGACTGTTACTGATATTGTGCTGCTAATGTTTCTGAGCTCTAATTTTATGTTGGTTTAAAAAAAAATTTATTGCAAGATATTTGCTTTACAATATTGTGCTGGCTTCTGCCCTACATCAACATAAATCAGCCACAGGTATACATATGTCCCCTCCCTCTTGAACCTCCCTCCCATCTCCCATCCCATCCCACCCCTCTAGGTTGTCACAGAGCATGGGGTTGAGCTTTCTGTCGCACAGCAAATCCCCACGGGTTATCTATTTCACATGCGGTAATGTCCACATTTCCATGCTATTCTCTCAATTCACCCCTTCTCCTCCCTCCCACACTGTGTCCACAAATCTGTTCTTTGTCTCCATTGCTGCTCTGCAAATAAGTTCAACAGGTTGTTTGTTTTTAATTGCCTTACTGAGTGAGGGATAGAGCCCTGAGGTCTCTGGGATTCCTCAGAGCAAGATCCTTTATCATCAAGGGTTTCTAGGCACAGGCTTCCCCAAGAGTCCAAGCAGTTCCTCTTCCCTGGCTCCGGCTCTCAGAGGAAACAGCTCTTTCCAGTTCACTAAGATCCAAGCAAGAGCTCATCTGAGACTGTCTCAGCTCCCTGGTGGGAGGGCCAGTCTCCACCCCCAAGAGCAGGCTTGGGATTCAGATCAGCGTAGGATGGGGTTCCAACCCCATGACCGACTGTAACATCTGACAAGTAACAAAACCTCTCCCTGTCTGAGATTCCTCACGTATTACATGGAGTAACATGGCACCCATCTCATAAAGTGGCTGTGAGGATTCAAGGAGAGAATCATGTAAAGTCCCTGGCACCAGGAGAGGGCAGCTATTTTTAATCTATGATCCAGGAGGTGGAACATTTCTGTACTCTCTCCAGCCTGAAATGGAGATGCCTTTACATCATCCTTCATGGCTATTCTTAATGACTCTTGTCATTTGACTTTTAAATACCCATTGTTAGCTTCCTGTTAAGCCAAATACCTATAAAGCAAGATGAATAGCGATTATATAAGCAGTCTCTGCAGAGCTTTGGATTCCTAAAATTTTGTCAGAATTTTTAGATCATCAGTGATTAAGGGCACTGAGGAACAGAGCGTTTCAAGTCTAGGTTTAGGCCTAAAACTAACCGCCACTACTGTCTTACCTTAAAATGCTAAGGCTTTACGATCATACATGATGCCTAGGTAGTAAGATATAGGTCAACTTTAAGAGGTCAGGGCCAGAGTCAGGAGATGTAGGTTTCAGAGTCATCCCTAATATCCTGTAATCCATGATGATGAGTTCTTTAGCTAGATTCAAACTCTTGGAAGGTCTTATTGATTCTGGAGGGAGGAAGAGTGCAGTTAGAATGTATAGTCATCTGAAATCGAATCAGCTTCTGTACTGCTTTCTGGGCTTATAGGAAAATTCCACTCTTTGGAAATGAACCAATCTCCCCAAATAGTGAGCCGTACAGTTATCTCTACAGGTAGCAAGCATCTACTAGTACCTCCCAGATCTCTGTACAAAACTCATACTTCACAGGAGGAACTTGCATATTGATTTCAAGGTCATTATAATAATCTACTTAAGGAGATGAATTGTTTGATCTTGAGACAAGATGAGCATGTGTTATACAGAATTTATGAATGTAGATTGTACTTGCTCCCCTCAGTTCTCTTTAATGCACAGAGTAAATACTCAAGCCTGAGTTGTTTTGCTCTTTTCTGAAGTTCTTCATTCAGTTATTTACTTAATATCTACAAGATGCTATAGGAAATAAGAATTAGAAAATTCTTGAATATGATTCTTATAAAGGACCATTTTAAAAGATCATGGTTTGCTAATCTAAGATTCTGTGACGGCAGTTATCAGCATGATGGCTGATCAACGTGATGGCTCCATTAGAAAATGCTAAGAATTCAAAGACACTTGTGTGATGAGTCATTGCTATTCAGTTTCTTCCACAAATGGTCTTAACCTAAGCAGGACTCTTAAATCAACAAATGGCTGTTGCCAGAGAAGAATTTGCAATTTAGCAATGGAGTTTTAATTACTGTTCAGTTTCTGTTGGTGGTTCTTTAACCTATAGCATAAAGTTCAGAGTCTGAAGGACTTAGATAGAGATGGGGCTCAGTCCTTAGGCAGTGTGTAAACTCCCTCCACCCTCTATGCATATCCAGCCACTGTTAATACATCAGTGCTGTCCTCTAGCAATAGAATGTGAGCCAGAAATATAGCCACATATGTAATTTAAAATTTTCTAATGGTCACACTAAAAAAGTAAAAGTAATCAGTGAAATTAATTTTGACATTGTTTTATTTAACTCAGTATGTCCAAAACATTATTACTTCAACATGTAATCATTATAAAGTTATTAATGAGATATTTTACACTCTTTTTTTTTATATCAAGACTTGAAAATTCAGGGTATTTTTACAATGAAAGCCCATCTTAGTTTGAACTAGCTGCCCTTCAAGTATGCAGTAGTCCCATGTCATTTGTGGTTACTGTATTGAACAGCACAGATCTAAGGATATCTTAGATATCTTCCAGTATCCTCCAACCCTTCCCCAGAAACCCATTACACTTTCAACAGCTCAAGGGACCAGAAAGTTCTCCCTTGTGTTGCACTGAAATCTATATATTTTCAATTTCTCCCCTTGGTCTTGGTTCTACTGTCTCAATCCTACTTTGATTACTACTGAAATTTCACACTGGCTTCCAGTAGCGATGGTATTACCATGATGTAACCCTAGTTATTTTTAAAGTTTTCTCTTCTTAAATCATATTTCTCCATTTTTTGAAATTGGAATTTTTTTTTTTAGATCAGGTACAAAATTTTCTATTTAGAGTTATTACATTTCCCCTTACTAGTTGACTCATTGTTTCAGATTGACCCAGTTTCCTTCGGAACAGAATTCTCACAGCTAACTCATCGGGTACCCCTCTCAGTCTCATATTATCTAATTATGGAATCAGCTGACTAGCAGCATTGTCATTTAATTTAGTGATAACTATGTTAACCTGGACAGAACACTCAGGGCTTGCTGTGAGAATCCTCCTCCCAGGCTAAGCGCTGTCCATAGTCATCCCATGGAAGTTACAATCATTTGAATAATTATAAAGTCACCAGCTGACTGGTCATTTCAGTCCACATTTCTTCATTTTCCCCACCAGGACACCATGACTCACCTTGTCAAATGCCCGTCGCAGACAGTCAAAGTTCTTAGCTGTCAGAACAGGAAATAAGTTCATATTTCTTGCTTAATTCAATGAACCCATGGTGAGCTTGTTCCAGAAGCTTGGTCCACATTTTTCTCTCTCCAGGCTTCTGTCACCTTTCATGTCCTCCATAGGTCCTCAGAATAACTGACAATGATTCCTGGTCCTCATCTTTTGGTTTCCTTATCCCAGGGATCTTGTATAAAATAAATAGTTGGTCTTCATTCTTTTTCAGCATTGATTCTTTCCTGTTAATATTTTTTCTGTTCTTCGAGCCTGAAAATTATTTTCAAGCATTCTTGGCATAGGTTATGTGACTCAATTTTTATTTAAAATNTCAAAATTTATGAAAATTTGAAGGAAAAAAAGAAAATTAAATGATAAAAGAGGATTGGAAGAATCAAACCAGGAGTAGAGATGCTAGCTTGTCCCATGCTCTAAAAGTCCTTCTGAAGGCTTCTGTGATTGGTGGGCTCTGGAGATGGTTCTCAGTAAAAGAGTTTGGTATTGCTATGCCGAGAGGCATCGCGTACACAGGCGTGAAAGTAGGAGCTTCCTTGCCTGCCTCTTCTAGAAAACCAGACAGTTCTAGCCACAGCAGTAATAACATCTTTAAGGGTAGGGGAATCTTTAAAATGAATCACACTATTTTGTCTCAGAATGACTTCAGATATGGATTTCTTTATTGGAAATGCAAAATATTGAAGTCATCTTTGGAGGTTACAACTTCCCTTTGTGTAGGTCTATGGCACACATTGATATCTTCATTCAAAAAAGAAAGAAAGGAAAAAAGAATCAGAAAAGAAAGGGAGGGAAAAAGATTTTCAAGTGTGCAGTGCTCATTTTTAACATTTCAACTGTTTGTCTCATAGTGTGTCTGGAGTGCCTTTGTTAGAGATTAATTAGGCAGGTTTGATTTTCTAAATAATAGGAGCCAGAGGAACTAAGGGGGCGGCCCTCTTCTCCTGGGAGTGGGAAGTCAGGGGGAGATGAAAGAGAGACTAACCTTTACCTCATAATTTCCCTTCCCCTCCTCTCTGTGTAAGCCACATTAGTCTCTCAGTAAAGGTACTTGGAGAAACTTGCTAAAATTTTCCCTCATGCTTGAAATTTACTTACCCTGGGTAACAGGAAATGTGGAGTCTTGTGATGTAGATTGTTATACCAGATGGTAATCTTAGCACATGCTATTTATGTAGATCAGCCATGTGTGTGAGTCACCTATTTGAGGCTGACCTCAGCCACTGTGAAACTGGGTTCCATACTGCTGTTATTCATAAATAATAATAATAATGGTATGGTTATGCACCATTTTGATGCATACTTACTGAGACCATTCCCTTCACACAGTATTAAATATGAAATTGTTTTCTTTTTCTAAATTGTACTTTTTTTTTTACCAGCTGAATTCCTTGTTCAATTGCTCTTCCTTAATGGCGAGGACAAGCACAGGATTTAACTCGGTTGTCGGATGATATCTGTCGTTTGCATTGTACTTGTCATTGACGGCCCTGCCTTCCCAGCACATTTGTCTCTTATTCAAACTGTCCTCTTCTGCTGTTGCTCAGTTGCTCAGTTGTGTCCGACTCTTTGTGACCTCATGGACTGCGGCACGTCAGACTTGTGATTAGTGTGAATCGATTATCTACTGCTTGTACATGAGCCAGATATTGAAGGCTGGCCAAAGATAAACTCTTCAAAGTCAGCATGTATGTTTTCTTTCCCTCCTACCATCCATTCATTCAACCTTTCTGCCATTCGCCCTCCTGACTTCCCTTCCCTTCAGCTTATTTTACTGGCACGTTTCCCTTCGTGGTGTCTAAACTGGATTTTGCACAAAATAGTCAATATCCTTTTGGCTTCGTAACTGTCTACAGACACTTTTTCATGTGACGCTTTTCTGTCCTCTTGCTTGGAGTGTTTCCCACTGACAGGCTGTCCTCTCGTTGACATCAGGGGCCACTTTTCTGCCTATCTGACTTGCCCTCACATTTCACAGCCCCCGAATAATGTGTCTCTTCTTTCTTTTCTTCCCTTTCCTTCCCAGCTGTTGTTTACTTCTGCTTGTGGTCAGATATTGAAGGCAGAGGAAGTGCACAGCTGAGATGCTCTGCTCCTGACCTTTCCCTAGCCCAGCTCTTCTGCTGTGGTCCCCTTAGTTATGTCACATTCTTCCTTATAGTCTTTCTCCTGAGAGGACTCGGTCTTCACTCTCTTTTTTTTCCTCCATCCTCCTTCTCTCAGGAGTGCTGTCAGAAGTCTGTTTCCATGATGAGGGGTCATCCCACCTTCCTGGAATCCTTCTTGCTGGTCTCTGAGAGAAACACCTCCAGTTTCTCGCTTGGTATCTCTTACCCAAAGGTAACATTTCTGATCCTACGCTAAGGACTCTACAGCTTAATGTGAAGTTTACAGGCATTCCCCCCAACACCAGTGATGGTGACCAGAGTCCTTCATTTTACAACTGAATTTGGATTGGAAACAAAGATAGCAAGTTCATAAGGGGTTTTAATCTGTACAGAGTTCCACTGGAGCAACAAAATCGTACAGAAGAGACAAGTTTCAGTGGGAAACAAGTGATATTGGTTTACTTCTTTCCTTTGGAAGTTAGGATGTGGACTGTTACTGATATTGTGCTGCTAATGTTTCTGAGCTCTAATTTTATGTTGGTTTAAAAAAAAATTTATTGCAAGATATTTGCTTTACAATATTGTGCTGGCTTCTGCCCTACATCAACATAAATCAGCCACAGGTATACATATGTCCCCTCCCTCTTGAACCTCCCTCCCATCTCCCATCCCATCCCACCCCTCTAGGTTGTCACAGAGCATGGGGTTGAGCTTTCTGTCGCACAGCAAATCCCCACGGGTTATCTATTTCACATGCGGTAATGTCCACATTTCCATGCTATTCTCTCAATTCACCCCTTCTCCTCCCTCCCACACTGTGTCCACAAATCTGTTCTTTGTCTCCATTGCTGCTCTGCAAATAAGTTCAACAGGTTGTTTGTTTTTAATTGCCTTACTGAGTGAGGGATAGAGCCCTGAGGTCTCTGGGATTCCTCAGAGCAAGATCCTTTATCATCAAGGGTTTCTAGGCACAGGCTTCCCCAAGAGTCCAAGCAGTTCCTCTTCCCTGGCTCCGGCTCTCAGAGGAAACAGCTCTTTCCAGTTCACTAAGATCCAAGCAAGAGCTCATCTGAGACTGTCTCAGCTCCCTGGTGGGAGGGCCAGTCTCCACCCCCAAGAGCAGGCTTGGGATTCAGATCAGCGTAGGATGGGGTTCCAACCCCATGACCGACTGTAACATCTGACAAGTAACAAAACCTCTCCCTGTCTGAGATTCCTCACGTATTACATGGAGTAACATGGCACCCATCTCATAAAGTGGCTGTGAGGATTCAAGGAGAGAATCATGTAAAGTCCCTGGCACCAGGAGAGGGCAGCTATTTTTAATCTATGATCCAGGAGGTGGAACATTTCTGTACTCTCTCCAGCCTGAAATGGAGATGCCTTTACATCATCCTTCATGGCTATTCTTAATGACTCTTGTCATTTGACTTTTAAATACCCATTGTTAGCTTCCTGTTAAGCCAAATACCTATAAAGCAAGATGAATAGCGATTATATAAGCAGTCTCTGCAGAGCTTTGGATTCCTAAAATTTTGTCAGAATTTTTAGATCATCAGTGATTAAGGGCACTGAGGAACAGAGCGTTTCAAGTCTAGGTTTAGGCCTAAAACTAACCGCCACTACTGTCTTACCTTAAAATGCTAAGGCTTTACGATCATACATGATGCCTAGGTAGTAAGATATAGGTCAACTTTAAGAGGTCAGGGCCAGAGTCAGGAGATGTAGGTTTCAGAGTCATCCCTAATATCCTGTAATCCATGATGATGAGTTCTTTAGCTAGATTCAAACTCTTGGAAGGTCTTATTGATTCTGGAGGGAGGAAGAGTGCAGTTAGAATGTATAGTCATCTGAAATCGAATCAGCTTCTGTACTGCTTTCTGGGCTTATAGGAAAATTCCACTCTTTGGAAATGAACCAATCTCCCCAAATAGTGAGCCGTACAGTTATCTCTACAGGTAGCAAGCATCTACTAGTACCTCCCAGATCTCTGTACAAAGCTCATACTTCACAGGAGGAACTTGCATATTGATTTCAAGGTCATTATAATAATCTACTTAAGGAGATGAATTGTTTGATCTTGAGACAAGATGAGCATGTGTTATACAGAATTTATGAATGTAGATTGTACTTGCTCCCCTCAGTTCTCTTTAATGCACAGAGTAAATACTCAAGCCTGAGTTGTTTTGCTCTTTTCTGAAGTTCTTCATTCAGTTATTTACTTAATATCTACAAGATGCTATAGGAAATAAGAATTAGAAAATTCTTGAATATGATTCTTATAAAGGACCATTTTAAAAGATCATGGTTTGCTAATCTAAGATTCTGTGACGGCAGTTATCAGCATGATGGCTGATCAACGTGATGGCTCCATTAGAAAATGCTAAGAATTCAAAGACACTTGTGTGATGAGTCATTGCTATTCAGTTTCTTCCACAAATGGTCTTAACCTAAGCAGGACTCTTAAATCAACAAATGGCTGTTGCCAGAGAAGAATTTGCAATTTAGCAATGGAGTTTTAATTACTGTTCAGTTTCTGTTGGTGGTTCTTTAACCTATAGCATAAAGTTCAGAGTCTGAAGGACTTAGATAGAGATGGGGCTCAGTCCTTAGGCAGTGTGTAAACTCCCTCCACCCTCTATGCATATCCAGCCACTGTTAATACATCAGTGCTGTCCTCTAGCAATAGAATGTGAGCCAGAAATATAGCCACATATGTAATTTAAAATTTTCTAATGGTCACACTAAAAAAGTAAAAGTAATCAGTGAAATTAATTTTGACATTATTTTATTTAACTCAGTATGTCCAAAACATTATTACTTCAACATGTAATCATTATAAAGTTATTAATGAGATATTTTACACTCTTTTTTTTTATATCAAGACTTGAAAATTCAGGGTATTTTTACAATGAAAGCCCATCTTAGTTTGAACTAGCTGCCCTTCAAGTATGCAGTAGTCCCATGTCATTTGTGGTTACTGTATTGAACAGCACAGATCTAAGGATATCTTAGATATCTTCCAGTATCCTCCAACCCTTCCCCAGAAACCCATTACACTTTCAACAGCTCAAGGGACCAGAAAGTTCTCCCTTGTGTTGCACTGAAATCTATATATTTTCAATTTCTCCCCTTGGTCTTGGTTCTACTGTCTCAATCCTACTTTGATTACTACTGAAATTTCACACTGGCTTCCAGTAGCGATGGTATTACCATGATGTAACCCTAGTTATTTTTAAAGTTTTCTCTTCTTAAATCATATTTCTCCATTTTTTGAAATTGGAATTTTTTTTTTTAGATCAGGTACAAAATTTTCTATTTAGAGTTATTACATTTCCCCTTACTAGTTGACTCATTGTTTCAGATTGACCCAGTTTCCTTCGGAACAGAATTCTCACAGCTAACTCATCGGGTACCCCTCTCAGTCTCATATTATCTAATTATGGAATCAGCTGACTAGCAGCATTGTCATTTAATTTAGTGATAACTATGTTAACCTGGACAGAACACTCAGGGCTTGCTGTGAGAATCCTCCTCCCAGGCTAAGCGCTGTCCATAGTCATCCCATGGAAGTTACAATCATTTGAATAATTATAAAGTCACCAGCTGACTGGTCATTTCAGTCCACATTTCTTCATTTTCCCCACCAGGACACCATGACTCACCTTGTCAAATGCCCGTCGCAGACAGTCAAAGTTCTTAGCTGTCAGAACAGGAAATAAGTTCATATTTCTTGCTTAATTCAATGAACCCATGGTGAGCTTGTTCCAGAAGCTTGGTCCACATTTTTCTCTCTCCAGGCTTCTGTCACCTTTCATGTCCTCCATAGGTCCTCAGAATAACTGACAATGATTCCTGGTCCTCATCTTTTGGTTTCCTTATCCCAGGGATCTTGTATAAAATAAATAGTTGGTCTTCATTCTTTTTCAGCATTGATTCTTTCCTGTTAATATTTTTTCTGTTCTTCGAGCCTGAAAATTATTTTCAAGCATTCTTGGCATAGGTTATGTGACTCAATTTTTATTTAAAAAATTTTAATTAAAAAAATTAATGGTTTTGTTAGCTCTAGTTTTTATTTTTATTGGAGTATAATTGCTTTGCAATGTTGCATTAGGTTCTGCTGTACAATGAAGTGAATCAGCTGTCTGTGTACATATATCTGCTTCCTCTTGGATCTCCCACCCTCCCATCTCACCTCTCTAGGTGAGCACCTGTGCTCTTGAGCGGAGCTCCCGGTGCTTTACAGCAGCTTCCCACTGCTGCTGCTGCTGCTGCTAAGTCGCTTCAGTCGTGTCCGACTCTGTGTGACCCCATAGACGGCAGCCCACCAGGCTCCCCCGTCCCTGGGAGTCTCCAGGCAAGAATACTGGAG
Source organism: Oreotragus oreotragus (assembly GCA_006410675.1). Classification (NCBI taxonomy): domain Eukaryota; kingdom Metazoa; phylum Chordata; class Mammalia; order Artiodactyla; family Bovidae; genus Oreotragus; species Oreotragus oreotragus. Next base: position 70,781 of record SJYX01018873.1, read on the forward strand.
TGGGTTGCCATTTCCTTCTCCAATGCATGGAAGTGAGAAGTGAAAGTGAAGTTGCTGAGTCGTGTCCGACTCCTAGCGACCCCATGGACTACCACCCACCACGCTCCTCCGTCCATGGGATTTTCCAGGCAAGCGTACTGGAGTGGGGTGCCATTGTCTTCTCCATACAGCAGCTTCCCACTAGGTTATCTATTTTACACAGTGTATTATTCAGCCATAAAAAGGAACCAAATTGGGTCGTTTGTAGAGATGTGGATTGACACAGAGTCTGTCATAGAGAGTGAAGTAAGTCAGAAAGAGAAAAACAAATATCGTATATTAATGTATATATATGGAATTTAGAAAAATAATCCAGATGAACCTGTTAACAGGGCAGGAATAGAGACGCAAACATAGAGAACAGACAAGTAGACACAAAGAGGGAAGGGGACGGTGGGACAAATTGGGAGATTAAGACTGACTCTTACTTTTTAAATCATTGTTATGGTTAGCTTATTGAAATGGGCTCATATGCATGTGTGAGTGTGTGTGTGTGTCTGTGTGTGTGTGAGTGAATTTTCCCATCGGTGCAAGTTTCTGAAGTCAGAAGGGTCTCGTTATTAGAGCGATGAGAAAATATTTATTTCTTGGATCAGAGGAAGAGAGAGAAGAAGCTTTCTGAGTAGAAAGCATGATTTCCAAGGTCCGCTAATGTTACTTTCTTTCTCCTTTATCTTTCCCCGCTAATGTTACGTTCTTTTTCCTTTATCTTTTCCCCCCTACTGATTCACTTTTTTGGCAGCACGATCTGTTCTACTCTTCTCCTATTATTCCAGCCTGCTGCTTCTCTTTAAATTAAAGGGCTAGGCGTCATTTTTTATTCCAGCAACATGAGCAATAGATCCAAAGTTTTGCTTGTTTGGAAGAACAGAGAAGCAACCCATCAGGGGCTCAGTGGAAGGGTATATATTTCTGCAGCTCCTTCTAAAGTCAGGTTCAATGTGTGGTCCAAAACTGGGTCGTGTTATCAGCTCATCATTGACTACACTGCGTTTTAATTTTCTGTTTTGAGGAGTGGCTCACCTACTAGTCTGTGAACTCCTGGATGTCAGGAGCTATATCTTATTAATCTCTGTATTATCAGCTCATTATGCTTCATAGACACTCCATAAATACTGTGCTGTTAATAAATGAACTGCTCATATGACACTTACATACAACATCTCCTAGAGTGCTTCTTGTTCTGAAATACTACCTTGTTAGTCAATCCATTACTATGTTGGATAGCTTTCATGATAAAAAGCTTTTCTTTGGTATTAAGCTAAAACTTATCCTTAGAACTCCCATTTTCCCATAGAAAATATCTCTCCTAAGTATTTATTATAAATAATAAACTGAAGGCTTCAGGCCTAATGAAGATAGCAATTTTGTTTTCAACAGGAAGTACTGTGCTTATTCTTTGCTTGTTCAACCATCTTCATTCCAGTGGCATTCCAGTGGCAAGTTTCTGGCATGCCAGCCACACAGGTCATCTAGGGAGAAATCCAAATTCCATTTAGATACATTTTGAACTCCTCTAAATATTATACTTTCTCAGGCTTCCAGGGAGCCAGTGTTTATCACTGGATGAGTACAGTTACAGAGGGATCAAGGACTTCGTTTATTCTGGGTCATATCCATTTTAATGGCCTTGTGTAGACCAAGGAGCCCTCTTGTTCCCAAGCACTTTCCTGGGTCTAAGACTGAAATGTTTTGCCATGTTACCCTCCCTCCCAGGATGAACTCATGTGCCCAGGCTGTGAACTGTTTTTTCTTTATTCTGAAGCATCAGTGCTGTGTTTCATAGCTCGTTTTCTCTCCTGTTTTCACTGCCAGACAATACAGTATGCGGAACCCAGTATCTGACACTCATATTTGGCTCAGGGCTGGTTTGTGAATCACATGTCAGAGCAAAGCTTTAAATCTCACGTCCAACACAAAGAGAGATGACGCCAGTGCTTTGAAATGTCTTTTAACACAAAATATGTCAATTCAGTGGCCCCTCCAGGGCCAGTGACCCTGCCTCTTTTTCTCTTCTCTGCATTTTTTTTGAGATGTTTAGAAATTGTGTCATCTTTGTTTGTGAAATATGATCTTAGGATAAAAGTATGTCAATATTGTGAAGCTGCCCTAAAAAACACTGCAAGGAACATGAGACCATGATTATGCCGGCTTTGATCACACTGATTCCACTAATTAAAAATTCCACCGAGGAAAGTGCTGTGGAATCATGTAAACCCTGTGAATTACCTAATAATGATAGAAACATTCAAAGCATTAGTGATTAATGAACAGATGTGAAGAGGCGATGCAAACTTATGGGAAACCATTTCTGATGGTGATGTCAGCAAGGAACAATTTGCAGACATAATTACTAAAAAATTATCAGAGACTTCCTTGTCAAGTATTTTGTATGTTTATAAAGCTGTTGGTGACTCATTTTAGAAGTCTGGGAGACTTATTTGATTTGGAATCAGGATTTTATTATAGCTTAGCTGTTATGTAATAGTTTACTCAGACTGATGGGGAGATATTCTTCCATGTCAACATAACTTGTGTGTGTGCAGTGAGATTTTCTTGTAGTTAGTTCAGTAATCCATATCTGAATGCTTTCCCATATTTTCATTCTTGGAGTGTTTTCTCCAGTTTACAAAATGGAGCACAAGAGTGGCTGGGAGATTAATTATTCAATAGGCTACCATAAACTCCAATAATTAATAAGGACCTACTGTATAACACCAGGAACTCTACTCACTACCCTGTAATGGCCTATATGGTCAAAGAATCTTAAAAAGAGAGTGGATACATGTATAACTGATTCACATTGCTGTGTAGCAAGAAACTAACACAACAGTGTAAATCAACCATACCCCAGTAAAAATTTTTAAAAATTGAAAATAAAAAGATACCATGAACCCTGATGCCTTGTAGCATTGGATCAAAGTCGCTTTAGATCGTGAGTTTGGTAATGCCATGTTAAGTGCTATCTCTAGCATGCCATAAACACAATATATGGATTTATTTTTGCCATACTTTTTTTTGGGCACAGTAGGTCCTCCATAACTATCCTAAGGTCAGTACCACACTTAGTCAAGCTTTACTCACAGACCCTCAAATTCTAATGCTTGAGTGCAAAGTCATTTGGGTACATCCTATTTGCGGTTGGCTAGGAAACTATTGTTTGATCAACACCTCTCGTTGCTAACTAGAAAGAAGCATTTCATTTGGCATCTCCAAAACACTAATAGCAACCAGATAGACATTGTGTCTGTCCCTTGCCTCAAATTTTAATGATGTTGTTGTCTCCAGAACAACTCCAAAAGAAACATAGCCTGAAAAATGTGAGGCTTTCCAAGAAAGGTTGGATGTTATCTTTGCTCTGAAGGGGATAACATGGAGAAATAATGAAATAGAATAAGCAGAGAGGGCTCCTGTATTCTGTTCGTGGATCTACAACTGCCTCCCTGCTACTGTACCATTGATAGGTTTTCTGTTTTCTCTTTCTTTAAGTTTCTTTACCTATTGACTCAGAAAAGCAGCATTTAGCCATGAAGCTATATAGATAGTCTGAATATCTGCCTGCCTGCATGCATGTTCAGTTGTTCAGTCATGTCCAACTCTTTGAGACCCTATGGACTTTAGCCTGCCAGGCTCCTCTGTCCATGGGATTTTCCAGGCAAGAAGAATGGAGTGGGTGTCATGCCTGCCTCCAGGGGCTCTTTCCCAAACTCACATCTCTATCATCTCCTGCACTGGCGAGCAGATTCCTTACCACTGTGCCGTCTGGGAAGCCCAAATATTTGCCTGCATGCCTATATGTAAAAAGGGCTTCCCTGGTAGCTCAGCTGGTAAAGAATCTGCCTGCAATGCAGGAGGCCCTGTTTTGATTCCTGGGTTGAGCAGATCTGGAGAAGGGATAAGCTACCCACTCCAGTATTCTTGGACTTCCCTGGTGGCACAGCTGATAAAGAATCCGTCTGCAGTGTAGAAGACCTGGGTTTGATCTCTGGGTTGGGAAAATCCCCTGGAGAAGGGAATGGGTACCCACTCCAGTATACTGGCCTGGGGAATTCCATGGATTTTATAGTCCATGGAGTCACAAAGAATCAGACATGACTGAACAACTTTCACTTTTCTGTATGTAAATATGAGATTTTATTTAAACACTTATGTAATGAATTTATGTTCTTATTTCATATCCTATTTGCTAGAATATTTGATATTTCCATCTGCACAGTTTATGTTAACATGGAGAGGAACAAGAGAGGAAGGATGAAACAATGGGAAAAAAACGAATTAGTAAATTAAAAGAAGTAGACTTGCTCCTTTGGGTAAAGGAAGGTCAATGATATATTTTGGACGTTCGCTACCCAATTCTTCAACACTTAACAACAGAAATGCCTCTGTTTTGTAATCATGAGTAATGAAGACCATTTTCTGATCCAGGAAAGTCACAGAAAGTCACGGGACAAAGGCACTACTTCCTTTTGGCCAGTTTTTAGTTTATAATAAACAAAGCTTCTATTTTAATTCCTGAAACACACATTGTCACGCAAGATGGTCCCAAGAGGAAGGCATTGTGCTTCCTTTTGGCATCTTTTGGAAGTTCTGTAAAGCAGTGATGCAGTTCTGCCATTTCATGGTGAGCATCACAAATAAATGCCAATAACTCGTGGAGTATGGATGAGTGGGAACAGGGTCCAAGAAATCAGAGTTGGCTGATAACGGAGGGGGATGGGTTGGTGAGGTGAGATGTTAGCAGCATGATCACTGTGTTTCTGAAGGTGTAGGAGAGGTGAAGTCTGGTCTCAACATCAGCCAAGAACAGAAGAGGGTAACTGGACCCTGCCTGGGGACAGGCTTCAGTTGTGCGGCATGCCCATAAATGTGAGTCTGGTGGGTAGTGGTTTTTCTGTTTTTTGTTTTTGTTTTTTTCTGGTTCCATTTGACTGGGGGCTGCCTCTTTATCTCCAATGAAACAGAAACTCATTTATTACCTCCCGTTTCCTCTTGATCTTTGCTTAGAGGGTAGACAAGGCAAACAGTAACCACAAAAGTGGTTCCCTGGTGACTCAGGGGTGAGGAGTCTGCCTGCCAATGCAGCGGGCAGGGGTTTGATCCCTGGTGTGGGAGGATCCCACATGTCACGGGACAATGGAAACCGAAATGCTGCAGCTATTGAAGGCCACTGGCCTGGAGCCTGTACTCCACAACAAGAGAAACCACTGGAGTAAGAAGCTGGCGCACAGCAACTGGAGACAACCTCCTCATCACAACTAGAAGAAGCCTGTGCACAGCAATGAAGATGTTGCACAGCCTAAAACTGATAGATAAATAAATATATCTTAAACAAAATAGTAGTCGGCCTCTACTGAGTCCTTGCTGTGGCAAGCAGTTTATTAATGATTAAACATATGACCTCATTGAGTCCTTTCACCAGTCTTAGGAACTCAGTATGATTAATTCCGTTTTAAAGATGAGGAAACTGAGGCTTAGTGAGCGACTTGCCCAAGATCACCAAGCTAGTCAGTGGCAGAACAGAATTCAAACCCAAGCTCTTTGTCTCCAGGCTGATGCTCTTAATTAAACATGACTCCATGTAGCCCCTCACATGTGGAATTTGAAATGTTTGGTGCTAGAGGTGATGGATGCTATTGGCCAAATTGGAAATAGAAGTTGAAGACTCTTTGGATTCCAAAAGCAAGTCTTCCACATTCTGTTAGTGAGTTCTTGCTTTTACATTCCCTTTGCTGATACTGGAGCTCAAGTTACCTTCATCTCTTACTTGAACTTCTTTGAAAAATATTATTTTTTGCTAATCATATCATTATATAATTGTAAAAATTATGGAAAATAAGGAGAACATCAGAAGAAATATCAGAAAGAACATTGCCTACAGCCCTCCTAATTAGAAGTAGATGTATGCTTTATTTAAGCTACTTTTCCATGTGTACGTTAGAGGCATTCCTATGTCCCTATCCATTCATGCAAAGATGTGTATTATACATATATACTTTTATCTTGTAACACGTTTTCATTTAGCTTAATAAAAAGTGTTTTCCTCAAGTTATTACAAACTCCTGGCAAATAGACTTTAATGGACTTTATTTTTCAGAGCCATTGGATGACATCACAGACTCGATGGACATGAGTATAAGCAAGCTCTGGGAGTTGGTGATGGACAGGGAAGCCTGGTGTGCTGCAGTCCATGGGGTTGCAAAGAGTTGAACATGACTGAGCGGCTGATCTTTATGTTCATAGCAAGCTTGAGCAGAAGGTAGAGAAGTTTCCCATGTAATCCCTGCCCAAACACATGCACAACCTCCCCTACTAGCAACATCTCCCACCAGAGTGGTAAACAAATGACGTGTGATGATCATTATAATCACCTGATTGCCTGGGACAGAAGATATCTAACCCTGTTACTATTGGGCCTAAAGAATTGTAAAGGAACAAACGAACTGTGTATCTTGTATATACTTTCTGGGTTTCTTGAACACCGTTGAAGTCTACGATATGTTCCCCTATAGAGTCTAGCAAGTTCTATGCATGCATAGTTGCTTAATTGCCAACTGAATTGATCTGTGCCTCCTCATTTTCCTTGAGTACAGGAAACAATGAATTTGTTTTAATTTAGACTGAAATTAGAATTACTATTTTCTGGATTATTGAGTATCTAATGTGGTGACATTGATGCTGTATAAGACTTCTGAAATATCAGGTTATTTTCTGAAGTATTGTTCTTGCTGTTAAGTTGCTCAGTTGTGTCCAACTCTTTTTGACCCCATGGACTACAGGATGCCAGGCTCCTCTGCCTATGGGACTTCCCAGGCAAGAATACCGGAGTGGGTTGCCATTTCCTCCTCCAAGGATGGTTCTTCCTGACCTAGAGATAGAACCCTCATCTCCTGCACTGGCAGGCAGATTCTTTACTACTGAGCCACCTGGGAAGCCCCTTCTGAAGTATATAACCATGCTAATGTTATAGACATTTCCTTTTTAACAGAGATCAGTCCTGGGTATTCATTGGAAGAACTGATGCTGCAGCTGAAACTCCAATACTTTGGCCACCTCATGTGAAGAGTTGACTCAATGGAAAAGACCCTGATGCTGGGAGGGATTGCGGGCAAGAGGAGAAGGAGACGACAGAGGATGAGATGGCTGGATGGCATCACCGACTCGATGGACATGAGTGTAGGTAAACTCCGGGAGCTGGTGAAGAACAGGGAGGTCTGGCGTGCTGCATTTCATGGGGTCGCAAAGAGTCGGACACGACTGAGCGACTGAACTGAACTGAATTGAATGTTATAGACTTCCTAAAACCATCCTTCGACAGAATTGTGTGGGACTTTTACTATTGCTGAATTGGACCATTTAATTTCATGGAGAAGAAAACAGGACCAGGGTGGTACTAATGCCACCAACCCTCACTGTCTGAGTAGGACCTGGAGGGCAAGTTTGTGTGCTTGGAGTCCAGGGCTCATTTGCTACAACTTTCTGCCTTAACTTTCCCAGAACAGGAAGATCCAAAAAAAAAAAAGTCTCTGACCAGATTAAAGTACTTTCTTGCATCTGGCCTGGGAAAATTGGGTGCAATGTTTAGCAAAAGTAGTTCCTTTTTTATTTAGCTGCTGCTTTTAGAGAGCTTTTAAATTTATGCCATTTGTGTTAAAGTGGATATTTGCATCTAAAAGCCTGTTCCTGATTCTTCAGGGTACTTCAGAGGTCTAATTTCACTATTAAACTAACTTCCTTCAAAATATACGTATAGGTGCCAGATTCCTTCTAGCTGAAAAAAAAAAAAGTCTCTGACCAGATTAAAGTACTTTCTTGCATCTGGCCTGGGAAAATTGGGTGCAATGTTTAGCAAAAGTAGTTCCTTTTTTATTTAGCTGCTGCTTTTAGAGAGCTTTTAAATTTATGCCATTTGTGTTAAAGTGGATATTTGCATCTAAAAGCCTGTTCCTGATTCTTCAGGGTACTTCAGAGGTCTAATTTCACTGTTAAACTAACTTCCTTCAAAATATACGTATAGGTGCCAGATTCCTTCTAGCTGAGTAATGAACATTTCTTTAGTATTAAATAATCACCGTCATTAGATCGTAGAAAAAAACCTTAAGAATATTAACTCCAATGATCTTATTTTATATTCAAGGACACTGAAATGTAGAGAGGTCCTGACATTATGAATAATCAGAACCCAGAACAAAAATCTTTCGCATACAGCATGCAGTCTTCCTCTTCATGTAAAGCCTGGGGAAAACAGAGGAGCCCTGGGTCTTGTCCTCATAAGGGTTGTATAATGATGCTGCAGCTACTGGTCAGTTCTTTTGCTGATGAGCACAGAGAGGAGATGTTTCCAAAGTTAAACAAGTAGGATTCAGACAATGACTGGGCCAGGATGATTAAAAGATGAGTTAATCAAGCTGTTACTAGAATTACCCTGTGATGTGCCATGGCCTCAGCCTCCAGCCAGTGAGCTAGCTCACAGATGTCTGGCACCTTCCTACCCTTGGTATCTCCCACATTTAGGACACTGGTCTAGATCACAGTAGTGTGTATGTGTGGAATGAATGAACAGCCTGAATGTTAAGCAAGTATAATCTGTTACTTTAAAAAGGAAGGAAAAAAAACAAAATCCAAAATTAGTAGCACAATAAAAATACCCCAATACATTTCTGGTAGTAGGTTATAAACATGTCAGGTATCATTAAAGGCTTTGTTCACTAAATCTGGCCTGAGAAATGGACTTCAATTACTTAGGTCTGAGAAACAAGGGGAAGATGAATAAAGCATGCAGTAGAAACCACAGAAGCAGTGTGTGAGAGATCACTATGATCCTTCAGGTATGTTTTCTCATTCATTCATGCATGCATTTATTCATTCATCAAACACCTGCCTATTGCCATTGGTGGGATACACAAATGTCAAGGTGACTGCCAAGAGTTCAGGAAGCTACTCCAAATTCCCCCCCTTCCCCTTCTTATACTAAATGTGTATGTTCTGTTGCATAGAATAAAATGTGAAAATGCCAAATGGAAAACATCTTAAAGGGAGTTTGGCATTATTCTTCATGTATTCTTAACAGGATTTTGGAGATGCTGCCTAATTAATTTTTAATTTTGTCTCTAGACCTTGGAATTTGAAAATGTTCCTGGAATTTCCTCCAAACAAGATACCTTTCCTCCAAAAGCGTTTGTGCATCTCAAGAATGTAGCAAATGATGACTGCTCTTCCAGCAGGTCCAAAGTCATGAGCCCTGCAGAAATCGTCACTGTGGCTGGGCACGTTCAGGCTTTCAGTCAGTCCTTACATGGGAGAAAAGCTTATTTTCTCTGCTCCTATATCACCCACAGATTAGTTAAGCAAACCTACAGACACAATGGTTTGTGTATGAGATATCATTTTACTTGGAGTGACCTAACAGTTCTAAAAATGCCCACATTCTATCCCTCTGAATGACTACCCAAAATGTAGAGTAAGAGAGGGATGCATTTCAGCTAAAAGTAACCAACAATCAGAGAATTACTTAGCTATGCCTAGTGTTTTAAAGCTAATGTGTGTGTGTGTGTGTGTGTGTGTGTGTGTGTGACATCTGTAAGAAGAGCAAAGATTCTTAGGAAATTTTGATTATGTGGACAATGATTATGTCTGAAAGTTCTGACTCTTATGAAGAATTCTGTGTAGGGATAATCTTCAAAATACTTAACAACTGGAATTGTGTCTAATAGAATAGATAGTGGCATGGCCACAAACAACTTCTATGTGTGTACTGGGATCTATTGGTTGACTATCAATCCTGCTTCTGTGTTGCATCCACTGAACTGTTACATGGGAATGATAACTAAATAATACCTAATGTACCTTGTTCAGGTGGAGATCAACATTATATATAACCCCTCATATGTACTAATGCCCCTTCGACAGATGGATGCCAATTTCAAACAGGGAATATTCACTCTTTGTCTCACTTCATCAATTTTTCCTTCTCTCTATTCTACTAATAGAAAGAATATCTACTAGATTATTATAGTATGGAAGCATACTGTATTATGTCTTCTTACTTAAAAAATAAACATAATCCTTGTACGTTATATTGTCTGCTATCCACTCTGTTCCAATTCTTTTCCTTAGAGCAAAATTCTGGGCAAGAGTTTTTCCCCACACAACGTTCTTTTCCTTCCTTCTCTTGCTCTTGAAGTCCCTCCAATCAGGTTTTCGTCCCTCTTTTGAGAGTGCTCTTGTCAAAGCCATCAAAGACAAGCGCATTGCCCAAACTGATGAGTACTTCTCAGACTTCTTCCAAGTGAATGTTAGCAGTATTTGGCATGGTTGGTTTCACTCTCTTTCTTGAAACACTCCCTAACTTGGCTCCTGATACCACTGTCTCGTGTTCCTCCTATCCCACTGGCTGCCCCTTCTTGGAACCTTCACTTCTTAGCTTCAAAATATTGAAGTATGCAAGGGTCAGTCCTTGGAGCTCTTATTGTCTCAAACTCTACATACTGTCTAGGTGATCCTCCCAGCTCCCAGACTTCATAGGGCCCTTCTATACCAAGGAGACTTTCCATAACCATGCTATCTGCAGTAACCAGCCACGGACCATCTTTAGCTCCATGATCTGCAATGTTTTCCTGCTACTCTGTTAGACGTCTAGCTTATCTCTAATGTTTATTGTCTTCTGTCTCTTCCACCAGAATGTAGCTCCAGGGGGACAGAAACTTATCTAGTTCACTCATGTCTCTTTAGTATTGAAAAAGGTATCTTACATAGACCATGAGCTCAGATTTGTTGAAGAAATATATGAATAAGTACAAAGGAGGACTAATCACACCAATAAGCAAAATCACTTTCATACCATGTCCATATATAAAAAAATGATCCTCTTTTTATTGACAACAACAGGTTATGTCAGGAGTGGGGCAGACCTGTCAGGAGTCCACTCTAGCCATGCTCACTTGTTTATCAATTATCTTTGGCTGCTTTCACGTTGCAACAGTGGGAAAATAGAGACAGAGGTGGTATATGGCTTGCAAAGCTGAAAATATTTCTTATCTAAGCCTTTCTAGAAAGATTTTGCCTATTTCTGGCTTATGTACGTTAGAGAGGCAGTATAATATAAAGGGGGGCTTCCCTGATGGTTCAGTTTTAAAGAATCTGCTTGCAGTGCAGAAGACACAGGTTCAATACCTGGGTCAGAAAGATCCCGTAGAGAAGAAAGTGGCAACCCACTTTAGTATTCCTGCCTGGCAAATCCCGTGGACCGAGGAGCTTGGTGGGCCATAGTCCGTGGGGTCACAAAGAGTTAGAGATGACTGAACTAACTTAGCATGAGCACAGGCATAATGTGAAGGGTAAGGGTGTAACTCTAGACCCCGATGTCCTAGGTTCAAATCCCAGTTCCTCCCCTGACCAGCTGAGGCTTGGTTAAGACTCTGCGCCTCAGTTTTCTCAACTGTGAAATGGAGAAAACATCCGTAAACTACCGCACAATTGTACTCATCTCACACAGGGGGTGGGAGGATGTCAGCAGCCTGTGAGAGGAGAGGGATGCGGCATAGGGGGCTGCGTGCTTCCCCGCCCCGCTCACTCCTAACCTGTTGATAAACTGTTCTCTTGGGTTCAACCACACGAGACTTGGTCCCCAGTGGACATTCCCAGTGCTCTTCCCAGGTAGCTCTGCCCCCACGCCTAACCTGAGCTTGAAAGTGAAGCGATGGACGGAGGTGCTGACGGCCCCGGGGGGTGACTGGGGACCGCTGGAGCACCCATAAGTGCCATCAGTGCCTCCTGAGTCTACATAAAAACCGTGCCTGCTGTGCACACGCACCTCAAAACTGATCCCCAAGCTCCCACCTATAATCAGTTCCTCTCTCCTAAGCAGATCGCCCCTTATATGTTAGAAGACAGAAATTCTGGAACTCTGTGGGAGTGGGGTTTGCTGGGTGTACAACGTGGAGCAGAGGGAGGAGGTGCTGAGCTCAGCCTCAGCCAGGGCTCCTTCAGGGTCATTTTCTGCCTCTCCTGCCACGTCACTCCCTCTGCTAAAGAAAAAAAAAAAAGAAAAGGACTTGCTAGTGCCCAGAGGGATTGGGGGGGGCGGTGGTGGGGGATGACGGGCAAGGGAAGGGGCCATTGGGAAAGGTTTAGAAACACCCAGGGAAGGAGGAGAGTTTATTTGATTTATTCTGCCCTTGTGAACACTTCTGCTAATTCCAAATGAAAACACTATACTATCTGTGATTATTTGCTGTTTGTTGTTTAACCTTTAAAACTGGTGTGGGTGCTCTAAAGAGTTCCCCAGGAATATTGATATAACATCAACAGGTATTATGTCTGAGTGTGTGTACCCATGTCTGTTTTCTTAAAGTAAGAAGGAAGTAACTTTTAATAAACTTATATGCATCCTGTTTTGATTTTTTTCACTTTCATTTTTTTAGTCTTTGTTATAACGTACACTAGAAAGCAAGTGCAGGAAAAATATGCCATTATGTAGAGAGCATTGTTAGATCTTGTGTGTGGTTCTTTTTTAACTCCAGGAAAATCTTTACCTTTTTCTTGTTTTAGTCACTGAATTGTTGTTGTTATGCTACTTCCTGAAGGTACCTTACTGGATTATACATAAAACACTCTGAAAGGAGGGCTTTGACATGCTTGTTCAGAATAAACCTTCAATGTCTAACACAGTGTCTGACACATAGCAGGGACACAGATATCTGTTGAACTAATGAAGTATAATTTAGTGAAAATAACTGGTGTGCTGGTTATTTGGTTTGATAGGTTATTGTAATTCTGGTTAAGGTTTCATTTAAGAGCAACACTCAAAAATTGCCCTTTCAATACTGTCAGTTGTTACTTGTCACTAGGTGTAAGTTTTACTGGCAGATTTCTTTTTCTTTCCTGACACATTCAGTCCATTTCCTGCAGTTCACTTGCTGTTGATTTAATGGGCAGGGACCATTTTTAAAAGGAGCCTGTTGAGGAGAGCTGGTTAACTAGAGAAGCCTAAAAACAGTAAGCTGGTGTTTTAATATACACTGTTTGTTGGTGTATGTGGGCTAAAGCCCTGTATAAATATATATTTTAAACTCCTTGTAGTTATTTGGCAAAGAAGCTAAAGCATAGGAGTGAGAACGTGGCAGAGTTCCTACATACATTAAAATATGTAGAATAATTTAGCTAATTGATTTATAGTCTTTTTCTATAGGTAAAGTGGCACTTACTGTTTAGTAAGAAATTTGTGAAGTGTCTTTGGAGGTAAACATCGTGCACTGTATTTTGTAGTTGTGCTTCATATACAGTGTGTTAGTACTCTTTAACTTCCCTTGGTACATGGGTGTGGAGCCTTAGACACATTTGAGTACTATTTTCAGATTTTCTTTTCATTTTTAACAAAAATTTTATATATATTACAGACATCTGTAAACAACACTGATTTGTTTTCGGGAAGGGGTTCATAGAGGCATTTGTTTACTTATTTCTATTATTGGAAGAAATTACCCTCTAGAGAATAGTGTTGTTATAAATCTTGCTCAATGTATTTGCCAGCTGTTGTATCTATGATATTGCTGTACTGGACAATAATTATTTCTCCCTGGCCTAAAATGCTTAAAGGAACTGCAAATGAATTGCAGTCTACAGTAAAGAACTCTTTCACATTTCAGTTTCTTAAAAAAACATACTTATGACCAGTTTTAGCTAGTACTATAATCGTTTATTCACATGTCAGGACCACATGGTAAAACTGATTTATGTCCTTAGAGTAAGTTAAATTATTTATCCTGATCTAAAGGCTGTTTTCTGTCTTTATTACCTTTCTTAGGAAAGTACTTTTTTTTTTTTTTTTAAAGAAATTTGTGTGCATTATGAGTTCCTATAGAGCAGCCTTTTTTTGGTTTTTGAATGAAATTAAATAAATGATGGTAAAGTATATAACCACTGGATTGTAAACTCTTAGAGTAGTCGTCTGTTGTAATCACTCTCACACTGAAACCTTGAGTGCCTAGCAGGGTACCTGGCACATAGTAGGGACCCAAGTATATGTTGAATTTAGGGTTGATGGTTTGCATAGAACTTAATAATGTTGTTTAAGGGTAATACTTTAAAATGGTCTTTTCAATACTTTCATTGTCAGTTGTTATTTGTCTTCATGTGTATACTTTAAAATTTTATTAAGTAGATTATTTACCTCTTCCAGTTTTAGAATATTAGGGGTGTATTTGTCTTCACAATTCCATATTTAAGAGATAAAAGTGTAATGATGTTAATGACCAGGATGGTAATATAAAAAGTATTTCTCCTAGTGATGAAGTGATAATATTCATGAAGAGGTAATACCACCAGAAGTTTGGCACATATATGTGTGTAGAAGTTGGGAATGGTTTATGTGAGTAAAAAGTAAAGATGGTATTACAGATAGTTAAGGGTTTTAGCAAAAATACCTTTATAAGGAAAATTGGTGTCTTGGGTTCAGAAAAATATATTCCATATACTTAAATATACTTTAAAAGCTTTTACACAATTTTTATTACCCTAAAGTGTTCTGTAGGAATTTTAATACTACATACTTGCTGTTAATATGAGTGACGTACAAGAAATGTAGACATTAAAAAAATATATATACAAAACAAAAATCAATCTTTGTGGCATCTTAGTAGGGCTGCCATCTGTGGGGTCGCACAGAGTCGGACATGACTGAAGCAACTTAGCAGCAACAGCAGCAGGACTTTCAAAGTCAAGTTGTTTCAGTCTAGGTAGCCAGGTTCTGGCCTGCACAACTCTAGACTTTGTATTGTTTATTGATAATCCTGTTGTAACTATTGATAACACTAGTAAATGTAAGTGTAAATGTAATTTAAGAATGGGGTAAACGAAGGGGAGGTGGAATGTGGCTGGGCAGGGAAAAGAGCTGGTAAATTATACTCTGAAGATCCTGATGCTGGGAAAGATTGAAGGCAAAAGGAGAAGGTGGCAGCAGAGGATGAGTTGGACACGACTTAGTGACTAAACAACAACATACCCTGAAAGAAGCTCCAGGCAAGAATGACATTTATTGAAAGTCTGGTTATCATAAAAAATTCCCAAGCACTTTTTTTTAGTTAGTGTATATTTAAAAATAAAACTATTTTGAATTACTATGTAGTAGAATTTATGCATTGTATCTCTCCTGTGGTTCTTGAAGCCCCTGGCATACCAGTGCCTATTCTTCAAGAGGTACATTTGAAGAGCATGAATCCAGCTGAAAGTTTCTTTAAAAAACCAGAAATTTGGATCATGTATTGGTATGCGTATTTTCTTATAATGCTTAAAGGCAGTGTGGATACAAATTATAGTTTTTTTCCATTTATTCCACAAATACTGTGTTTCGGCTTACAACCAAAATCTGTACTATAAGATGGTAAGAATTATAAGTAAGATTTTCAAATTGCAAATCAGGGAAAAGAGCTATAAGAGTGAAGGTCTTGGTGTGCTGTCAGGACTGGCGTTGGGGAGGGGAAGGGAACAAAACCATGAATAAAACTCAGTGATGTCATTTTCTTCAAATCAGCATTTTGTGATTCACACAAATACTGTGTTTCGGCTTACAACCAAAATCTGTACTATAAGATGGTAAGAATTATAAGTAAGATTTTCAAATTGCAAATCAGGGAAAAGAGCTATAAGAGTGAAGGTCTTGGTGTGCTGTCAGGACTGGCGTTGGGGAGGGGAAGGGAACAAAACCATGAATAAAACTCAGTGATGTCATTTTCTTCAAATCAGCATTTTGTGATTCAGGAACATTGCTTTTTAAATGATCAACTTGATTTAAGGGTAAAAACCTATTAGTTACAATAACTATATAGATGAACTGTGTCATCTTTAAAAATATCCTTTGTGAGTATCACTGATTTCTAAGACTTAAAAATATAATTTTCTTTAATTACAAAATCAATACATGTTTATGGTAGAAAATTAAAATATAGATGTTAAGAGTGTGTGTGTGTGTGTATATATATATATATAAATACTATGTATCTCTTCCTCCTCACCATATATATAATTTCTATCCCTTAGTGGCAATCTTTGGAGCTTCCCAGGTGGCGCTAGTGGTAAAGAACCCGCCTGTCAATGCAGGAGATGCAAGAAATTCAGGTTTGATCCCTGGGTCAGGAAGATCCCCTGGAGGAGGAAATGACAACCCTACTCCAGTATTCTTGCCTGGAGAATCCCATGGACAGAGGAACCTGGCAGGCTACAGTCCATAGGGTTGCAGAGTTGGACATGACTGAAGCAACTTGGTGTGCATATTTACCTTCAGTCTTTTATGTGCATTTGAAAAAAATAGTATCATGTGATATATGCCTTTTATGTCCTCTAAATAGAACATTAACAGTCCCCCATAGTATTTGATCTTCATAAATGATTTTAATGTCTCATTGTATTTTTAGGAAGCTTATAAATTCATCTCTTGCTATCCGTGAGACTCTACTTTGACGATTTTTAGGTATATTTTATTTTTGCTGGCTTCTCTTTTGCTCACTTCTTAAATATGAACAGTCCAATTAAGCTTATCAATCTACTCTCTTACTGCACTTTTCCTTAGTCATACCACTTACCCCATGCAACTTCAGCTGCCACTTCAGACCATTCTTAGGACCTCAGTTCTAACTCAGACTTCATGCTAAGTTTCAGGCCCTTTAAGTCCAATTGACTGCTAAATGTCTCCTGTGGATGCGCTGAAGGTATCTCAAATAGCTGTTCAGGAACAGATCATAGTCAACAGTCAGTGTACACTTAATTAAAGGGGAGAGCTCATGGTAAGTGTTCTTATTGCAATAAAATAAACATTAAAAAAAAAGTCCATTTCTCTTAGCATTCGTTTTCTCTCTTCTGTCCCCTGTCTTCATCATTTCTATTTGTTTCTCACACTAGAAATTTTATATCTTATATTCTCCTTCTGTCTCACAGTAACACCCAAGTTATGTTCTACTTCACACAAAAAATTCAAGTATTTTGAGTGTCCACTTACTAAGGCATTGATTAAGGCTCTGGGGATGAAGCAGTGACAACACCAAGCTTTGTTACAATAGCTTTCATTCTAATTGGGAGAGACACAGAATAAACATGTATACCAAGTGACAGTAAAAGCAATGAAGAAAATAGAGCAGTGTTAGATGGAAATGGTAGGGAAAGGAATTAGGAGGGTGCTAATCTGTTTTAAGGTAGTCAGGGAAGACCTCTGAGAAGGGGACATTTGCACAGACCTGAAGGAAGTAAGGAATCAAGCCATGTACATGTACTGGGAAAGAGCCTTTCAGGGAAAGATGAGCAAAGAAACCTATGTTGTCAGGCTGGAGTGAGCAAGAAACAGAATGGTAGGAGGTGATATCAGGGTATTAGATGTTGACCCTCAAAGGCAAAGGAAAGGACTCTGGATTATATTCTGAGCAAAATAGGAAGCAGGTGGAAGGTTTTAAGCAGAGTATGACATGGCTAGACTGAAGGAAGAGCAAAGATGGAAGTTTGGAGGCCGGTTAAGAGACTTTGTAGTTGTCCAAATAAGAGATTGTGATGGGTTAGTTAAAAGTGGTAGCAGAAGAGGTGATGCGTAGTAGTTGTGTCTTGGACTTATTCAGGCAACAAAATTTACCAACAATATGATGGGAATGTTAAAAAGGAAATCAAGGGTGACTTTTAGGGTTTTGGTCTAAATATTTATTTAGACAAGAACAATTGACAAGAGTTCAGATTGCTGTTCCATCTCATTAGACTATAAATTAGCCACTTGCTGTATTTAATCTATGTCCTTCTATCTGATCTTGGTTTAGTTAGCTTCTTAAAATACAGACCTGACAGTATTACTTGGGTGATGGCTCCTCATTGCCTGTTGGCAGGAGAGTAAAGTCATTTCATAGTATTTAGATGAATTTGCATACGTCTTTTATGCTGTCATAGAATACAACAGCTCTGATCTTTTAAAATGATGGTCTTTTTCTTTTTTAAACTACCAGGTAGATAAATGTGAAGAAGTTACGTTTTGTTTGTTTTTTTTAAAAGGGATTCTGTATTAGGAGAAAAAGGCAATATTTTGGTAGGAATTTGTGGGATATATACAGAAAAGCAGAAATGTATGTAGTTACTAGCATGTCTGTTTTATAACTCCAGCTAAAGTATGAAAGGTGTATGTGTTTATAATATCCCTGTATTTCTGTACAGAATATTGTGACATCTGTTAATTACTTGATCACCCAAATGATCTCCTGGTATACAGATACTGGGTTTAGTGCTGAGTAAGGCAGACAAAGTGTTTTTCCTTTTGGAATTAACATTTCAGTGGGCAAGAAAGTGGGGATCCCAGGTAGCTCAGTAGTAAAGAATCCACCCGCAATGCAGGAGATACGGGTTCAAGTCCAAGATCCCCTGGAGAAGCAAATGGCAACCCACTCCAGTATTCTTGCCTGGGAAATGCCATGGACAGAGGAGAGCCTGGCGGGCTACAGTCCATGGGGTCACAAAGAGTCAGACAGGACTGAAGCGACTACAACATGGGAAGAAAGTGGCTCCAAAATAGTTATTTCTCAAGAAGGGGCACACACACTCCTGGCCATTCTGCCAGGAGTTTCTGCATATTTTTGTTTTCAGTTGTTAAGTAGTATTCTCAGAGTGAGGGTTAGAGTATCTTTAATTTCTGTTTCCTGAACAGCAAGGATCTGGAGAAGTTATTTGTCCTCAGTCGTATAGTTTATATAGTCAAGGTGGAATTCAAATGCAGGTTCTCAGATCCCAAAACTAACCACTGTGCTGTATAATTCTCATGATCTTAACATGACAATAAGTTAAAGAAATATAAAAATGAAAATGAAAATAAATTTAACTTTCTAGCTTAAAAGAGTTTCAAAATGAAAGCAAATCAGTCAGGAGCTCCTAGTAATGCATCAGCTGATACTCTCAGATATTTAATTGTTGTTGTTGTCAGAGATTACATATCTTTAGTGTTACTTTTCAAATCTTAAGTGTGTATGAAGTTGACAACGAGACCAGCATAAGATGAGGTGCGCTTGATCTGTGGTCTGAGTCAGACTTTTCATTAGAGCAACTAAAAATTACTTATTTAAGCACAGGATGTATGCTGCTGAATGCTAAGGGTGCAGTTACACACCCTTTAGGTTTTAAAGACAGTTCAAGTTGAATTAATGAAGTTAAATTACCTTTGAAAAGTCTCACCTCTCAGACTGCTACCTCTAGCATCCTCATTTGCCATCAGTGTGTTTTTGCCTGGCTTATTGACATACAGAAGGATATATGAATGACTTTATTTAATCAACTGGTGCTTAAAAGCAATAGGAGTCATAAAGGAAAAGGGAACTTCCCTGACCCTCCTCTGATCACTTAACGTTAGTCCTGATAAACACTGCAGTACTTGTAAACCCTGAAAACCCTAGGTTGAGACTAATAGGTCTTTGAAAACCCTAGGTTGAGACTGATAGGTCTTTCTGTGCTCGTTTCTGATCGCTTGTTCTCCCCACACAGCCAGAATGATCTTTAAAAAAGGTAACTCAGGACACATGACCTCCCTGTTCAGCTCCTTTCTCTGGCTCCCCATCTAAGAGTTAAGAGAAAATCGCCTCTCTGGCCTGTAAGGGGCTGTGTCACCCATACCTCACTCTGACCTTTTCTCCTGCGTTTTGCTGCAGCCCCTACCACATTTTTCTGGCTGTTCCTTCCTGCTTGTGGGAAGCTCCTACTTCAGGACCTTTGCTTTTATTGTTTTTCTGCCTTGAGGGCACTCGACTGAAGTACCTTTTGTCCTTAGCTCCTTTGGGATGTCACCACAATGAGGCCTTCAAAGACTCTCCCAGTTAAAATATTACATCCTCTCCCCTTCATCTTTTTTTTCCACAGCAGGTAACATCATCTGATACACAATATGAAACTGAAAGTTGCTCAGTCGTGTCTGACTCTTTGCCCTCCCATGGACTGTAGCTCTCCAGGCTCCTCTGTCTGGAATTCTCCAAGCAAGAATACTGGAGTGGGTAGCCACTCCCTTCTCGAGGGGATCTTCCTAATCCAGGGATTCAACCTGGTTGTCCTGCATTGCAGGCAGATTCTTCACTGTTTGAGCCACCAGTGAAGCCCCAATATACAGTATATTCTCTGCATATTTATTGTCTTTCCCACTAGACAATTTGGGATGTTCATGATGGTGGAGTTTTGGTCTGTATTGATCACAGCTATATCCCATGCATAAAACATGACACATAGTAGGTACTCAATCTGTCAGTTAATCAGCATATTAAAGTATACTGTTTTTACAATATTATTTTTTCCTAGCTTTTTTGAGATATAATTGACATACAGCATTGTGTAAGTCTAGGTGTATAATGTGATACACATATATTGCAAAATGTTTATCAGATTAAGGTTAGTTAACACATCCTTAACTCATATAATTACCTTTTTTGTTATTAAGCTGAGAACTTTTTAAAATCTATTAGCAACTTTCAAGCATACAATACAGTATTTTTAACTGTAGTCATCATGCTGTACATTAGATCCTCAGAACTTATTCCTCTTATAATGGAAAGTTTGTACCCTTTGATCAACATGTTATTTCCCCAACTCTACACCCCCAGCCCCATGTAACCACCTTATCTTTAAGTTTGGCTTTTTTAGATTTCATATATAATTGAGATTATATGCTATTTGTCTTTCTCTGACTTATTTCACTTAAAATAATACCCTCAAGGTTCATGCATGTTGTTTTGCAGATGGCAGGATTTTATAATATTCTTTAAAATCTCTGTTGTATATTTACAGTAATAATTTAGGCTCTATGGTTTTATGATTAGTAAATACTTATTTGACTACTGAGGTCACAACCCTAGTTTTCTGGCCAAGCAAGAAAGCTTTTAGACTAGTCTTGCTTTTTTAAATCTTTACTTAGTCAAGTGAATATTAAAGCAAATATTTTAAGATAGTAAAGAAAACTGGGCAAAGAAAGTTTGTTTTTCATCCCAACATAGCGGATCATAGAGCAAAGGAATTCCAGAAAAACATCTACTTCTGCTTCATTGACTACTTTAAACCTTTGACTGTGTGGATCACTACAAACTGGAAAATTCTTAAAGAGATAGAAATACTAGACCACCTTACCAGTCTCCTGAGAAAACTCTGTAGGTCAAGAAGCAACAGTTAAAACTCACATGGAACAACAGACTGGTATAAAATTGGGAAAGGAGTCAGGCTGTATATTGTCACCCTGTTTATTTAACTTATATGCAGAGTACCTCATGTGAAATGCCAGGCTGGGTGAATCACAGGCTGGAATCAAGAGTGCTGGGAGAAATATAAATAACCTCAGATATGCAGAAAGTGAAGAGGAACTAAAGAGCCTCTTGATGACAGTGAATGAGGAGAGTGAAAAAGCTGGCTTAAAACTCAACATTCAGAAAACTAAGATCATGTCATCTGGTCCCCTCACTTCATGGCAAACAGATGGGGAAGCAATGGAAACAGTGACAGACTTTATTGTCTTGGACTCCAAAATCACTGTGGACAGTGACTGCAGCCATGAAATTAAAAGACACTTGCTCCTTGAAAGAAAAGCTATGACAAACCTAGACAGCATATTAAAAAGCAGAGACATCACTTTGTTTATAAATGTTTGTCCAGTTAAGGGTAGTTTTTCTACTAGTCATGTATGGATATGAGAATTGAACCATAAAAAAGGCTGAGAGCTGAAGGATGATGGATGCTTTTGAACTGTGGTGTTGGAGGAGACTCTTGAGAGTCCCTTGGACATCAAAGAGACCAAACCAGTCAATCCTAAAAGAAATCAACCCTGAATATTCATTGGAAGGACTGATGCTGAAGCTGAAGCTCCAATACTTTGGCCACCTGATGGGAAGAGCTGACTCACTGGAAAAGACTTTGATACTGGGAAAGATTGAGGGCAGGAGGAGAAGGGGGTACCAGAGCATGAGATGATTAGATGGCTTCATCAACTCAATGGACATGAGTTTGCACAAACTCCGGGAGATACTGAGGAACTGGGAAGCCTGGCATGCGGCAGTCTATGGGGTTGCAGAGTCAGACACGACTTGGCAACTAAACATAGGTTTTTCTTTAGGTCTGTTGTGAAATCAAATATATATATATATATATATATATATATATTAGTATGCATCATGTAAGATTTATTGTCTACATAAGTAATATAAGCATCGTCTCAATTAACAGTAACGTGATGAAATTATCTAGCATTCAGTCCATATTAAGCCTTCCCGAGTTTTTCCAAGAATGTCTTTTATGGCTGATATTTGTCCCTCACCTTGAACAAATACCAGTTGAAGTTTATATATCACGATGAAAGGTGTTCAGTTTTCCTAGTGTCTTTCTGCCCAAGAAGTAATCATTATCCTATTTACCTGTCAGGTCTGTACCTTTATACTTATGCTATATATGTTATATATGTAAAATAATATATTGTTTTTGTTTAAAATTCTACTTAAGTGGTATTATAATGTGTGTTCAACAGTTTTCTACTTTATTATTTTTTGGGGGGTGGGAAGGGGGTTCAGGATGGGGAACA
This sequence comes from Oreotragus oreotragus, assembly GCA_006410675.1. Lineage (NCBI taxonomy): Eukaryota > Metazoa > Chordata > Mammalia > Artiodactyla > Bovidae > Oreotragus > Oreotragus oreotragus. Next base: position 93,369 of record SJYX01018873.1, read on the forward strand.
CATGTACACCCGTGGTGGATTCATGTTAATGTATGGCAAAGCCAATATAGTAAAGTAATTAGCCTCCAATTAAAATAAATTTATATTTAAAAAATGAAATATTCTGTAGGAGGAAGCACTTAACATTTTTGTCTGCTGACTCCCACCTTTCAACTTTATTTCAATTCGTAATTTTCAATTTAAGTTGAAGCTGTAGTACAACATAGAGTCTGTATTGTGCCTGCCAATCTTTGCTTGATTTAAAATTTATGTTTTCAACCAGTAATTTTAAGTATTTCTCAGCACCACAAAGTAGGAGACAAACAGTTGAAGTAGTCTTGTTATGGGTGTTTTAAAATGTTGTTTATCAGGAGTTCCCTGGTTGGTGGTTAGGATTCTGTGATTTCGTTGTCATGGTCTCAGTTTAATGCCTGGCTGCATAGCTTGGCCAAAATAATAAAAAATAAGTAAAATGTTGTTTATCAACTTAATAAAGTTGATTAAGTGTTAATAAGCATATGATAAGAGTAGTTTCGGAGGTTGAAATTGAGATGTTTGTGTTTTTTAGGTGATCATGAATCAGACAGATAAAAATCAAGAAATCCCATCATACCTTAGCGATGAGCCACCAGAAGGTAAGTACCCATCAATAGCACTAAGAATGAAAAAACGTGCTACTGAATTAAAGTTCAGATTGTCTTTATTAAATTTAAAGTAACATAGTTTTGTTTGTTTTGTCAGCGAATGTGTTCCAAAAATACTTAAACACTTTTTTAATAAGAAAGCATAGATATTATGAATAGGGACACTATGTAACTGTTTTATTGTTTAAGATCTATTTTTCTGCTACTCTTATTCTTCTAAGACCATTTCACAAGTAGAGTATCCTTTCATTTGTAAAGAATTGGATAGGGTGCAGAGGAAGGATGGACTGGGTTTAGTTTTGATGTCAAGAATACAAAAACTCAATTCAGGAGGCACTTGAGATTTGTTAAACTCCTGTTATTGACTATGTTATAATAGGTAACTTCCTTTTTTAATACATGGTCTTGGGGTTTGCTTAATTTATTTTTTAGTTTGAAAATCGTGACATCAGTAATCATTTTTATCTTTACTTCAAAAATCTTTGGAAACACTAAATGCACACCTGAATGTTTCAACTATACACAGAAACAACTAGCTGTTTTCTTTATTTTTTAGGGACTAGAACTCTGGAGTATTGAAGAGAAAAGTTAGGGCTCAGTGAGGAAGTAAATAAGGACTTGTGAGAACGATGTCAGGAAAGAGATAAAGGCTATCCAGGAGCATGACTGTTAAGGAAGAGAACAGCCTCAGCAGTGTCTTTATATTGGCAACCTGTTAAACAAAAGTAGTCTGCAAAGTGAATAATTTATATGGTGGTAATTAAGAGCACAGTGATAACAGTATTAAAATTTGTCTGATTTGACGGAGAAAAATTGTCTTCATTAAATGCTTGTACACCAAATTTAGCATCTGAGGTATTCAGCATGAGGTTTTTATGTTTTATCAAGTCAAGATTTGCCCCCCCACCATCTTTCCCTAGTGTTACTAATCTTGATTACAAAAGAATTACCACTTATGTAATTCTTTCCATCATAATTTTATAATTAATATATTCAAATGCTTATCTGTGTCTTAAGTCTCTTATTTAGCTATCTTAAAATTTATATTAACTATGTTTATTACTCAAATAGTTTCAATTAAAAAATTGGTTTTATAAATTTAACTATTGCTGTATCTTTATAAGTGAGCTATTTTGACTAAGCAGTGAGGCTTTCTTCCTTGTGAAATGTAAATTCTCCAAACAATGAGAAGAAAATGTTACTCAAGGTAAATTTGTGCCTTGTGTATTTAAACAAACTCTATTTTCAGAATTTTTTCTCTTTTAAATATTGTTGGTTTCCCAGAGTTATCTAACCACAATATTAGTAGCTTTGGTGGTCTTAGTTGGACCTATTTATCCATGGATTTACCTTTCTTGTGTGAGATTATACCTTTTTAGTGGTTATAGCCTGACTTATATAGTTACCAAGCATTTTTTCATGAAGTTAAAAAAAAATTAAAAACACCATTGCTCATGTGTTGTTGTTGCTTGAGTCATTAGATTATGAAGGAGAAAAGATCTCTGTGCATTTGAGAGTGGCAGAAGTGAATTTTTATGAAGTCTTCCTGCTAGTCATTTTATGCTGGAGTTTGGGTTACATGCCAGTTTGAGTGCCTCTATTAAACAAACAGAAAAAACTCATGACAGTAAATCTGAATTTCTCATATTGATGTTCCTTTTCTGGGAGTATATGACGAGTTTTTACAAACTAGATGCTTAAATCACATATTCTCTTCTATAAAAATTACTGAGCCTGTGGAAGTATTAACCATAGCTATGGTTTTCTCATTACAAAAAAGATTTTATGTAGGTGACATGATTTTAAGTGATGAATAATTTTCCTGTTTTTACATATAGTATTAGCTCTTAAAATACATTATGAAGGAGCACATAGAATAGAATCCCAAATATATTTAAATTAGCGGTTCTCTAATTATTTCGCCTTGGGCGATGCTTTCTACTTTCAAAACTTGAGGATTCCAAAGAGCTGTCTTTGCTGATACTTGCCATATTAACAATAAAAACAGAAACTAAAGTATTTTACTGTGAAGAGAATTCAGCAGGCCCATGTAACACATTTTTTGAAAAATATACAACTATTTTCCAAAAAAAGAAAAATAACATTGTGAGCAGAGTTACATTTTGTTTGTGGCAGTGCCATAGCTTGCAGGATTTTAGTTCCCCAACGAGGGAATGAACCCAGGCCACTGAACCACCAGGGAATTCCTGACATTGTTTTAAAATTTTTGCAAATCTCTGTAATATTTGGATTAATAGAGGAGAGATAGATTCTCATAGTTGGGTCTGTGTTTAGTCTATTGTGTTACTGCACGTCATTCAGCTTCTGGAAAACCTGTTGAAGACTGGTGACAGAGTGAAAGTGAAGAGACACGTTAATATTGATGTTTTAGTATTACTATGAACGCAGTTTGTAATCCATTAAATAGTCCTGGGGATACTCAGGGGTTCCAGACCACACCTTGAGAACCAGTGCTTTAAATGAGGAAGCTTTTTTCAATAATGACTGAATTCTATCAAGGAAAGAAGGGCTAAATATATTTATCTTTTTTTCATGCTTTTAGGATATAAAACAAAGCTTTTTAAAAAATTAACAGCAACAAAACTGTAAATCAAGGAAACGCTTAAAATAGTTTTCTATTTTATGAAAGTTGTCAATCTTTAAAGCATTTCTTCTCATAGATACTAAGACTTAGCATTGGACCAAGATGTTTTAAAAACATATACAATTATGCCCTTGAGGGAATAGCTCATCTGATCAATGTCTTGATCAGATTTGTGTTTATTTGGTTGACCTTATCAATACAATCTCCTGATTGTTAGGAAGTCTTAGGCTACTCAGTGATTTGTACTGTTTTTATGAAGACTTACATTTGACTGTCTAATATTTTCTCTCATTAGGTTCAATGAAAGATCACCCACAACAGCAACCAGGCATGCTGTCCCGTGTGACTGGGGGTATCTTCAGTGTTACAAAGGGAGNGACTGAGTGACTGAACTGACTGACTGACTGACTGAACCACGTAGGGTAGTTGTGAAGATTAAAATAAGGCAATGTGTGTGAAGTACTTAAATCTTCTATAAACAAGCTCACTAATATGATACTGTGTTGAGAAAACTGCCAAAGCTGGCTCGAAAGACATACAACTCATCTTAAGGGTAGACATGCCCATTGACTTTATTGCAAGGAATACAATGCAAATGGCTAAGTGCCTTTCCCTCCTTCGCTGGTTCATTCCCTTGAATCTTGGGTAACTTGCTATGAGCAGATATATTTTCTTTCTGTTGCAGATGGAAAAATTTACATGCAGACTGTGTTTTTGCCAAATTAATCTTTGTGGGATATTCACACAAAGGAAATAAATTGGTGTATATCATCTACTCTCTGTTTTGATGAAATTCAGGAAAGAACACAATTGAAATCAGTCACAGATATTTCGTGTGGGTGTTTCTGTGGCCGTTTGCCTGATGCTCCTCTCCATTTGACTTGACACTATTAGGTATGGGCTTTCCTGGTGGCTCAGCAGTAAAGAATCTATCTGCCAGTGCAGGAGATAAAGGAGACGCGGGTTTGAACCCTGGGTCCGGCAGATCCCCTGGAGAAGGAAATGATAGCCACTCCAGTATCCTTGCCTTGGAAAATCCCATGGACAGCAGAGTGTGGCAGGCCACAGTCCATGGGGTCTCAAAGAGTCGGACATGACTTGGTGACTCAACACCAACCACCGCAGTGCTGCCAGGCGGCTCACGTCGAGGCGTCTTCGGATGATTCCCCAAGCATCTTTGCACATTTCTCCCTCTGGTCTGCATACTTGGCACCTTTAAGGACTTGGTCCCACAAGTGGGTTGCCATTTCCTTCTCTGTCAGGTCAATATTTTCCTCTTCCAGGGTGGCTTCCTGGTTCTCCCAGCTTCCCAAGTCCAATGAGCACTCCATTCTTTGAATGTTGGGACCCATTCTCTTGGTCCCTGGCAGGAAATACTTGTTATTTTCTGTTTAAAAAAAAAAAAATGTAAAAACAATTCTCTTTTCAAAAACAAGAGTTCTATTTGTTTGAAGAGAAAGATTGAGCCTTAACCTTTTTGGTGTACTCAGCTCGTGGGAGAGTCCCCAACACAAAATAGTTTCTCAGTAATGAGCTATTCCAGATGGCCATTCTATTTTTTTTTTTAATCTATAATAAAAAAAAAAAAATGTAAAAACAATTCTCTTTTCAAAAACAAGAGTTCTATTTGTTTGAAGAGAAAGATTGAGCCTTAACCTTTTTGGTGTACTCAGCTTGTGGGAGAGTCCCCAACACAAAATAGTTTCTCAGTAATGAGCTATTCCAGATGGCCATTCTATTTTTTTTTTTAATCTATAAAGGCAGTCCTGGCTTTGTCTTATTTTATTCATTTATTTTGCCTGTGTTGGGTCTTCACTGCTGCGTGTGGCTTTCTCTAGTTGCAGTGCATGGGCTTCTTGTTGCTGCGGCTTTTCTTGCTGTGGAACTCGAGCTCTAGAGCTTGGGCTCATTACTTATGGACCAGGGGTTTAATTGCCCCGGAGCATGTAGACTCTTCCTGGACCAGGATCAATCCCACGTTCCCTGCATTGGCAGGCAGATTCTTAACCGTTGGATCACCAGGGAAGTCCCCAGATGATAAGTCTTAATATGGCACCTAAGGACCTGCAGGGGGCTTCCCTTGTGGCTCGGCTGGTAAAGAATCCACCTGCAATGTGGGAGACCTGGGTTTGATCCCAGGGTTGGGAAGATCCCTTGGAGAAGGGAAAGGCTACCCACACCAGTATTCTTGCCTGGAAAATACCATGGATGGAGGAACCTGGTAGGCTATAGTCCATGGGGTCGAAAAGAGTCAGACATGACTGGTCGAATTCCCTTCACTTCAGTTCACCCACTCCAGGATTGTGGCCTGGAGAATTTCCATAGACTATACAGTTCATGGGGTCGCAGAGAGTCGGACACGACTGAGCGACTTTCACTTTCACTTTTTTCAAGGACCTGTTGCCTTCTCACTTTCTGTGCTCGGCTACCATGATTTCCTTTCCAAATTTCCTCCAACAGGTGTTCTGTTCTACCTCCTGCCATTCTCTATGTTTAAATCTACCTTCCCCCATCTTTGACTGTTTTGACTGCTACTCCTCTTTCAGGTATCAGGCCAAAATCATTGTTTCAGGGAAGATTCTGAAATAGGCCTTCTCATCCTTGACTAGAATCAAGTTGGAGCCTCTCTTCTCCTTGCCCTACTTTTTCCTTCATGGTATATATTGTTGTTTATAACTACATGTGACATTTTTATGCAACCATCTGGTTAATGTATATCTCCTCTACTAGAGTGAGCTTTCCCTAAAGAGGAGCAGTGTCAGCTCAGAACACATTTGATCACCAGCAACTAGTGGAATGATTGATTTGCAGGGTTTGAATAACTGACAAAGATTTAAAAAAATAAAGGGGGTGATTGCTCAGATTTAATCAACACATTTCTGCCTAGTGTCTTCCATGTGCCAACATTGTGGGATGTTCTGGGGATGCAGCAGAGAACAAGGCAGATGTGGGAAGAGGTGAGATCCGAATGGGCAGCTTTGCAGCCTATATCTGTGCAGTCTAATGGATCTTGATGGGTTCTCTCTCGGTGAGCCTGGCCTGGTATCCCAGATGGAGGGAAAGTGACTATTTTTGTTTCCAATCCTCTATCATAGAATAATGATATATGCTTATCAATAAGACAGTATTAAATCAATGAATCTGAGTTTTATACCAGATAACCCTCATAGTTGTGCGCATGCATACAATCGAAGTCGCTTCAGTCGTGTTTGACTCTTTGCAGCACCATGGACTGTAACCTACCAGGCTCTTCTGTCCATGGGATTCTCCGGGCAAGACGAGTTGGTTGTCATTCACTTCTCCAGGGGATCTTCCTGACCCAGGGATGGAATCCAGTTCTCCTGTGGCCCCTGCATTGGCAGGCAGATTCTTTACTGCTGAACCACTGGGGAAGCCCCAACCTTCCTAGTTACTGCAGCTGATTGATAGCTTCTTAGTATGCAAGATTTTCTAGATGTTTTCTAATTCATTTATGTCTCTGTCCTCTTCACACTGCCAATAAGTCTAACATCAAATGTCAGTGATCTTGTCACTCTTATTCCATGATCTACAGTTTACCAATTCTTTGCCTCTGACTACTGTTAATTATGAGTTTCATTTGTTTAATGTTTCTATTCAATTATATATATATGGCATTCTTAATTTTCCCCCTTACACTATAGTTTTGTTAAAACATGAACAATTCAGTCAGACCAACAGCTATTAACTAACGGCACTTAATTCAGTTTCCATTGTTTGTTTTTTTTTTTTTTGCTTTATTCACTTGACTGTTGCTACAGATGAAGGAGAGAAACTTTATAGAATCTGGATATACATCTGTTCATTGAAGTGTGAAGTCCAGCACAGCCTCATTACAGGAAGGAACTAATATCTGATAACAAACTGTCATAAGTCACAGACTCTCACCATGTAGGAGGTTTGGGATAATTTAGTCTAATCCTCCTGTTTTACAGATGAGAAAACTGAGACCTTTTGAGGTTGGGTCATGTGTCTTCTGAGGCTAGGACAAGACCCCAGGTCCCCCGATTCCCATTCTCTTTCTGCTTTATTCCATGCCATCATATCACTTTTCCTAATCCTTATGAAGGGATGTATTTCCCCTTTCTAGCAAGAATATACCTTTGACCAAAAAGAAAATAGAAAGCACCATGAAAATGTCACTCTGTGCTTTCAGGCAGTGAGGCTTTTTTCACATCTTAGAAAAAGGAGATTTCATTGCAAGATGCTCCTATGTGGCACTGAGGAATCATTTCTCTGTGAAAACCAGGTCTTCAGTGGACCTGTTGGTTGCTTGTGATATCACGATTGATGGATATCAATTTCTAGGTCCATATCTCTGCTCTGTGACAGCATCCATTTGGAGATTTGCCTCCAAACATGTAGGTTGGTCAAGAGAGGGAAAGACCTTTTCCAACCCAGCTGGCTGACTCAACAGCCATTGTAGTCTCCAGACCAAGATGATTTTGTGTCTCTGAGCTTTTTCTCAAGTTGCTCCCCTCAGCCTAGTCTGGAGACACTGCGGACTCATTGACTTTCCCCTCAAAGCAGATGAAAGCCCTCCTGATGGTGAGCCAGCTAGCCCAGCACCTGCTCCATCTTGCTATTCTTCCCTCCAGCACCCTGGGGAGAACTGCTCTGCTAAACAGGAGCTTGTCTGTGCCCGCTGCCAAGCAGAGAACCCTGATTAGAATAATGCCCAGCAGGTCTCTCCTTTCTCTTCTCCTTTCCCAAGCCTTTCCCACTCTTAAACAACCTAGGGGATGGCTGTTGCTAAGGGCCAACATAACAAGACCTGAGTGCTTTTAACTGTTGTTTCAAAGACCCAAGCCATCATCCACGGGAAGGGAAACTAAAGAGCCTGGGAAGGCTATTGTAACCTAGTGAAAGGAATGAGAGAGAACGATTTTATTCAAAGAATGAACAAATTTATGTTTGGAATGAAGCAGTCTTTGTTTTGGCCAATATCAACTGGATCAGGCAATGGGAGAACGTGCCCAGCAATGCAGTCAAAGTGGATGATCTTGGAGGCAGGTGGGAACTGCTTTCAAGAGGATTTGAAGTTGGAGGTAGACAGGGCTTCAATTCTTTCAGTACCTCTCATTTTGTTTGCTAGTACAGACTTCTCCTCCCATCTTCCTCTCCCTTCACTTTCCCCTCCATTCCTCTTGCATCTTCTCCTCTTCCTCCTGAAGCTTCAGGTGATCCTGAATTGGCGAATGAAGGACAACTACTATGGTTCTCATTGTGCCTCCACCAACTCCTGCCTGAAGGTAACTAGGGTGGTTCCTGGACAAAATGCTCACTCACGGATGAGACATGATCTGCACAGGTTTGAATATATAATATATGTTAACTGAAACCTGTTCTCATGCCCATATCCCAGAGACATGTCCTTTATGAGTTTTTAAAAAAAAACTTATCTGTCTCACCTTGGGCAATCCTTTTTTGGGGGGAGATCTTTTGATAAGAAAATGTGAACTAAGTGGTCAAAGTTAGATGCAGGTAAGTTAGGAGAATTACCAGGTAGGTGAGGAAGTTGAAAGAGAGGCAATGTGGCCACTGTAGTTTTGCAGGTTTTAAACAAACAAAAAAGTTAAAAGTATGACAAAAGCAAAAACCAAACAAGATAGTGAAAACCAAACAGGATCACATCTTTATCATCTAGAGTGGCTGAGCTGTAATCCTGGCCAAAGAGGTAAGAGCACGTTAGGTGAGATATTATGTCGTGCTTTGTGTGGTTTCAGTTTTTCCATCTTTTTTCTTTTTTGCAAAGAGAATAATCGACCCCATGGAACACAGCTGATGGCAGTTAATTAAAATAGAGTGGAATGGAGAAACGGAAGGTGTTAAAATGTTTATGAAGACATTGCATGACCCAGGCTTAAAATCACTTTAAGTTTCCTCTGTCTCTGAGAGACACAGAGAAATATATGCAGAGAGAGACTCATTCAATCCTGTGAAGGTCTGCTACTCAGGAAGAAAGTAAGTCCCAGTCTGTGTGAACCAGTTCAACCTAAGCGATGACTTATGTTCTGAACATTAAGGGGAGGCTGGAACTCTGCACAGTCCTGCTGGTAACCTGAGAGGCTTGTACTCATGGTGACCAGCTCCGTGGAGGCAGTTACAGACGGAGACTGTAGATGGAGTAACGTTGATGACGCATGTGAGTCACTGAAACTCATCCTTTGAAAGGAGCCTGGGGTGTTGCAGTACAGGAAGCTCTTGGTTACTAAGTGATTTTTTTATACTTAGAATCCCTAGAGAAGAATAAAACACTGGTGTGTGTCTTTAATAGATCCTCCAATTTGTGGAGCACTGATATTTAATTCAGGGATAGAAAAAGAAATATATATATATATATATATACATATATATGTATATATACATGCATATACATACGTAGACGTGGATCAGTGGTAAAGAATCCACTTGTCAATGCAGGAGATGCAGGAAATGCAGGTTCAGTTTCTGGGTTGGAAAGATTCCCTGGAGTAGGAAATGGCAACTTGCTCCAGTATTCTTGCCTGGAGAATCCCTTGGACAGAGGAACTTAGCAGGCTACAGTCCATGGGGTTGCAAAGAGTTGGACACAAAGTTGCAAAGAGCAACTGAGCACACACACATGCACATATATACAGTACCTATGTGTGTATATAATATATGCATAAAGATATGTTTGTGTGTGTAAATATCTTTGTGTGTATTAAAAAACTTATTAATGAAATTGATGTAATTAACGTTACCCCACCCATCTATATGTATGCCACAACTAATTAGGGCTTAATTTTTCACTTTGCATAAGTTTTTCCCTTCACAAAATGATTCCTTAGAACTAGTAAATTGCTATCAGTTTCTTAAAATAGAATTTGTTAGAGTATCATTCATAGTAATTAACATTGATAAACCTTTTCTCTTCTGCCACGTACTGAGCTAAGAGCTTTATATGAAATACTTCATTGAAATCTCTCAGTGTAAGATACTATCATTATCCCCTACTTTCCGAAACTGCGGTTTAGAAAGTTCAGTAACTTGCCCAAAGCCACACTATTATCAAGAAGTGTAGTTGAAGTTTAATCCTAGATGGTCTAACCCTAGGTCTGTACCCACGTCTTTCGAAAGGTATTTCTACATTTGGGTATCACGGCTCTTATGTAAAATGACACATCTCTACAAACAGTTTGAGTAGAGCTTTGCACACAACTTACATAAGAAGAGAAGTAAAATGTTAACCCTTGCTTTGGATCCAAATGCCATTCATTTCCTTTGCATATTTAAGGGTTTTGCTTTCTTTTTGTTTGTATGCTCCAGTATTCTTGCCTGGAGAATCCCTTGGACAGAGGAACTTAGCAGGCTACAGTCCATGGGGTTGCAAAGAGTTGGGCACAAAGTTGCAAAGAGCAACTGAGCACACACACATGCACATATATACAGTACCTATGTGTGTATATAATATATGCATAAAGATATGTTTGTGTGTGTAAATATCTTTGTGTGTATTAAAAAACTTATTAATGAAATTGATGTAATTAACGTTACCCCACCCATCTATATGTATGCCACAACTAATTAGGGCTTAATTTTTCACTTTGCATAAGTTTTTCCCTTCACAAAATGATTCCTTAGAACTAGTAAATTGCTATCAGTTTCTTAAAATAGAATTTGTTAGAGTATCATTCATAGTAATTAACATTGATAAACCTTTTCTCTTCTGCCACGTACTGAGCTAAGAGCTTTATATGAAATACTTCATTGAAATCTCTCAGTGTAAGATACTATCATTATCCCCTACTTTCCGAAACTGCGGTTTAGAAAGTTCAGTAACTTGCCCAAAGCCACACTATTATCAAGAAGTGTAGTTGAAGTTTAATCCTAGATGGTCTAACCCTAGGTCTGTACCCACGTCTTTCGAAAGGTATTTCTACATTTGGGTATCACGGCTCTTATGTAAAATGACACATCTCTACAAACAGTTTGAGTAGAGCTTTGCACACAACTTACATAAGAAGAGAAGTAAAATGTTAACCCTTGCTTTGGATCCAAATGCCATTCATTTCCTTTGCATATTTAAGGGTTTTGCTTTCTTTTTGTTTGTGTTTTTTTTAAGTTTGGAAAAGTCTGATATCAAATTAATCCCCTGAATTCTGTATCACCATGTAGCAAATATTAGTCCTGGGCATGGAAACACAGACACAGTGTTAAAGAATGTGGAGAACTTGCCAATCTAGATTTCTCTCTGTGTAAGAAAGTACACTTGCCTTGATACAGAATGGACTCTGCAGGGACCAAAGCCTTTGACAGCTGGGCCAGAGGCTGTTAATTTTGATGTGGTGAATCATCCCACATGCTCAGATCGTATGGAAGTGAGGCCAATTCCAGCATTTTGTCATATTGCCCGAGGATCATCCAGTCTAGCACCTGCAAGCTTGGAAAATCCACTGGATCCCTCTTCCCTTCCACACATACTCCCCAAAGACACACACCGCTTATAGAAGTGGCCATGCATGAGTGACAGACTTGAGAGAAGATCGCTATTTATTCAATCAATAAAAGCTTTCCTAGAAGCACTAGGAAGACAAAGGAAGCTGGCGAGAGGCATCCTCATTCTAGCAGAGGGATGAATGGGTGTGAGAAAATTGAGGGCGCCTTCTTGATAAACATGACTGAGGTTAAAGATCATGGCAGCCCCAGAAAGGTGAAAATACAGAGGAGATAGGTCTGCCCGCTGGGCAAACAGGGTGCGATCCGTCCGGGGAGGGGAGGGCTGGGGAGCAGAAGGGGTCCACGACCTATGCTTATCTATCAGCTGAAGTTTTGATCTCAAGGCTGGGAAAGACAGGGCCAGAAATAAATGTTTAGGGCATGACATTCTTTCCATGTTAGGACACCACATTCTTGCTATTCGGTGACAAATGACTGAGCAGCAAGCTGGGTCCCATTTGTGATCTAATTCTGTAAAAATGAGACTCTGGGCAACTGCTTCAGAGCTTTCCAGGAAAGAGTTAATGCTGAATCTTGCTGCCTCACTCTTTTTCTTCCTTTTTGGTGAATGACTGGCTGGGATGCTGAGTTGGCAGTTTTCCAAGGGTGCTTTTTCTCTCTTTCTGCAGATTTTGTTTTCAGCCTTCTGTGGAAGATAGCAGCTGTCTGGGCTCGCTTCTTTCCTTTGGCTTGAAATTACTCAAGAGGAACATGTACCTTCTACCTGAAGGCTGCAGAGAGAAGGAAGATGTGGGAATCATGCCCACTTGAGAAAAACCAAGAGAGAAATGGACAGAGCGTGTGGGTGTGTCTGGGTGTGCGTGTTCCATAGTAGCGAGTGTTTGAGAGGCATCCAGTGAGGGGAGCTTGCTGCAATAATTCTCCAACTGCCTGAACAAAGCTTCCAATAATACATGGTGACATTTACACAAATATTTGTGGTTGTGCTTTCCATTTCTTCTTATAGGAAACAAGTGAGATTTTAAAATGCTTGAGCGATGTGATCAGTAGACAGTAGTGGGAAAGAATTTCCCTGCAACTCGACTTGCAATCAAAATAAGGAAGGAAGATCTGAAAGAACTGAGAATATTTCAGCTAATCAGGATATGGCACTTTCCGACATCTGGATGTCCAAACAAGTGTTTTGAATTCAATACTATTAACATGTGTCACTTTAATGAATATTTTCCTTTGGAGCTGATGGGGTGGTTACATTTTTGGCAATCATCTTGCGGTCTGTTGCTTACATTACCTGACCCACAGTCCATTTTCCTTGTGTTGGCTGTGGGAAAGAAAAAAAAAAAAGTGGAAAATATCTCAGAACCTGGAAAATGGTTTTGAGAATACGACTCATCTTTTAATTGAACCACTTCAAATAGAAGCTCTCTAAGGATTATCTTCTCACCGTCTGTGACATCATGTGTAACAAAAGGAGTCAGTTCTCTTCTTATCAAAAAAATGGGGGTGGGGAAAAATCCCACAAGATGAAATGGGATTTTTTTTTTAAAGCTTGAACTAGAAGATCAGGTCTCTGCATTCATTCTTTTGACTTTTAACGAAACCAACCAAAGAAAAGTAACTTCCTTACAGCAAAAAGTGTTTTCAAGAGGTCAAGAATAAATAAGGAGATCCTAATTTATCATTTCAAAAGCCTCACACAGGAACATCACCTCCTGTTCTGTAAAGTGTTTTTAGGCCTCTGCTCTTTGCAGAGACTTTTTAACACTTTGTATTTTCTGTAAGGAAGAATCCATGACTAATTCCTTTATGAGGAGTTAGAGAGAAGAAAGGCAGCCTAGACTGACTGCTGTATATGTGGGCAAATCAGGATGTGTGTGTGTGTCCATGTGTGTGAACATGGGTATGTAAATATGTTTATGTACATATGAGTACTATGCATATATGTACAATGTATAGGTGAGTATGTTTCCCATTAGACATTAGCTCATTGAGGTAGTTTATCAGAGTGCTTAAGGCATGGACTTTGGAATGACAGACCAAAGGTGAAACCCAGATGATCTCATTTTCTAGCTGAGCAATCTCTGTTACATTGCTTCATCTTTCTTGACCTCAGTTTCCTCATGTGTGAATGGAGAGATACTAGAAACACCCACCTCCTAAGGATGCCAGGAAATGGGACCTGGGACATGATTTGCACAGGGCCCCATGTAACAAGCTCTCAATCAAAACAGTGGGTATCATTAGTCAGAGAGCTCTCTCCCGTAGCTGTAGGGTTCCTGGAGGAGTCGGGGTTTGGTCTTTGTTTTTAAATAAAGTGGGTGTTCCATCTGTGTTGTGGATTCTCTGACTCATGGCAGCATGTGGATTCTTGTTTCAGAGAAGCCATCCACTCACTCGGCCCGGATGTCTGCACCACTTCCCATCTGCAGGCCCAGGGGCACACGGAGCCCGGCTGCGCGATGCTAACACTGCAGTTACATGCCTGCCGAAGGGGCTTCTATCCTCCTACACGCCGGCAGATCCAGGGTACAGAGAGTCCTCCACAGATGGGAAGGAGGGAAGCCAAGTCTAAGGAATGTGATGGACTCTAGGTCCAGGGGATCGTTTTGTTTCAAACTGACTTTGAATTCCACTGAGCAGCCACTGAAATTCCCACGTGTTGCACTAAGAAGCAGTGAAAGACAGACTGAGGAGGCGTAGTGCCTTTGCATTTGAGGTGTCATTATTGCACCGGGATGGCGCAACGCTCTCCGGTGTGATATTCCTTCTGATTGCTCATGACGGCCACTTTCCAGCTAACCTCTCCCATCTTCAAACTCTTATGTTTTCTAAACTGCCTTTGTAGGAAAATATATTTGAAGAACTGATGAGTCCGTTATGGTTTCAGAGTAGTTTACTTAGGCATTCAACAAATCCTCACTAAACAGCCTCTAGGCGGCCGTCCCTAAGCACTTTCCAGGTGGCGCCAGCAGTAAAGAACCCAGCTGCCAGAGCAGGAGATATAAGAGATGCAGGTTCAATCCTTGGTTGGGAAGATCCTTCTGAAGAAGGGCAGGCACCAAAGCTAGATATTGGGAGACAGAAGCTTCATGTAAGAAGCTGTCCCTGGTTTCAAAATGTTTTACAGTAGTTTTGGAGAAAGGCAAGTAAATGAGTGGTTTCAGCAGTGGTGTGGCCCCTGCTGAATGGGATGGGTGGGATGAATATAGTAACAAAGCATTTATGAGATGGTGACCAGAGAGAGGAGAAGTTAAGTAATGTGTCCAGGGTCATAACGGGGTGGGGGTAGGGTTCCAGCCCTGTTTCCCTGACTATGAAATTGTACAGACTGAGATACATCCCTCTTTTTCCAGTTGCCCGCATCAAAGATTTTAATAGAAAATGAAAACAGGATCCTTCGATTCTGAGATGAAAGTTTTAGAATCATATTCATGTGGACTTTCTCAGTGAAACATTTTTAATTGTACATTGTTTTTAAGACACAAAATTTTACAGTTTATTGTAGTGATAGGAACCAGGCTAACAGGGTGGCAAAGGCTAAAACATACAATCAGGTAAAAAATAAAAATCACTGGTGGTACATTTGTCATATCTGTATCAAATTGCACATTCATGGAGCCTCTGTCAGTTGCAATTGCATTAGGCTGCATGTAACGGAAACCAGGTGCAGTGGCTTCAATTAGGTCTAAGGTTCAAGGCCGGTGTAGCCACTCAACGAAGCCACCAAGGGTACAGGCATTTTCTAGCTTCCTGTCCTACGATCCTGACCATGTGGTTTTCATCCTCATGGTTGCAAGATGACTCCTTCACCCTCCAGGGAGCATATTTACCTTCGAGACTGAGAAAACAGAAGAGATGAGGACAAAACATGCCAAGACACCTGAGAGCTGCCTCTGGTCCTCTTCATTAGGAAGACAACCTTATCCCCATCCACTTTATCACGTTGTCCCGTTCTGGGCAATGCAACCATCTGGAGCTGCAAAGATTCTGGGAAAGTGAATGCTTTTCCTGGGCTGAACTGCTGCCCTAAACAGAATCTGGGCTCTGTTAGTAAAGAGGAATAAAAGAATGCACACCGGGGAGGCAGCCAGCACTGTCTGCCACGTTCCCTTAAGTAGGTTAACTATTCGCTTCAACTCTTGTTTANGGGTGGGGGTGGAGGTGGGGGTAGGGTTCCAGCCCTGTTTCCCTGACTATGAAATTGTACAGACTGAGATACATCCCTCTTTTTCCAGTTGCCCGCATCAAAGATTTTAATAGAAAATGAAAACAGGATCCTTCGATTCTG
Organism: Oreotragus oreotragus; assembly: GCA_006410675.1. Classification (NCBI taxonomy): domain Eukaryota; kingdom Metazoa; phylum Chordata; class Mammalia; order Artiodactyla; family Bovidae; genus Oreotragus; species Oreotragus oreotragus. Next base: position 109,324 of record SJYX01018873.1, read on the forward strand.
AGATGAAAGTTTTAGAATCATATTCATGTGGACTTTCTCAGTGAAACATTTTTAATTGTACATTGTTTTTAAGACACAAAATTTTACAGTTTATTGTAGTGATAGGAACCAGGCTAACAGGGTGGCAAAGGCTAAAACATACAATCAGGTAAAAAATAAAAATCACTGGTGGTACATTTGTCATATCTGTATCAAATTGCACATTCATGGAGCCTCTGTCAGTTGCAATTGCATTAGGCTGCATGTAACGGAAACCAGGTGCAGTGGCTTCAATTAGGTCTAAGGTTCAAGGCCGGTGTAGCCACTCAACGAAGCCACCAAGGGTACAGGCATTTTCTAGCTTCCTGTCCTACGATCCTGACCATGTGGTTTTCATCCTCATGGTTGCAAGATGACTCCTTCACCCTCCAGGGAGCATATTTACCTTCGAGACTGAGAAAACAGAAGAGATGAGGACAAAACATGCCAAGACACCTGAGAGCTGCCTCTGGTCCTCTTCATTAGGAAGACAACCTTATCCCCATCCACTTTATCACGTTGTCCCGTTCTGGGCAATGCAACCATCTGGAGCTGCAAAGATTCTGGGAAAGTGAATGCTTTTCCTGGGCTGAACTGCTGCCCTAAACAGAATCTGGGCTCTGTTAGTAAAGAGGAATAAAAGAATGCACACCGGGGAGGCAGCCAGCACTGTCTGCCACGTTCCCTTAAGTAGGTTAACTATTCGCTTCAACTCTTGTTTAAACCATTTGTCCCCTCACAAAACTCATTAAAATATATGTCGGGCAAGAATTCAATTCAACTCAGGCTTGTTTGAATTATCACGTGGCCTGAATAAGTGGAGTCTGAAATACAGAATTTGACCATCCAAATGGAGCAGATAACTTTTTACCTCTCTTGGGTTGCTGCCACTGCAAAAGCTCCTTTTTGGTGAGAGTGAACCAGTTTCCCAGTTATTTTATGCTTTCAAATGAAATATTGCTATACTTTCTTATATTATCTGAGTTTTCTTTTATTCCTAATTTGGCCAATAGTTATTTTCATTGGGTTGCAATAAAAGTTTTCATAAAATATGCCTTGGATTTAGCCTAAAAATTAACAGAAGAAGAACTGAATCAGAGTGTGAATACAGAAACCAAAGAGCTCAATAATGAATCACTCAACACATATTTATTGAGTGTTTTCCATGGCCAAGGTAATGACTTTATAACACAAACCTTTATTATTTCCCTCAGCACCTGGCATACGGTACTACAGTGATGGTCAATAGCGTTGCTGCCTTAGAATGCTGCATCCACCAGAGGATTTAAATGGCCAGGGAAATAGTGTAATTTCATCTCTCATCATCATCAACATTATCATCATTATCGTTTTTATTAGAGGGGAATGCTCGCTTTAAATGTTAGTTTTAAAACGAAGTGGCTACAAGCTAGGATTTTGCGAAAGGAAGAATGAAAGCGCCAGGCTGCTCAGGCATTCTGGGAAAATAAATGAAGAGTGGAAGTGAAGCTATCATACTTGATGGCCCAGAGGAAAATCTTCCAGACATTATGTGCTGCCATCTTGATTGCTGATGACTTGGATTCTTCCTGTTGTAAAGCTACTGAGTCTTGCTTCTGACAGTGAGATGCACAGAAGAATGAATGTTTTGCATTAAGACGGACACAAAAGATCAACTCTATTTGTGATAACCCATGTAGAAACTGGCCCATTGGCAGATTGGAGCACTTCACTCTGAAGGCTGTGTAAATCAGGCCCCAGTCTCGAGGTGTGCTTGAAACCGGTGAAGGAGAACTGAAATGTCAACATATTTTGAAAGAAGACCTTGTAAAATGAATGTCAACAAAACTATTCATTCCCTTATTTATTTATTTAGCGAACATTTATGGCATGCTGGCCACTTGCCTGGTACTATGTTCTATGCTATGAAAATGGCGGTAGACAAAAGCCAATTCCCTGCTCTCATAGAGTGTCCACTCTCTAGAAGAGCCAGACCATTAGCCAATGAATACATACACACACGTATACACATCAGATAGTGCTAAATGCTCAGAAGTCAAGGAAAGCAGGAGAAGAAACAGAGATGGCTGGACAGTGGTGGGGATGGGGTATTTTAAGATGGGCTGATTAGGGACAGTCTCTCTGATAAGGGGGTATTTGAGCAGAGACCTGAAGGAACTTAGGGAGGGACACATATGTCTTTGTAAAGGGAGGCAAAAGAGACAGGAGCAGTTTGGCTTGTTTGGAGATCTGGCAGGAAGACAAGGTGGAACAGAGTGGCACAGGGGGCTGTTGTAATAGTCCAGGATGATGGCTCAGGACGAGAGCAGGAGCAACGGACACACCGGGGTGATAACAGTGATTCTCTCTGAGCATTAAGATTCTATGCTGCTTTCCTTTTTTTTTTTTTTTTTTTTTAGTGCATTTCTAGGCTCTGCCCATTTTCGGCAAAGAATATATTGCTTGTGGAATCAGGGAAAACAAATATTGCCCCCTTTTGCAGCTTGGCCTAATTGAAAAAGGAATGACTTAGAGCAAAGACATCACCTAGGATCAGACTTCAGAATTCAAATTTAATAAGATCTATTTGTGATTTATAGTAGAAGTTGTTAAGCACTTATACAAACTTTTAAGAACTAGTTAATGTTGCATAATGCAGAGGGTAATAAAAAGTGCAAAAAATGTCAGGGTAGGGAGAACAACAGGTTAATAGAGGAGGGGAATTAACAATATATTCAGCAAAGAAAAACATGACATTTTAAATAGCAGTAATAACAGGCTGCCTAAGAATAAGTCTTCTGTTTTGAGAAGATACTTTTTTAATGTGAATTTATTTTGAGACACTTCTCTTAAAACTTTATTTTAAAAAATGAAAAATATAAGAATTGAACTAATTCCTTTCCTTTAAGGTGTTTTCTTACTGTAGAAGGAAGCTTTCATTTGAAAATTTGAGAGAACAAAAGAAAACATCATACAATTTAAGTGAGCAAAATTATTACTTGAACCATTTAAAAAATTCTGGAATATGAAAGGCAGAGTATGTAACAGGGAAAACAGTGGTCCACTCTGTAAGGATTTTTTTTTTTTTTTTTTTTAGTGCATTTCTAGGCTCTGCCCATTTTCGGCAAAGAATATATTGCTTGTGGAATCAGGGAAAACAAATATTGCCCCCTTTTGCAGCTTGGCCTAATTGAAAAAGGAATGACTTAGAGCAAAGACATCACCTAGGATCAGACTTCAGAATTCAAATTTAATAAGATCTATTTGTGATTTATAGTAGAAGTTGTTAAGCACTTATACAAACTTTTAAGAACTAGTTAATGTTGCATAATGCAGAGGGTAATAAAAAGTGCAAAAAATGTCAGGGTAGGGAGAACAACAGGTTAATAGAGGAGGGGAATTAACAATATATTCAGCAAAGAAAAACATGACATTTTAAATAGCAGTAATAACAGGCTGCCTAAGAATAAGTCTTCTGTTTTGAGAAGATACTTTTTTAATGTGAATTTATTTTGAGACACTTCTCTTAAAACTTTATTTTAAAAAATGAAAAATATAAGAATTGAACTAATTCCTTTCCTTTAAGGTGTTTTCTTACTGTAGAAGGAAGCTTTCATTTGAAAATTTGAGAGAACAAAAGAAAACATCATACAATTTAAGTGAGCAAAATTATTACTTGAACCATTTAAAAAATTCTGGAATATGAAAGGCAGAGTATGTAACAGGGAAAACAGTGGTCCACTCTGTAAGGTTTTGTAGACTGACTACTTTTATTGAGATATAGTAATTGACAAAATCACCCTATGAATTTAAGGTGTACAATATAAAGCTTTGACTTACATATATTGTTAAATGCTTACCACAATAAATTTAGTTAGCATCCATCCTGTCATATATATTCAATAAAAAGAAATAAATAACTTTTCTTTTTGTGTGTGTGATACCCTTAGAATTTACTTTCAATGTCTTACATATATGTATTAGACAGCAGTGTTAACTGCAGTCATCAGGTAAATACCTCTCTAGTATTTATTTATTGCTGGAGGTTTGTATCTTTTGACCATTTTCTTTAATTCCTTGCTCCCCTCCCCTGCCCCACATCTTGTAACCACAAATCTGATCTCTTTTCCTATGAAGTCTTCTTTTGATTTTAGATTCCACATATATGTGAACTCGTACAGCATCTGTCTTTTTTTGTCTAACTTATTCATTTAGCATAGTGCCCTCAAGGTCCATCCATGTTGTTGCAAATGGCAAGATTTGCAAATAGCAAGATTTTCTCCTTTTTATAACTGAATAATATCCCCCTCCCCCTTTTTTTTTTCTTTTTTCTGCAGCACACCAGGCTTCCCTGTCTGTCACCAACTCCCAGAGCTTGCTCAAACTCATGTCCTTGCATGCTGCAGTCCATGAGGTTGTAAAGAGTCATACATGACTGAGCTACTGAACTGAACTGAATATTCCACTGTATATACAATTGGCCTTCTGTATCCGTGGGTTCCTTATCTGTGGATATGGAGGCCAACTGTACCATGCCATGTTATATGAGGGACTTGAGCAAACATGATGTGGTACCCCCAGGGAAACCAAAGGACAACTATATATATATCATGATTTCATTGTCCATTCATCTATTGACACTTTGGCTGTCTCTATAAGACTTCTTTAGTGATTTTGGTCTTTACCCTAAAAGCAGTGGGAAACCACTGAGGTGTTTTAAGCCAGAAGGTGACTTGATCAGATCTGGGGTTTCAAAGTTTCACTTTAAAACAAATAAGGAAACAAACAAAAGCAAAGGCCATGAAAGAAAGATAAGTCCGATGAATTCAACATCAGAGTGAAGAAGCACACTGAGCGATGCAAACACCACAACATATATATGGTAGCAAGGTAAGCATATTTTCATGAGAAGATGAATCATGTGAGTCTCAGAAGTCACAAGATAACGCTGGGAAGCAAGAGTAATCACAACATACAAATATTCACTAATGAACTGACCAGGCAGCAAATAAACCCACACTGCCGTCTCTCACGATTTCACCTTGAGCCCCACCATTTGTGGTCCCTCTCTCGCCATCTCATGGTGTCCCTCTCTTACTATTGGTTGTTTATAATCCCATGTACATACAGAGTGACTTTGCAAGTTTGCAAAATACGAAGGGTTTCATAAAGTCAACGAAAGTGATGTCAGAGAAATCTGACAAGCATGCTCTTTGACAGTGAGGACCTGCCAGAGTCTGGCCAGCACAGTGACCATTGTGGCTGACTTGCCAACTTTTTCCACTGCAAATGATTAGCCTGAACCTATCATAGTAAGATGTTCCTCTTGCCCCTGATTCATCTAAAATGATTTGAGTTAAGCAGGATTTAAAAGATGAATACTTAAGGGATTGCCTTTTTGAGATTTTCATGTTTTGAATAGTTTACTTTGATGCTGAGAGGCAAAAAAAAAAAGCAATAATATTAATTTATATCTAGAACCAAATTTTTCTGCTTAGTTCAATTAAAAAATATTAAAAAGTTTAATATTAGTGGGTATGAATCACCCTAGATGTCTGCAATACTTGGATCCATTACTATAGAGAAGCCATAACTGATTTATCCAGAGTGTAAGGTACAGGCTAATTTTAAGCAGGAGACAGCATATAATAGTGCAGAGACTGAGGAAAACACCACTGGGAATGCCAGTTACAAGCTGGAGGTCAGAGATGAGAAGGTAAGCAAACAATAGTCGTTCTCTCGGGAAGAATTTACAGGGAACAGTCTACAGATACAGTTGGGAAACTACTTGAGAAAATCAAGTCCAATAGAACGGGAGGAAGAGAAGAGAAAGAAGAAATTCAAAATTTCAGTATTGACAAGTGAAAGTAAAAGTGCTAGTCACTCAGTTGTGTCCAACTCTTTGCGACGCCATGGACTACAGCGCGCCAGGCTCCTCTGTCCATGGGATTCCCCAGGCAGGAATACTGGAGTGGGTTGCCTTTCCCTTCTCCAAGGGATCGTCCCAATCCAGGGACTGAACTCGGTTCTCCTGCACTGCAGGCAATTCCTTTACTCTCTGAACAACCAGGGAAATCCCAGTATTAACAAGAGGTCGCTTATTGGATATCCTGATATCATAACGACTGGATATCACGATTGAGGCTCCACCTCTGCCTTTAATTTTCATTCCCTGATCTCCCATTTCTTTGACCTGCTCCTTATTTTTGTAAACCATGGAAGCATGGTTCATCTATTCTCTCTGTGGATCCCTATAAGTTAAACCCCCACCCAGTATTAACAAGAGGTCGCTTATTGGATATCCTGATATCATAACGACTGGATATCACGATTGAGGCTCCACCTCTGCCTTTAATTTTCATTCCCTGATCTCCCATTTCTTTGACCTGCTCCTTATTTTTGTAAACCATGGAAGCATGGTTCATCTATTCTCTCTGTGGATCCCTATAAGTTAAACCCCCCCCCTCTTCTGTCCTGTACTCTAAAATTCCTTGCTTCTTCCTCACTACAGATAATCAATTTTGAAAGCACTTGTCCAGTCAGAGACTCCTAGACTAGTAGTAACTTTTAACTCTCATTGTACAGTAGAAATGCTGGAAGAGGTTTTCAAAAGTGCCAGTGTCTTGTTGGGTTGGAGAGATAAGATTGAATTGATTTTGGTTGGGCATTCATAATTCTGTAGTGCACCCAGGTGGAGAAAATCTAACCTAGTCCTGGGTTCTGGCTACCTTTCCATTCAGTCCTTTTCATTGTTCCCCATGATGTTTTTTTGTTTTTGTTTTTTCCCCTCTCTCTCCTTGGCTGCTGACTCTGCAGCTACAAAGCACGATGGAAACCCTCTTGCTCTCAGCACTAGCGTGCAATCAATAAGAAGATGTCCTGAGACATCATTTTTACCATGGCATTATTCTTTCTAGAATTCAATGTTGACTTCTGAACATAAACTTTAAAGAACTGGAGTTACGTTCCTAAGCCACAGATTCCAAGGCCCCATATCTGCTGACCTTCCCAGAGTCTTTCCTATCCCTCCTTACCACATGTTCTGTTTTTATTCTCAAGCAAATGGAGGCTCTTAATTTTTTTCTATCCCCTTCCTATCACGCCTCCAAACATCATCCATCCTCTTTTCCTTTTCTTAAAATTAGATCTTTACCCTCTGTTAGTTGTCCATACTTGAGTTGCGTTTTCCTTTGCTAACAGTATCTGGGTCTAGTCACTCCTTGGATAACTGCTTAGTGCAGACAGTTCAGTCTGTATTTACATGGTTCTGCTTTGTGCTTTTTAATTGTTTATTTGCTATCTTTTGGCATTGCTATGATATTTGGTAACTGCTCACAAAGTTAAAAGGTGGGTACTGTTTATACTTCTATATCCAATAAGCGTTCTCTCTGTTACAAAAGGCATGCAGTGAATGGTGACTTGACAGCCAGTTTTCCGTTGATCAAGTGTGACTCCTCACTCCTTTCTTCTGGGTTGCATCCAAAATATGACTCTCTTATCTACTATACTGACTGGTCTGCATAGCCATCTGCATAGACCTTGACATTGGAATCCTTTAATGTGCAGATCACTATCTGTGGGCATAAGTATGGCTTGGTGCAGGACCAAAAGTGCTTCCCACGCTGAGCACGCAAGCATTTGGTTTCCAGCCAGAGGCAATTATGGGTAGAATCTGGAACTGTTTGTGATTCTAAGTATCATGTCCTTTATGCTTTTCTCCAAGAACCACCCCATTTCTAAAGGATTAGCATCAGACCAGCCATTGGCTGCTACAGTTGTTTAGCAATCCACAGAACTTTTGCATTGTTTGAAGTGGTGTTTGAGTATGCCTCTTTTCTGCTTACCTGAATTATAATTGACTGATCTCTGCTAACCATATGTAAAAGCCACATGTTTCTCTCTAGGAGTCTGAACTGTATGATGCAGCATGATATTCTGTGCTAACTCAGATTGTTCAGTACTTGCTTGCTATCTGGATGTAACTCCTTGACGGTGGAGAAGGTTCTTGTATAGTCCAACCAAGACTGGTACAGCTGGGGATCATGAAATCTTTGTGACTTACTTCAATGGTTGGATCAATGAAGACAGAATTATCAAGGTATGTGGTATATGGTTCAGTCTCTCAGTCCTGTCTGATTCTTTGTGACCCCATGGACAGCAGCATGCCTGGCTTCCCTGTCCTCTACCATCTCCCAGAGTTTGCTCAAACTCATGTCCACTGAGTCGGTGATGCCATCCAACCATCTCATCCTCACTTTAAAACAAATAAGGAAACAAACAAAAGCAAAGGCCATGAAAGAAAGATAAGTCCGATGAATTCAACATCAGAGTGAAGAAGCACACTGAGCGATGCAAACACCACAACATATATATGGTAGCAAGGTAAGCATATTTTCATGAGAAGATGAATCATGTGAGTCTCAGAAGTCACAAGATAACGCTGGGAAGCAAGAGTAATCACAACATACAAATATTCACTAATGAACTGACCAGGCAGCAAATAAACCCACACTGCCGTCTCTCACGATTTCACCTTGAGCCCCACCATTTGTGGTCCCTCTCTCGCCATCTCATGGTGTCCCTCTCTTACTATTGGTTGTTTATAATCCCATGTACATACAGAGTGACTTTGCAAGTTTGCAAAATACGAAGGGTTTCATAAAGTCAACGAAAGTGATGTCAGAGAAATCTGACAAGCATGCTCTTTGACAGTGAGGACCTGCCAGAGTCTGGCCAGCACAGTGACCATTGTGGCTGACTTGCCAACTTTTTCCACTGCAAATGATTAGCCTGAACCTATCATAGTAAGATGTTCCTCTTGCCCCTGATTCATCTAAAATGATTTGAGTTAAGCAGGATTTAAAAGATGAATACTTAAGGGATTGCCTTTTTGAGATTTTCATGTTTTGAATAGTTTACTTTGATGCTGAGAGGCAAAAAAAAAAAGCAATAATATTAATTTATATCTAGAACCAAATTTTTCTGCTTAGTTCAATTAAAAAATATTAAAAAGTTTAATATTAGTGGGTATGAATCACCCTAGATGTCTGCAATACTTGGATCCATTACTATAGAGAAGCCATAACTGATTTATCCAGAGTGTAAGGTACAGGCTAATTTTAAGCAGGAGACAGCATATAATAGTGCAGAGACTGAGGAAAACACCACTGGGAATGCCAGTTACAAGCTGGAGGTCAGAGATGACAAGGTAAGCAAACAATAGTCGTTCTCTCGGGAAGAATTTACAGGGAAAAGTCTACAGATACAGTTGGGAAACTACTTGAGAAAATCAAGTCCAATAGAAGGGGAGGAAGAGAAGAGAAAGAAGAAATTCAAAATTTCAGTATTGACAAGTGAAAGTAAAAGTGCTAGTCACTCAGTTGTGTCCAACTCTTTGCGACGCCATGGACTACAGCGCGCCAGGCTCCTCTGTCCATGGGATTCCCCAGGCAGGAATACTGGAGTGGGTTGCCTTTCCCTTCTCCAAGGGATCGTCCCAATCCAGGGATTGAACTCGGTTCTCCTGCACTGCAGGCAATTCCTTTACTCTCTGAACAACCAGGGAAACCCCAGTATTAACAAGAGGTCGCTTATTGGATATCCTGATATCATAACGACTGGATATCACGATTGAGGCTCCACCTCTGCCTTTAATTTTCATTCCCTGATCTCCCATTTCTTTGACCTGCTCCTTATTTTTGTAAACCATGGAAGCATGGTTCATCTATTCTCTCTGTGGATCCCTATAAGTTAAACCCCCCCCCTCTTCTGTCCTGTACTCTAAAATTCCTTGCTTCTTCCTCACTACAGATAATCAATTTTGAAAGCACTTGTCCAGTCAGAGACTCCTAGACTAGTAGTAACTTTTAACTCTCATTGTACAGTAGAAATGCTGGAAGAGGTTTTCAAAAGTGCCAGTGTCTTGTTGGGTTGGAGAGATAAGATTGAATTGATTTTGGTTGGGCATTCATAATTCTGTAGTGCACCCAGGTGGAGAAAATCTAACCCAGTCCTGGGTTCTGGCTACCTTTCCATTCAGTCCTTTTCATTGTTCCCCATGATGTTTTTTTGTTTTTGTTTTTTCCTCTCTCTCTCCTTGGCTGCTGACTCTGCAGCTACAAAGCACGATGGAAACCCTCTTGCTCTCAGCACTAGTGTGCAATAAATAAGAAGATGTCCTGAGACATCATTTTTACCATGGCATTATTCTTTCTAGAATTCCATGTTGACTTCTGAACATAAACTTTAAAGAACTGGAGTTACGTTCCTAAGCCACAGATTCCAAGGCCCCATATCTGCTGACCTTCCCAGAGTCTTTCCTATCCCTCCTTACCACATGTTCTGTTTTTATTCTCAAGCAAATGGAGGCTCTTAATTTTTTTCTATCCTCTTCCTATCACGCCTCCAAACATCATCCATCCTCTTTTCCTTTTCTTAAAATTAGATCTTTACCCTCTGTTAGTTGTCCATACTTGAGTTGCGTTTTCCTTTGCTAACAGTATCTGGGTCTAGTCACTCCTTGGATAACTGCTTAGTGCAGACAGTTCAGTCTGTATTTACATGGTTCTGCTTTGTGCTTTTTAATTGTTTATTTGCTATCTTTTGGCATTGCTATGATATTTGGTAACTGCTCACAAAGTTAAAAGGTGGGTACTGTTTATACTTCTATATCCAATAAGCGTTCTCTCTGTTACAAAAGGCATGCAGTGAATGGTGACTTGACAGCCAGTTTTCCGTTGATCAAGTGTGACTCCTCACTCCTTTCTTCTGGGTTGCATCCAAAATATGACTCTCTTATCTACTATACTGACTGGTCTGCATAGCCATCTGCATAGACCTTGACATTGGAATCCTTTAATGTGCAGATCACTATCTGTGGGCATAAGTATGGCTTGGTGCAGGACCAAAAGTGCTTCCCACGCTGAGCACGCAAGCCTTTGGTTTCCAGCCAGAGGCAATTATGGGTAGAATCTGGAACTGTTTGTGATTCTAAGTATCATGTCCTTTATGCTTTTCTCCAAGAACCACCCCATTTCTAAAGGATTAGCATCAGACCAGCCATTGGCTGCTACAGTTGTTTAGCAATCCACAGAACTTTTGCATTGTTTGAAGTGGTGTTTGAGTATGCCTCTTTTCTGCTTACCTGAATTATAATTGACTGATCTCTGCTAACCATATGTAAAAGCCACATGTTTCTCTCTAGGAGTCTGAACTGTATGATGCAGCATGATATTCTGTGCTAACTCAGATTGTTCAGTACTTGCTTGCTATCTGGATGTAACTCCTTGACGGTGGAGAAGGTTCTTGTATAGTCCAACCAAGACTGGTACAGCTGGGGATCATGAAATCTTTGTGACTTACTTCAATGGTTGGATCAATGAAGACAGAATTATCAAGGTATGTGGTATATGGTTCAGTCTCTCAGTCCTGTCTGATTCTTTGTGACCCCATGGACAGCAGCATGCCTGGCTTCCCTGTCCTCTACCATCTCCCAGAGTTTGCTCAAACTCATGTCCACTGAGTCGGTGATGCCATCCAACCATCTCATCCTCTGCATCCACTTCTCCCACTGCCTTCAATCTTTCCAGCATCAAGGTCTTTTTCAATGAGTCAGGACTTCGTATCAGGTGGCCAAAATATTGGAGCTTCAGCTTCAGCATCAATCCTTGCAATGAATATTCAGGGTTGATTTCCTTTAGGATTGACTGGTTTGATCTTGCTGTCTAAGGGACTCTCAAGAGTCTTTTCCAGCATCACAATTTGAAGGCATCAATTCTTTGGTGCTCAGCCTTTTTTATTGTCCAGCTCTCACATCTGTACATGATTCCTGGGAAAACCATAGCTTTGACTATATGGACCTTTATCAGCAAAATAATGTCTCTGCTTTTTAATATACTGTCTAGGTTTGTCTGTTTTTCTTCCAAGGAGCAAGCATCTTTTAATTTCATAGCTACAGTCACTGTCCACAGTGATTCTGGAGCCCAAGAAAATAAAGTCTGTCACTGTTTCCGTTCTTTCCCTATCTATTTGCCATAAAGTGATGGGACTGGATGCCAAGATCTTTATTTTTTGAATGTTGAGTTTTAAGCCAGCTTTTTCACTCTCCTCTTATACCTTCAACAAGAGGCTCTGTGATCCCTCTTTCTGCCTTCATGATGGTGTCATCTACGAATGAGGTTATTAATATTTCTCCCAGCCATCTTGATTCCAGCTTGTGCTACATCCAGCCCAGCGTTTCTCATGATGTACTCTGCATAGAAGTTAAATAAGCAGGGGGACAATATACAGCCTGACGTACTCCTTTCCCAATCTGGAACCAGCCCGTTGGTCCATGTCTGATTCTAACTGTTGCTTCTTGACCTGCATGCAGGTTTCACAGGAGGCAGGTCAAGTGGTCTGGTATTCCCATCTCTTGAAGAATTTTCCATAATTTGTTGGGCCACCAGGGAAGCCTAAGAATACTGGAGTAGGCAGTCTATTTTTTCTCCAGGGGAGCTTTCTGACCCAGGAACTGAAGCGGGGTCTCCTGCATTGCAGGCTGATTCTTTACCAGCTGAGCTACCCGGGAAGCCCTCTATGAAGGTGTAGGAGGGAAAAGTGAGTGGTTCTCAAACTTTATGTGCCTTAGAATCTCCTGGAAGCCTTTTTGTTAAAACACTGATTGCCCAGCTCTGTCCTCAGAGTTTTGATTCAGTAGGTCCAGACCTACTGGATATGGCTGCAGGATCTGCATTTCTTTTTCTTTCTTTCTTTCTTTTTTTCCACATGACATGTGAGACCTTAGTTCCCTGACCAGGGATCAAACACTTGCCCCCTGCATTGAAAGTGCAGAGTCTTAGCCACTGGACTTCCAGAGAGTCCAAAAATTTGCATTTCTAACAAATTTCCAAGAGCCGCTGGTGCTGTGATTCTCAGAGGAAGACTAGAGCAGAAAGCCAGCTTTTCCTTAAGGAGGTTGTCAGGTAGAGTAGGATCTTGTGTAGCTTCAAAATTTTGACCCTAATGCATGCCTAGTGAGTGAATGAACAAACTGTTTAATCTGTTTCATAAACACTTTTCTTAGCTCACCTGAGTCATGCTTAATCTAGTTGATTATCACATTAGGATACCCAGGTCAAATTCCCAGGAATGAGTCTAAAAATGTCACTCCTGAAAAAGTATTCACTCTAGCCATTAGGCTAGGATTGTCTATCTGTCCAGTAGCTGGAAATCTTACTTGTGGGTCTTGAATATTTTTGCAGAGTATGAAAGAAGAAGAGAATATGATGTTGTAGAAAGACCAAAGACTTTTGGAGTCTGTGGCTGTGTGATCAAGTTATTTAGAGACTCAAAACTTCCATTTCTTCTTAAAAATAGTGCACTGATACATGACAGAGAATTATATATGTATCAAATCCCTCCTTTGTATGGGACACACACTACTCCTTAATGAACAGTGACTAGGTCCCTACCTTTGTAGCTTCACATCTATCCACTCTGTAGCATATGTAGTCCTTCCATGGGTCTCTACTTGCCCTGAAGAGATTGCTTACTCCTTATGCAACTGAGAAGATGTGAGGGCAGGGGACATTGCATACTTCAGGCTTCGTCAGATCCACCTAAGAGTAGATATAAAGATGTTGGAACAATCAATATGGAAGTACGAACTGGGAGTCTTCCTAGTGTAGCAGCTCTGTATCAGCAGGACTCCAGCACTTCACAGAAGAGTTTGTGCTTTTGGCTTTTGACAGGGTCAACCATGGGCAGAGTTAAGAAGTCCTCCAACTTTATCTTTGGTGCTCTTGACTTCCCTATCCTATGGCTCCTTTCTCCCAGTGTCTATCCCTCTATTAAATCCTATTCTTTGAAAATGAATTGGCGTCTGTGATTCTTAAAGCTTTCTGCTCCTCAGTCTAGGGAGAATGACTACCACTGACGGCCACTGTCATGTGGCTGTGTGTCATATCCTTCGGGTTCCTGGGGTAGAAGTAAGCCAGGAGAACCACTGTCTTAGCCAAGACATCACTTTATTAAGCAGTTGCGTTTTCATCTTGATTTTCCTCCCTGCTTGGTGATTGAAAGGCTCTCTCTTCTAAAGAAGTAACTTCAGGTATCAACAAGCAGGTAAGGGAGACTAAAGTGCTTTAAGGAGTTATATGGTCCACATGTGGATAAAATGGACCCTGGGCTCAAGTGAATACTAAAACTGTTACTACTTCCTGTTGATGTGTAGCACCAAACAATAATAATAATAAAACCAACACAGATACTGCCCACACAACTTCCCTTTGAAACCATTCTTTCTCATTATAGAAGGTGACAGGGCAACCCCCTGCTAACCTCCATAACATTTTGATAGGAAAAAAATGTTCTGGGAGTCCCAATTAGATGAACTAACTCCTTAAAAAAAAATTTTTTTTTTGAACCTCAGAGAAGAAACTGCAAATATCTCAGGAAAGAAAAGGAACCCCTTTAGCTCTTCTGGGATTCAACAGTGTGGCTCCAGCATGTCTAGAGGTTTCAATTCTTATGTTGAGACCATAGAGCAAAGAAGGAACATGTATCGGTCCACTGATAAGGAGAGAGCTTGAAATAGCAGGAACAAAGGAGAGCTTATACCATCCATAGAATATGAAGTGATGACAAGTAGAGCAAAATGAAGTTGAGAGTGAAAAGGAAATTGTGCAAGAGGGCAGGATAAAGAAATCCAAAACAGCCCTAGTTTCAGTTTCTAGGAGAAGGAAAAATTCAGACTATCCTTACCTTTCAAAGGTGTTTGTTCAAACACAATGGCCCCACTTACCCAATGTGGGCTCTTTATCTCAGCAGCTAACCCACTTGGATTTGCTCATGAGAGTTGAAAATGAGAGACTTTCCTGATGAGGTTTTCAAAAGACTCTGCTTCAGCTTGAAGGGCAGATCATGGCTCTCTGTTCCCTTACCACTGAAATGGGTAACCATGTGCTGCTTGTTTTAGCTTTACAGTAAATAGGAGTTTGTTACACACACTTTTCTCAGCAGAATTGTGGGGAGAGACCACTCTCCTCCCAGGAGGAAAGACAGGGATAGTTGAATACTATTTGGTGAACCTAAACCACCTAAGATATTTATTTTATTATTATTTTCTATTTACTTATTATTTATTGAAGCATAGTTGATTTATAATATTATACTAATTTCAGGTATACAGCATAGTGATTCAGTACTTTTACAGATTATACTTCCTTAAGGTTACTACAAGATAATGGCTATAATTTCCTGTGTTATGTGATATATCCTTGTCACTTATCTATTTTATACCTAGTAGTTTGTATCTCATAATCCCATACCCCTATAATCCCATACCCTTCCCCCTCTTCCTCTCCCCACAGGTTTGTGAGTCTGTGAGTCTGTTTCTGTTTTGTTACAGACATTCATTGGTTTATTTTAGATAATGCACTCTCTCCTGAGATAAACATTACAGGCTTCATGCAGATAACATTCTCTATCTTCTGCTTAGCTTTATCTTTATAGGGACTTTCAGGAAACGTCTTAACCTTTGTAAGTGACAGAGCTAGGATTCCAACCAAGACCTCTCCATGCCGGACACTGCATATTAGCTGCATATAATTAACTCATTACATTCTGAATAAAACAGAATAAGATAGCTATTTTTGGTCCTTCTTTGACATGAGAGAATTGAGGCAGAGAGAGGTTAATTTGTTCAGCTGAAGGTCACAAATCTTATAAGCAGCAGGATTCATACTATAGTATGTAAGATTACAAATGCTTGCATTTTTCCTGGTGGCAGCAAGATATAAATAATGTAAGCAGCCAAGGGCTCTGAGAGAAAATAGAAAAGTAGATGCTTGTTGAGATTTGGTAATTAATCCTATCCTTGTCTTCCTCTATATTCTAAACCAGGTAGACTAATAAGTAAGATAAGATAAATGAATATTGGCTTTTGGATTGGAAATAACAGATTGAAAAACATGGCCTAAAGAAGAGGCTATAATCAAGTTTCCTAAATTCTTCCCCATAAGTTGAACCAATTTATGACAGCACAGAGTAGGTAAGCTGTACCTGGTAGGGGCAGACATGGAAAGCATGCTTGAATCTACTAGAAAGGACTGGTTGATGCATATTCTATTCCTTCTTTCATTCCTGCCAATCTGATAATTCACTTTTTCGCTCTTAGGGAGTGAATAAAAGATAGAAAGGACAAAAACATTTCTTTCACTTTTCCCTTTTAGGGAGTAAATGGAATTTCCCTCCCTTCCAAGGAAATATGAAGAGCTAGGGCTTAAAAGTAATGAAATTATCTTTTTTAGAAATTTCTATTTTGAATTGAAGGAAAGATTCAAAGATTGCTTCTGGTTGAGCTGAGTTGATTTGTAAGCCTATATATTTTGTGATCACAAACAATTCCATAGCATCTGAATTGTGATAGTCAATGTCAGCTCATCCACTCAGAGTGAGATAACACTATACTTTGGGTAATCAGGTGAAACAACCACCCATTTCGGTGGAGAAAAGTGAGAGGGTGATGACTTAGTGGATTGACCAAAAAAGAAATGAGAGGTGTAGATTTCAGATGTATGTCATTTGCTTCTGTTCCAAGATGGGAAAAAAGAAATCAGACAGGAACATTCATTTGAGAATGAGAATTTGAATGCAAATGTAGCTGAACACAATGGGATAGCAAATGAGAAAGACACAAATATTTAAAAATACGATGTAAAAGCTGCAGACAGATATAGAAGTGAAAGATAACTTGATGTTGGCGGAGAATGCTGACTCATTTGGTTGAATCCTTGATGATGAGACCACATCAGAAACACTCCTCACCTTGCTCAAAGATAACTCACGTGCTCAGGTTGTAGAGAACACTGTGTGTGAACCAACTGCATCATCTTTGCATTTAAAATGCAAGTTGCTTGATTGAGGGAGAAGATGATGGTAGAGTTCCAGTCTGAAACTTTTTGAAGCATATTATGAAGTGATGGAATTCCAGCTGAGCTATTTTCAAGTCCTAAAAGATGATGCTGTTAAAGTGCTACACTCAATATGCCAGCAAATTTGGAAAACTCAGCAGTGGCCACAGGACTGGAAAATGCCAATTTTCATTTCAACCCCAAAGAAAGGCAATCCCCCAAAATGTTCTAACTACCACATAATTGTACTCATCTTGCACACTAGCAAAGTAATGCTCAAAATTCTCCAAGCCAGGCTTCAACAGTGTGTTGGAGTTCATGTGAACCATGAACTTCCAGATGTTCAAGCTGAATTTAGAAAAGGCAGAGAAACCAGAGCTCAAACTGTCAACATCCACTGGATCATAGAAAAAGCAAGAGAGCTCCAGAAAAACATCTACTTCTGGTTTATTGACTATGCCAAAGGCTTTGACTGTGTGGATCACAAAAAACTGTGGAAAATTCTTCAAGCAAGGGGAATACCAGACTACCCTACCTGCCTCCTGAGAAACCTGCATGCAGGTCAAGAAGCAACAGTTAGAACTGGACAGGGAACAACAGACTGGTTCCAAATTGGGAAATGAGTATGTCAAGGCTGTATATTGTCACCCTGCTATTTAACTTGCATGCAGAGTACATCATGCAAAATGCCAGACTGGATGAAGCAAACTAGAAAAACGATTGCCGGGAGAAATATCAAAACCTCAGATATGCAGATAACACCACCCTATGGCAGAATCTGAAGAGGAATTAAAGAGCCTCTTCATGAAAATGAAAGAGTAGAGTGAAAAATCTGGCTTAAAACTCAACATTCAAAAAACTAAGATCATGGCATCCAGTCCCCTCACTTTATGGCAAATAGATGGGGAAACAACAGAAACAGTGACAGACTTTATTTTCTTGGGCTCCAAAATCACTGCAGATGGTGACTGCAGCCATGAAATTAAAAGATGCTTGCTCTTTGGAAGAAGAGCTATGACCTACCTAGACAGCATATTAAAAAGCAGAGACATTACTTTGCCAACAAAAGTCAATCTAGTCAAAACTATGGTTTTTCCAGTAGTCAGGGACAGATGTGAGGATTGGACCATGAAGAAAGTTGAGCCCTGAGGAACTGATGATTTTGAACTGTGGTGTTGGAGAAGACTTTTGAGAGTCCCTTGGACTGCAAGATCAAACCAGTCAATCCTAAAGGAAATCAGTCTTGAATATTCATCAGAAGGAGTGATGCTGAAGCTAAAGCTCCAATACTTTGGCCACCTGATGCAAAGAACCAACTCATTGGAAAAGACCCTGATGCTGGGAAAGACTGAAGGCAGGAGGAGAAGGGGATGACCGAGATGAGATGGTTGGATAGCATCACGTACTCGTTGAACATGAGTTTGAGCAAGCTCCAGGAGTTGGTAATGGACAGGGTGTCCTGGCGTGCTGCAGTCCATGGGGTCACAAAGAGTCAGACAGGACCAAGTGACTGAAGTGAACTGAATTGATGTTTAATATTTAGGGATTCCCTGGTGGCTCATTGGTAAAGAAACTACCTGCCAGTGCAGGAGATGTGGGTTCAGTCCCTGGGTAGGGAAAATCCCCTGAAGAAGGAAATGACAACACACTCCAGTATTCTTGCCTGGAAAATCCCATGGACAGAGAAACCAGGCAGGTTACAGTCTGACATGACTTAGCAACTAAACAACAACAAAAAATGGTTAGTATTTAAATTACATGATATGCCAAGTTTGTTCTCCTTTACTAGTAAAGTTGCTTCCTTCGAGATGCTAATAAACAAGTAAATAACATGATGTGTTTCTCATGATGGAGCTCCAGTTTCCATTAGAATAAGGTCTACAGCCTGACTTTAGTGGACTGTGAACAGTTTGGCAATATAGCCAAGATCTGTGGAATGAATTTTAACATTGGGTTGATTAATATTTACTGAGAGTTCTGCTTGTACTCCTAGTTATTCAGAACATCCTCTGACCCAATGACTGTTCTCTTTCATCTTGAAAACACATAAATCAGTCCAACTACATGAACAATTGGCCCTTGCACACGAATTAGAGACTGGATGCTAGTTCCAGGGCTGGCCTTCACCTCCCCCTGATCCTGGGGAAGTCACTTCATTTGTTCATGGAACAAATATTTTAGGCACGTACCTCAGGCAGTGTTTTCAGCACTGGGCGTGGGATCTGCTTTCACGGAATTGGCAGCTGGGTGGAGAAGACAGACCATGAAACATGTAGTTACAGTCAAGTGCATTCAGAGCTGCTTTAGGGGATGTGCAGGAGCCCTACAGGGTCGGATAAAGCTTTGTCATGCTTTAAGCTGAGATTTTAAAGATTAAGCAAATGTTTGAAGAAAAACTGTTTTGCAAAGAAGGAATTTCATTTTATTAGCTGAGGAGATGGGAGGGGCTGCTATCAAGACATTCAGAAAATTTCAGTTTGCTGGGAACACAGATTGCAAGGAAGGCAGCTGGGGGTCTGGGGAGACTGGGGAGAGTTTGAGAAATGTGGAAAATGAGCCTGGAGAGGAAGATAAGCTTTGTTTAAACACAAAATATGAACCATAGCATTCACATCACACAAATATTCTAAGAATCAATGGAGAAAATGTATACAAAACTGTTTTGTAATCAATAAAGCACCATGCAAAGACAGGAGCCTCATTCCTGGCATGCTGGCATTAAACTCTGGCTTGCTTTTCCAAGAGCATCATGCTTTATACAGGTCTGTGCTCTGATGGTGCTTTTGATTAAAGTTGCAAATTACCAACAATATAGTATATTTGTGAATTTGCTTTCTGCCTCCTCATGCATTTTCATAGATGTCTTAATTAACACTGGCAATATTGGGCATACAGGCTGACCAGTCTAAGAGACGGTTGCCAGAATCTTCTAATCATATCACATGGGCAATCATCTTGTAGAGAGGTGACCTTAAATGTTCCAGGTCAACGGTGTTCTGCTCTGTCACCGTACATTCTAGATCCTCTCAGTAGAGACCTGAATTAGGCTTCCAAAAACATTTTAAGTCCCAATTTAATTCACTCTTTCTGGTTTTGTTACCAAGAAGAATAAAGTTAAGTCGTGTATTGTGAGCAACTTTCTTCAAAATAGTCTGCCAGTATTTCTCCTCTGTTGGGTAGAACCAGCAGGTGACTCATATCACTGGGCAAGCTGATGATTATTTTCATATTTTCTCTCTCTGATAAGAGACCCAGATCAGGTAATTGTTCAGAGCTTGTAGAAATGTTTCACTCTTACTTTAAATTTGTATTTTTTAAAGAAAGGTATATGTAGTGGGTGGGGTGACTTCTCAAACCTTCAGTACGTGGTTTCCAAGCTGGCAAGCTTCTGGAATAGAGAATGTGAGTGAAGATTGAAGCCTGAGAAAGGATGCAAAGAGGTGATTGACTTTTAGACTGTTACCCACAATTTCCATATTTCTCTTAAGGACTCAGAAAGGAAAGTGCCTCCAACATAGGACATGAAGCTCCGAACTGATCCTATGGCATTTATGAAGACTTATCTGTACTATAGTTTGGGGCATTGACTGGTTTTATATTATTTTTTTTAACCATTCATGTCTCTTTAACTTTGAAAGTTTCCCTTTATACCTGGAAGGCTGGGGAATGCAGTGAAGTGTCTGAGTTTATGGAAGTTCCATAGTGGAAGGTAAGTCGAGAAGGTCAGTGCAGTCCATGTCATTAGCTACTTTTGGAAGTTGGTTGGGGGGACATGGATGAAATATTTTCTGCTCCTAAGAAGCCTGGTTAGCTTTGACTTTTGAGAACCTCACTCTGGTTCTCACACACTCATGTGGGTGTGTGTGTGTGTGTGTGGCAGGGGGTGGCGGTGGTCAGTAAAGTGGCCAAGGCAATGGGATTAAAAAGAGGTTCAGAAACAAGCTCCCACCACCCGAATTGTTAGAATTTTAGCTCCCAAATATCCACTCTCCCCTCTTTGACAGAATACCTGGGAGGCTCAGATGTCCTTTCTTGGAAGTTAGTGAAATTCTTTCATTGTGGTTGCTGAGGCCAACGTCTCATCAAGTGCTGGTAGCCATAACTGTTGCTTCTGTAGCTCTGGCTGGTGGCCAGGGGTCCTTCCAGTCGCCAGTGGCCTGGCTCTTGGCTGGCCCTGTCCCTGTGAGGGGTTGGCTGGTGTGGCTCTGAGGGTGATTCTGCCCCTGTGTCACGCCTGTCCTCACGTGGTCCTCAGTGCCGCCCCGCCCTTTACAGTGTGGCTGGGAGGAGAGGCCTTCTTCCAACCAAGGATTACAGACCTTATCCAACTCCAACAGCAGCCTGCTCTCAGTTTCTTGCAGCGCCCCCTAGTGTTCCCTCACTTTATTTGATTGTCTCCTCTATTATGCCGCTCGAAGTTCACGTTCCTACGGGATGAGGGTGGGATGAGGGTGGGAATCACTGAGTAGCAAATAAAAATAGAGGACGCTCAGTTAAATATGAATTTCAAGTAACCAAATGAAGAATGTTTTAGTATGTCTCAAATGTTGCACAAATCATACTTACACTAGAACATTTTTCCTCGATTACCTAAAATGCAAATTTAACTGGGTATTGTGCATTTTATCTGATAATCCTCTAAGCATTAAATCCAGATGAGTAATCTTCCCACCCCCAGGTCTCTTGTCACATTTATGATGTACGTGGGGTAACAGAGTCCTCATGGAAAGGAAAGAAATTGCCCCTTTTCTTAGGCATATTAGCTGCTACAAATAGGTATATTTGCAAGAGAATTACTCTGGGTGCTGCAGGAGTGGGCCAAGGCTGAGTTAATAGACTGACAAAAGATAGATTTTCCTTAAGGTCTGACATCCAAAAGCTGACTCTGTAGTAGTATTACAGCCTGAATTTCCAGAAGTGTGGACCTTGAGTGTGACCTACAAATAAAGCTTTAGATTTGACTTGACTTTTTAGTTCAGTCAAAAGGGTGACAGAATATAATCATTTGGACATCTAAATTTTTAAAAGTCAAAATACTTATATAGTGATTGGGTCAGGTAAGCTCACTTTATGCTGCTGCTGCTGCTAAGTTGCTTCAGTCGTGTCCAACTCTGTGCGACCCCAGAGACAGCAGCCCACCAGGCTCCCCCATCCCTGGGATTCTCCAGGCAAGAACACTTTCACTTTATGGGAAATGCAGTATAAGCCATCATTTTCCATTTTCCCTTTCTGATATAAAAATATCATTTATTTCAGGAGAAGGAATTATTATCGCAATTTGCCAGTGTGGTAACCACAGATTAGAAAGCATCTTTGCGAAAATCTGTAAAACGGATGAATGGACAAATAAAATTGGATAATATGTACAATGGAATATTAGCCTGAAAAGGAAGATGATTCTGACATATGCTGTAACATGAATGAATCTTGAGGATTCACTTATGCTAAGTGAAATAAGCAAGCCACAGTGGAAAATACACAGTATGACTTCACTTACAAGAGGTATGTAAAGAAGTTAAAGTCTTTAAAACAGAAGCCAGAAAGATGACTGACAGGGACTAGCAGAAGGGAAGTTGTTTAACGGGTATAATCTGAACATCTATTGTATGACAATGTGATTATGCTTACAAACTGTTGAACTTTAAAAATGGTTAAGATAGTCCATTTTATGTTATATATTTGTTGTTGTTGCTGTTTAGTTGCTAAGTCATGTCCAACTCTTTGTGACCCCATGGACTGTAACCTGCCAGGCTCTTCTGTCCATGGGATTTCCCAGGCAAGAATACTGGAATGGGTTGCCATTTCCTTCTCCAGGGGATCTTCCCAAACCAGGGATGGAACATAAGAATTATGTAGTCAGCTAAATCCCTCAGATGACTCAATTAAGTTAGAAAATCAGTCTACAGGACATTTTCTACTTTTTTTTCCTCCTGGACTTTGCCCTCACTGTTTCCTTGGTGGTTGGATTTATCTCATCTCAGTGTCAGCAAATGTGTTACTTTGATAATTTGGATGAAAAGAGAGGAAAAAACATTTTCCTGTTTATACATCATTTGGAGGTGAAAGGTTGACAAATTAGAGCAGTAAGGAAGATGTGTGGATAAGAATTCCTGAACGCATTAGGGAGGACAAATGTGACTCAGCATCTTAGAAGGGAACGCAAGAAATAAAACTGGCCACTGTCCCTTGTGAGTCTGCTGAATTTACTTATATATGTCATTTTTACACTGAAAAGCCAGAAGAATATTTAACTTCTAAATGAGGAAAGGAGAGTTTTCCTGGTGGTCTAGCAGTTGAGAACCCACCTGCCAATGCAGGTGTTCAATTCAGTTCAGTCACTCAGTCGTGTCCGACTCTTTGTGACCCCATGAAACACAGCACACCAGACCTTCCTGTCCATCACCAACTCCCGGAATTTACCCAAACTCGTGTCCATTGAGTCAGTGATGCCATCTAACCATCTAATCCTCTGTCATCCTCTTCTCCTCCTGCCCTCAATCTTTCCCAACATCAGGGTCTTTTCAAATGAGTCAGCTCTTCGCATCAGGTGGCCCAGATATTGGAGTTTCAGCTTCAACATCAGTCCTTCCAGTGAACACCCAGGATTGATTTCCTTTAGGATGGACTGGTTGGATCTCCTCGCAGTCCAAGGGACTCTCAACAGTCTTCTCCAACACCACATTTCAAAAGCATCAATTCTTTTGTGCTCAACTTTCTTCACAGTCCAACTCTCACATCCATACCTAACTACTGGAAAAACCATAGCCTTGACTAGATGGACCTTTGTTGACAAAGTAATCTCTGCTTTTTAATATGCTGTCTAGATCGGTTATAACTTTCCTTCCAAGGAGTAAGCGGCTTTTAATTTCATGGCTGCAATCACCATCTGCAATGATTTTAGAGCCCAAAAATATAAAGTCAGCCACTGTTTCCACTGCTTCCCCATCTATTTGCCATAAAGTGATGGGACCAGATGCCATGATCCTAGTTTTCTGAATGTTGATCTTTAAGCCAATTTTTTCACTCTCATCTTTCAGCTTCATCAAGAGGCTCTTTAGTTCTTCACTTTCTGCCATAAACACTGTTTCCCCATCTATTTGCCATAAAGTGATGGGACCAGATGCCATGATCCTAGTTTTCTGAATGTTGATCTTTAAGCCAATTTTTTCACTCTCATCTTTCAGCTTCATCAAGAGGCTCTTTAGTTCTTCACTTTCTGCCATAAAGGTGGTGTCATCTGCATACCTGAGTTTATTGGTATTTCTCCTGGCAATCTTGATTCCAGCTTGTGCTTCTTTCAGCCCCACATTTCTCATGATGTACCCTGCATATGGTTTTTCCAGTGGTCATGTATGGATGTGAGAGTTGGACTGTGAAGAAGGCTGAGTGCCAAAGAATTGATGCTTTTGAACTGTAGTGTTGGAGAAGACTCTTGAGAGTCCCTTGGACTGCAAGGAGATCCAACCAATACATTCTAAAGGGGATCAGTCTTTTTGTGCTTTAGCATCATTGGAAGGAATGATGCTAAAGCTGAAACTCCAGTACTTTGGCCACCTCATGCGAAGAGTTGACTCATTGGAAAAGACTGATGCTGGGAGGGATTGGGGGCAGGAGGAGAAGGGGACGACAGAGGATGAGATGGCTGGATGCCATCACTGACTCGATGGACGTGAGTTTGAGTGAACTCCGGGAGTTGGTGATGGACAGGGAGGCCTGGCGTGCTGCAATTCATGGGGTCGCAAAGAGTCGGACATGACTTAGTGACTGAACTGAACTCTGCATAGAAGTTAAATGAGTAGGGTGACAATATACAGCCTTGATGTACTCCTTTTCCTATTTGGAACCAGTCTGTTGTTCCATGTCCAGTTCTAACTGTTGCTTCCTGTCCTGCATACAGGTTTTTCAAGAGGCAGGTCAGGTGATCTGGTATTCCCATCTCTTTCAGAATTTTCCACAATTTATTGTGATGCACAGTCAAAGGCTTTGACATAGTCAATAAAGCAGAAATGGTTTCAGTCTCTGGCCCAGGAAGATCCCACATGCTGCAGAGCAACTAAGCCTGGGTGCCACAATTCCTAAGCCTATGTGCCTCTAAAGCCCTTATACAGCAAAAAAAATCCTAGTGCAGCCAAAAATAAATAAATAAAATGTAAATGGGAGAAAGAAAAGATGGGAAAAAAGTCAGACTCCAAATATAACCACTATTTAGAGCAATGATGAAATGTTAATTTCAGTTAATGAATAAGTAATTATTGGAATTTTAATAGATGAATATGCCGTTTCCCTAAATACTGTTTTTAACATGATGCTTATGGTCCACTTTTAGTAAATTGTTCTGCAGACAACTCCCATCTGAAATTTTTCTCCAAGAGATAATTTCAGTCCCCAGAAAAAAATTCAATTTTGATAGTTTTTGCAAGCCAAAACTGGGAGATTTCTTGGCAAGCATCATAATTTCAAGGAGTGGTTTTGCATTTGCAAGAATACAATGGCATAAAAGTAGGCCCTGAATCATAAAATGGCTGGCAATTTGGGTACTTTTATGTAAAGTATTTAGGGGTGATACATAAAATGTTGAATATAACATATTTCAGTTCCAGTCCTGAGGTGCTACTGATTAGGCAAAATAGGGAATTGGGAGTCTGTGATTTATTCATTCACTGTGCAAATATGACACAAATCTTTTAGATGCTAAGCAGTATTTTGAATTTGCTTTGAATAGATGAGCAATCAATATATTTGATTGGAAATACAATGAAGATTTTGTTTCCAATATAATTTTTCTTTGTTATGAATTACCTAGATAACTGCCTAAGGTTTTGTGTTATCTTTGCCCATAGAATGAAGCAGAGAGCCTGAATTCTCACCCTGGAATTAAACTCCAGAACACTACGAAGCAAGAGGGCTATGTTACTGGTTGTTAATGCCACAGCATCTTCCCCTGGGAGAGGGTCTGGGGCATCACTTATGTTTCTATCTCTGTCTCAAGAGCCCTGTTTTTGTGCTCTCTGTGCACTGAGCTCCCTGCAGATCCTGGAGATGGTTACACCATCAGTAGTCTATTCATCCTGTCCTATATTTGGACAGAGAAAGCACTCTACCTTTTAGAACTCAATATTCATTCCTAGCTTTCCTACTTAAAAGTTCCAGTAAACATGGTCATTATCATCCCCATATTTT
The DNA here is from genome assembly GCA_006410675.1 of Oreotragus oreotragus. Lineage (NCBI taxonomy): Eukaryota > Metazoa > Chordata > Mammalia > Artiodactyla > Bovidae > Oreotragus > Oreotragus oreotragus. The sequence goes on from SJYX01018873.1 coordinate 135,393, forward strand.
TCTTTAAACAAATATCCCTGGGATGCTAGTAAAATTCCAGAAGTCATGGAAAAAGTACTGGAATGAGGCCACCAGGGATAGGATGAAGGACAAAGATCTGTCCAGTGTGGGAAAAGTTAAACCATTGCATGGTCAATAAACAAAGACAACCAAGGGGAAACCAACTGACCTGCCATGTTGGGGGAGTGAAAGAGACAAACACACTGTTTTCCAGAAACAGGAAGCAATGTCCATAAGGAAAGAAATGTTTCCCATTTTGTTCCATGAGTAATAAAATCTCTTGCAGGAGTTGTAATCAGTCTGCAACTTTATTCACGTGATGCTTCAGCCTTTGTTCTGACTCTGTCTTTTCCTCTGCCTGGGAAGACTTTATCATTCCATTGAGAAAGCAAAGGGGAAAAGAGATCTGCTTGATACTATTTAAGCTTTTAAAGAATATTTGCCTTATTTTTCTTTTCCTACAGACCACAGCCAATTGCTCCCCCTTTGAAAGAAACTCTGGCTGTACCTGCTCTTTCATCTCTTGTGTGGAAAAATGTCTATCAACCAGAATCCCTGAGTCTTAATTTTCAAGGATTTTAGTTGTAAGCCACTCAAGACATGAGCTAAGGTTTCAGGCAAGGTAACTTTAGTAGCTGAGTCTGATTTCTACCCACACCTCCTCCCCTCCAGAACTATATGGATAACTTTCTGTGAGTGGATAAGCTCCTTAGCTCCTTACATCTTATGTAAACTTATGTTTCCTGCTATCTGATAAAGTTTGCTGGAGACTCACAATTAAAAAAAAAAAGAAGAAAGAAAAGACAAGAAAGAGAGTGAGAAAGAGAGGAAGAAAGACAAGGAGAAACTGAATCCAGAGGCTTACAAAGGGATTAGAAAAGTCCAGATGGAAAATTTTATGGGAGCTGGAGAAAATGTGTAAGTGAAATATCAGTATCATAAAATAACAGGAAATAGTGTAATCTACCTGATGGAGAAAATTGTCACTTAAAAAAAACTATACTAATTTCCTTCAAAATTGTTCTTGTTTTTGAGCCAATAAAGTGCAGCTAGGCTGACCATGGACCTTTCTTCTGCCAAACTTGTATTTGCCAACAGAACCTCTGTGTATTTACAACTGAAACTTTTCCATTCTATTTTTTTTTTCTAATTAAAATAAAGCCACCCAGAGGCAGACAGAAATCATGCAATAAGGAAAGAAAATTACTAATGATCTGGCTGAATTATGATCTAGAAGTTTAGAGGAAAATCAGAGTGAGTGTTAGGGAAATGGACTCAAAGCAAATTTGGGGTCAACCAGAAGAAAGGTATGTGGGGGAGATCCTGGGTTTTCCTTTAATAAGTAGTAATAATAATACAGTTTGTCTTAAGCATGTGCATGGTGGAAGATAGATCAGCAGATGAATGCCTATGGCACTTACTCTGGGGAAATGTGATACGGTTGCAATTTTTCCCCCTTCAAACCTCTAGGTTGGATTTCATGACTTAGTAAACTGTTGCTGAGCATATGAGGAAAAATACATTTGGTTGCTTAGACAGGGTATTATCAGGATTAATTTCCCGTTCTCCATCCACATTATTTTGATTGGGATAATTATGGTATTTCCAAAGGTAATAGTTTGAATTGGTTTCATGACCCATGAGCCACACACACACACAAACTTCCTGTTCAACAACACAAAATTTTGGATGTGTGTACCAAAAAATGAGAAGATGAACTAGAGCTGAAAGACGTAAGCACAAATCTAAGTATGCTTCCAAGTAGAAAGTGATAAAAGTCATAAGAGATAAGCAAATAAAACTTTTGGGGAATTCAAAGGATGGAGGATGACTTAGGGATGATGGGGGCCCAAGAAAGTCTTCTTAGAGGGGTAGTGTTTACACTACACATTTAAGGTTTGCTTAGGACTAAGACATGATCTCGATCCTGAATATGTTTGCATGAATTTTAAATAAGGCTCTGTATCTTTATTTACTTCTTTTTCTCATTTGACAGATGTTGTGCTGGAAGTGTTCTCGGTTTGGGGGACAGAGTGGTGAATTTGTCAAATATTCCTCTTAGACAGGATATTATCAGGATTAATAATGGGATGGGGGTGGTTGTATTTGAATACTTTATTTTCTTTGAACATGTGTTGTCTTTGAACCACTGGTACTTGCTCCAAGTTGAGAAAATTTATCTTTCCAACTAATTAGCTTGTGCCTATTGGAAAACTGTAGACAGCTGTTAACAAAAATACTGAATAAAGGTTTAAGTATGCATACAGAAAACTTCAAACAAAAGGTTGAATTATTAAGCATTTCCAAAGGAAATGCAAAGTCATATAGATTGTGCACACATTGGCAAAAAGTTGAGGAGAAAGGAAGATAACAATGGTTCGCAGAACCAAGGACAGTGGGATTATAGTGAAAAGGCACCCGAGACAAGGAGAGTTGAGAAATGGTTGAGAAATTGTGTGATGTGATGGGTTACTTCATTGGCCACTGCTTCCCTATAAGTTGCAAAGATACATAACTTTGCTGACAAAGGTCCATATAGTCAGAGCTACGGATTTTCCAATAGTCATGTATGGATGGGAGAGTTGGACCATAAAGAAGGCTGAACATCGAAGAATTGATGCTTTTAAACTGTGGCATTGGAGAAGACTCTTGAGAGTCCCTTGGACTGCAAGGAGATCAAACAAGTTGATCCTAAAGGAAATCAATTCTGAATATTCATTAGTAGGACTGATGATGAAGGTGAAGTTCCAATACTTTGACCACTTGATTCAAAGAGCCAACTCATCAGAAAAGCCGCCGATGCTGGAAAAGATTGAAGATAGGAGGAGAAGGGGATGACAGAGGATGAGATAGTTGGATGGCATGACTGACTCAATGGACACGAGTTCCAGCAAGCTCCAGGGAAGCCAGGCATCCTGCAGTCCATGGGGTTGGATACAACTGAATGAACAACAACAAGGTTATTTAGCAAGTATGATCACTCACCTCTTTGGGAAGCCATTTCTGTTGGATTTGCAAAGAGAACCATACCGAAGAGTAGTCTAGAGAGAGAAGAATGAAGACAGAAATTATGTGTTGAGTTTCCTCTGGTCTCTTGTTTCCATTGGTCAAGGTTCAACTTCTGAGGAGTTAATTTTTGTGAAATTCTAGGCCCTAACATCTGCCTCCTTGTAACCTCTCAGGAAGCAAGATCTCATGCTCTGTAAAGTGGCAACACAATCAAGTTAGGAAGAGGAGGGGCCCATGGTGCAGCTGGGACACTAAGAAAGAAGAAGGAAGTGCTGGAGGGACTCTGAGAAGACCTACACATTTTGTGTTTAGTACACCAATCAAAAGACATTAGCAAAAGTCCATGTCCAAGCTTTCGCCCCTCCTGTTTGAGTCTTGACTTTTCCAGTACATTCCCTTCCAGTCATAATGAAGCCATGCCAGTGAAGCACTGTATCTATATAGTTCCCCACTAAATGAATTCTTTATGTATGTTTTCGTTTCCCTAACTAGATCTTCATAAGATCCACAGAAACGAAGTCTGATTTATTTCTCCATTTCCAGTCCTTAGTAGAGGTCCTGACACACAGAACATTCCTTCAAAAATACCAGAAAAGAGGGTAGATGGAAAAAAAGAAAGAAGCAGGAAGTTAGTTTGAGTGCCTGAAAATATTTAGCATTTCACTTACCTTTCTTTCAATCAAATGTGTAAAACATCAAGCTAGTCAGTAGTTTCGCGGCACTTTATAAAACAGTGTTCCCTTAGGGATGGGCAGACAGTATAGAGGAAAAAGGCATGTGGATTTGGGAAATTCTCCAGGGGATTATGATATGACCTCCCTTTTCTTTATATAGATAAGAACCAGTAGAACTTCCCAACTGGCTCCCAAAAGATTTTGACTGACATTCCTGGCAAAGAGAATAGCATTTCCAGAGGCATAAATGTGAAAAAGTACAGCCTTTGGGGAGAACTTCAGATAGATTTGCTTGCCTAGCTCTTTATCACTTTTTACTCCTGAACACTTAGTTATGTTTATTAGATTGACTCTGCTAGACAAGGCAGAAAACTTTTGCTGGCTGCATCTAGATTTTTATGTCACCTGGAATTTCTTGATAGCGGTTGGGTATGCTTCCATTATAAGACAAATGAAGGAAGTCAGATAGGTCTCCCCCACTTCCTCTCCCCCCACCCCACATACTTTTAGAAAGACAGTATTTTTAAAAGAAGCGATTAGTTCCCTAAACTGGAAACGGGAGTTGGAAAACCGTAAATGACTTGTCAAAAATACAGACTGCACTGACACGAGAGTGGGACTTGCTTTTACATCATAGTCAGTGGGCTTTCTTCCCTGACCTAGTTAGTGTTTTCAGCTTTTTGGGGGTTAAACATAGCTCAGAAACATGTTGCTACAAAACAAAATGGAAAACATTGGGCCCAGTTTAACTTGATTTCTCTGGATCAGGGTGGGTCACTGTTACCCTAAAATAGCATGTGAACAGCATAATTTTCTCAAAGTCTTTGTACCATATTAAATTACCAAAATAAATAGCAGCTATATTTTATCTGCAGTATCAGCAAGATCATATAACACAACGTAGGCTGGTATCGCTTAACAAACTGGGCTTAAAGAAAAAAAGACACAAAAACCCCATAGTGGAATATTGGAAAGAGTTGGGGCGTTAATGCATACCACAGCATGTCTAGCTTATTACCGTATTATGATGAATTAAAGCTTCAGATCTGACTAATTGATTCAGAATCCCTGTGCTCTGCAACGTGATGCCTGCTCATATAAACCAAATTTGAAGGTTGATTTCTACAGCTGAATGCAGCCAAAAAGGCTGCCCTTGTGGAATGATTATACTCCTCTGGATTGGCATAAGACCTGCTCTGTGTCTTCTTTGTTTAGAACTTGAAGACAATTGGAAGACACTTGTGTTACTTTATCAGGTGAACCAAAAGGAGAAAGGAAAGAAAATGTATTAAATAAAAGATGCCAATGTTTTATGATTTTGATCTTATTGCCTGTATAGCCAGCCTTCCATAACTAGGACACATCTAATTCAATGAAAAATCTATAGATTAGTGTAGTGAGAAATAGTTTTATTACTTTTAAGGACATATGTTACTTAAATTAAATGCCAATGAAGTTCTCCCCAATTCTAGCATGTTTGTTAGCTAGACAGTTTTTTAATTTCTGGTATTCTATTACTAAACTCTTTATGCTTCTAAAAATGCCTTATTTTAAAATTTAACACCCCCAGTAATCTTGTTTATGATATAATATAAACATATTCAAATTTAAGGAGATGAAAATCGAAAGAAATTTGAGTTTATGTATTTAGATAAGAGTAAAAACAAACAAACAAACAAAAAACTCAAAACCCAAACTGCCATATTCTCTTCATTAGATGATATAAAAATGGTCTTTTAAAAGATATTTTAATTACTATTTACATGGTAGTTGATACTAAATAAGTAGATAGTAATATATTTATTTTAAAGAAATGACTATGAGCCTATGTTCACAGAAGCAAAGAATCGTTGAGTTTAAAGAGATACTCAGAGTCAACTAGTTAACTCAGTACAGAAAACCCTTCTTACTACAACTTCCTGGTAACTGACTATTTATACTCTTAAACTCCTTTAATGGTGGGATCCTACTACGTGGAACAATCATTCCCATCTTTGAATAGTTGAGACAGTTAAAAAGTTCTCTCTTAAGATGAGCTCAAGTCTACTGACCTGAACTTTCCATCTACTCGCCCTACTTTTTCCTTTAGGAAAAATGTAAACTAAACATGATTCCTTTTCTATATTCTAATGGTTCAAATATTTGAAGACAGCTCTCACATTCCCCTTGCATTTTTTTCATTTTCTTTTTCATGCAATCTGCTGTCAAGCCAAATTTCCCCATTTTATGATTATATTATTAAGTCTTGGAGAAACAAATGTAGAACTTTATATTTTTCAAATTTCATTTTGTCAGAGGGCATACAAACAGCTGATAAAATGCAAGAAATAATTCAATCTCACATGACCTACAAAAAGTAAGTTAAGACAATTGAGATACCAGCTGTGACTTACACACAGGCAAAAGATTAACAAAAAATGAAGTGAAGGATTTTGGCCAAGGAGAAAAATAAGGACCCGTATGCACCACTGATGGGAAAATAAACTGATACAAATTTTTTGAAAGGCAAGTTAGCAATATATATGTCAGCAATCACATTTTAGGAATTTTCTTAAAGAATTAGTGGTTTGGGCACTTAGTTGTAAGAGTGTTCAAGGCAACAATGTCCAAAATGACAAAATTGAAAATAATTTTGTAATGGTTAAATAAATTATAGAATGCCTGCTGTGGTATTGGAAAATGATATTTCAGAAGAATATTTAATGATGTGGTGTTAACTGGAAAAAATAGATTATACAACAGCATTTGCTGAGTTATCCTTATTCTCTGAAAAATATAAGTGTGTACATGTTTGTCTCTCTAAACATATACACATTTCTATAAGACTAGAGAGATAGAGAGGTATAACAACAAAAGAATTTACATCAAAATGAAGACAATGGTCATTTAAATGAAGCCCTTAGTTTTTTGGTTTTATGTAATCATTTTGCATCATCTTTGCAGATCATTGTGAATAATTTTTCTGGCACTTACTCTATTAACTTCTCCCACACACCTTCAGCATTATATCATCTTCAAATGCGAAAAAACATACTGCCTGTGATTCTATCTAAATTGTTTTGTGAAATGTACAAGACAGGTAGGGTCCATGACAAAGTAAGCCTTCGTTTTTTTCCATTAGGATCGCATTGTCAGGGTGTAACAGTTTGTGTGCCAATGTCAAAGACAAGTTTGCTAATTCAATCATGTATTTTCCGATCAAACATTTTAAAAGACCCAGAATTTACCAGGCCTGTGCTAGATACTGATCTTCATGATCATCCTTAAATCAATATCTTGTTTTACTTTAAAGATATTTAAATCTCAGCCAGGGACTCTTCATCTATTCATTCATCGAATGTAAGCAATAATATAATTGTAAGATGAGTAAATCTGACTCAGCAATGGATGGCGGTGAATTAGCTAATCTGGTGGGTGTTGGGGAAATCAGACATGGCTCCTGCCCTAATAGAGTTTACAGTCGTGTGTGTTAAGGTCAGTGCTGGGGAGGCAGCATGTGGGATTTTTAGTTCTTAAAACATGCCAAGCACTGATGAACCTATTTTCAGGGCAGAAATAAGAGACACAGACACAGAGAATAGACTTGTAGACACAGCAGGGGAAGGAGAGGGTGGGGTGATCTGAGAGTATAGCATTGAAACATGTACATTACCACAGGTGAAATAGATGGCTAGGGTGAAGTTGTTGTATACACAGGGAGCACAGCACAGGGCTCTGTAATGACCTAGAGAGGTGGGATGGGGTGGGAAGGTAGAAGGGAAAACCAAGAGGGAGGGGACACGTGTAGACCTATGGCTGATTCACACTGTTGTATGGCAGAAACCAACACAACATCGTAAAGAAATTATCCTCTAATTTTAAAAAAGGCATACCTAGCACTGTGTTAAGTGTTTTTTACACGTTTCACTTCCTGTCCATCTCCACTTTAGAGATGTGGGTGGTGGTAGCCATGGGGATTTAGTGACTTTCTAGTCCAGGAAGGCCTTGATGAGTGATGTGATGAGATAAGGAAACTTGATCTTTTCTGAAGCCTGGGAGAGCTTTCCTGGGGAACTGAGACCTGAGTAACTTAGCATAGGGGAAGGAAGACAAGAGCATTTCATGCCGAGGTTAGAGCACGACACCTGAGGTGGGAGGGATGGAGAGGATCCCAGGACAGATGGAGTATGGAGCACAGAAACAGGCCAGTGCCACACGATGGGGTATCTTTGTGGACCATGTTAAAGAGTTTATCTAAAAGCTTTAAGAGTCATTAATTAGACTTACAAAGGCTTGAGGCCAAGAGATATTTGAATCACTAAAACATGAAGTTATTTTGGCTGTAATGTGGAAAATGTTTTGAAGGGACAGGGAAGTTGTTATTCAGAGATCAACTAGAAGGCTATTGAAGGAGTTAAGGCAAGAAGCTAGGATAGTGGCAGAGGAGGGAAGGAACAGCCAACAGAAAGAATTGAGTAGCACTATCCCCAGACTTGGGCAAAGGATTCCTGTCCTAGTCCTGTCACTTCATAGGGCCTGATTCTGTCCTGTGTCCATGTTCTTCTCCCCAGGAACCCACCCAGAGCCCACACCCACCCCCTTCTAGACCACACTTTAGTATATAGAGCCCTGGAATCCTTGGCCCAAATGATCCTGTGTCTGCTTCTAGGACCAGTGCCACCCTCTTTCCAGTGCGTCCCCCCACCTCCCAAATATGTGCAGAGCATACAGGGTATATGGCCTTGGGCTTAAGGGTGGCCAAGGGGCAGCCGTGTGTAGAGATGTAAAGAAAGCTTGTAGAGTTTAGACCTGAAACCTGGGTGCCCATGTGTGTGTCCACAAGGTTCCTAAAGCTGGGATAAGATGACAAAAGGTATGCAAGCCAGCTCTTAATTAAGGACAAGGAATGCCAAGGAGATGAAGACTTTTCATCTAAACCCTTCTCTCTGGGTCACTGTGGAAGTATGTTTGTCAAGGTAGGAGAATAGAGCTATTTTATCTAACAGCTTGTTCATTTTATTCATAGCTTTTAAATATTTGGATATAGGTTATGGGGCTCTTCCCCTGGACTCTGCAAATGTCAGGGGAAAAACCTATATTTGAGAGTCATGTATGGGATTAAACACCAGGATCTAGTGATTGGACATGGATGCTGAAATAGAAGGAACTCTATATAACTGTCAGGTTTTGCTCTTAAGGAGGTGGATGGTAGTAATGTTTCCTGGGATGGGGAAGACTAGAATTTGGGGGGAGGATTGAGAATTCCGTTTTTGAGATTTTGGTGTCTGAAAAATCTAGGAGCTGACTGTCTCTATCCCCCAGTATCAAAAGAGACAGAAGGCTCCAGTAGCTTTCTTCTTGGTTAGGATGAACAGATGTGGGTATGCCATGGGGAAGGAGAAAGATGAAACCCATGGAGGCTGAAGCCACTCATCCTCTATTGAGTGGTACAGCACTGGGTGATAATAAGACTAGTCCACGTCAGGGGCAGCGGAACCTGTGTATGAGCAGTGCCTCTCCTGGGTCTTCATCTACAACTATTGGGGCTTTTATGCGAATACCTGTGTATCATTTTGACTACTGGAAACTAAATCATTAGCCTTTCCTTGAGCTTGTATTCCATGCACAAAGCCTCACTGAGAATAATGATGATGGTGATGATGACAATGATGATCAAGATGTAGTAGAAGCCCCAGTGGCTCAATGGTTAAAAAGCAAAAAAAAAAAAAAAAGTGCCTGCAGTGCAGGAGATTCAAGAGACAAGTGTTCAGTTCCTTAGCTGGGAAGAAACGGCAACTCTTTCCAGTGTTCTTTCCTGGGGAATTCCCCAGACCGAGGAGCCTGGCAAACTACAGTCTACAGTCCATGGGATCACAAAGAGTTGGACACAACTGAAGTGGCTGAGCACAAAGCACATGCAGAAGTCATATATGGGAAATTCATTGGAGTAGCCTGCTTTTTAAGTAGTGCCTTTTTAAAGGATATTTGTTCATTAATTTTCTCAACTTATACTCCAAAAGGATCAAAGTGGAAGAGACTCCGTCATTCCTGTGTCGCTGAACAAACAGAATCTCAGAGTAGATTCCTTCTCCAAAGTCAAACGATTATCCGGCAGCAGAGTACGAAGATCAGAGACTTGTTACTTTTGGGCCAAGTGTATGGTTCCTGCCCTTGCACTAGGGTTCAGCAGATTTGATCCCTTGGTTGTCAGAGGGGCTAAAGACAGGCCACTAGGAGATTGAACTCCTTTTTCCTAAATTAATGTGTGGTTCGACTGTATCCTGAAGGATTTGCTGTAATGACTCAAGTTCAATGGAAGGACACCTTCCCAGTGCTGAGATTACATAGAATGAGTAGCCAAAACGGGGAGAGAACACAGTTCCTTTTTTTCCTTCTCAGAGATCAAAATGAGAACTGCTCATTTTCAAGACAAAAGTAGTCTCTTCCACATCGAAGAACGTTTATACATATGTATACGTGATATTTATTTATGACTCCCATGTGGTGATTTTAGTACAAATGATTCTGGAACATATGGAGTACATTTTCTTTTAAAGTAAACAGAGATTGTTAATATTCAGGAAAAACCAACGGCAAAATGAGTGTCGGCTCCTCTAAATCTCTAAGAGTTTGAGGAAGTTTCTAACTTGAGTTTACAAAAAGAACTGCACTTTTTCTTGGATAATAGCAATTTCTGAGCTATTAAAAGCTTGGCCTCTTTTTAGGAGTAATGTAGGTTTATTTGCAAGTTTGTTTATTTGCAAGGTTTATTTGTAACTCGGGTGTTACAGCAAGCAATGTGATGATGTAATCTATGTTCAAAGTGGTATGGTGTTGGGTTTTAGATGATAAGCTGATCATATTTACATTCATAATTAATGATCTTTGCCTGGTTAGCCAGTCTGAGACTAATAGGGTTATAGGTTTCCACTTAGATTTGAGCCGATTAGATTTGGTCTACTCCACGATCATAGACTGTCTGTTTAACCTTAATTTACACGTCATAAAACACGCAGTTAACCTTACTTACATAATTCACTGCATTTTAATTAATATTGTAGGGGAAGAAAAATCTTTTCTCTACCCTCTTATCTTCAGTAACTGGAGCTTGTGAATTAAACTGATAAAAGAAAGAATAACAGAAGAAAAAGCATGCAAATGATGCTAATATTTTAATATTTTTGCGTGAAGGCCTTCCTAGAAAACAAGTGAATACCCCCAAAGGAGGTTAGACCTGGGAGCTTATATACCATTTTAATAAAAGAGTTCATGCTTCTAGGAATGTTACACAGTGGGAAGGTAAATAAAGCTCCAATCCTTTGGCCACCTGATGTGAAGAGCTGACTCATTGGAAAAGACCCTGATACTGGGAAAGATAGAAGGCAGGTGGAGAAGGGGTAACAGTCGATGAGATGGTTGGAGGGCATCACCGACTTGATAGATGTGAGTCTGAGCAAGCTCCGGGAGTTAGTGATGGACAGGGAAGCCTGGCGTGCTGTGCAAAGAGTTGGACATGACTGAGCAACTGAACATTAACAAAGGTGGAAGCTAAGGTTATTTTAGTAAGGTTTGTCTGTGCAGACCCATCTCAGTGCTGACTTTTTCTCTAGTGAAGAGCGTTCTTCTCTTCCTAGTTCCAGAGAGGGGAAGCGGAATACCTTTACAAAGGGAAATTATGTCTTGCTTTTAGGCAGATGGGAGGATGGGAGAAGAACCTTTTCTGTATTTGCTGCTTCTTAACTGCCTTGGGCTCTAAACAATCTTCATGCCACAGTATCATAGTTTGGGGTGGCGCTGATACTCCTGTCAGTATCAACTGAGATTTGGGTAAAAAAGATGAATAAAACCTATTTTGTGACTTTGAAGATCTCCTTGTCTACTGAGACAGAAAGTCAGCACACAAATAATTGCAATAATGAATGCAGTACAGAAGCTTTGAACCAGAAGTCCCAAGTTAGCAGGGAAGAAGGAATGACTGCCTGCCTTTGGAGGATCTGCCAAGTGGTGCCTCCACAGAACTGGGAGGGCTGAATGGATGCAGTGGCTTGAGGGGAGAATAGAAGAACGTTCTGGTAGAGGGGAAAGCATGCTCAAGGCATGAAGGTAGGAAACAAGAGTGTGCTGGGGTAGTTCAATTTTGCAGCAGGGTATTATTTGCAGGGTATTATTATTATTTGCAGCAGGTATTCAATTTTGCAAGCAGGGGTCCCAGTGTGTGGATAGCGGAGTGGTTGAGGATGAAGTTGGTGGATAGGCAGGTTCATAACATGGAAGACCTTATAGTTCATCCTGAGGCGCTTAGAATTTATCCTGAATTTGAAAGGGCTTCATGAAAGAGAAGTCATGCACTTATATTGGTTTATCCTGGCAGCCAGTGTGAAGGAGGAACTGCAGCTGACCAATGGAAAACAGGTACTACCTCAATGAATAGTTATTGAAACTGAAGGTCAAAGGAGTAGCTGGAGAGAACACAGTTAAAGTGAAAATTAACAGGGATTGGGATTGATTGCACATGAAGTGCCAAATGAGAACTGAAAATGTTTTTCGTATTCATGAGTTAAGGTGACTCAAAGGATGGTAGTGTAACTACTTACAACAGAAAAGGAGAAAGAGAAGGCTTGAGAAGAAAGATGAGCTCAGTTTTGGATGTGTCTAATGAGGGTAAGGTGTTTCAGGACCGAGACGTTAGGGAAGTGAGAGGGAAAGCTGGCTGACCATCAAGAGTGGGTCAAGGGGCAGAGGCAGCTGAGTGTCACAAACTCTTTTCCAATGGATCAGAAGTCAGACATGAATCCAGGTTCTGTGAGCCTGGAAATTATTAAATACTAGGGATTCTATTAAAGAAAAATGATCCAAAATTAGAAATACAAAATTTTGATGTGGATGTGAATATGAATATTTAGAATGAGAAAAGGAATTATAGAAAATTGATTTCTTTTTAACTTGAAAAATACCAAAATGAATTTTTTTTAAGAATATCATTTTCCCCACTCCAGGGCATATATCCAGATAAAACCATAAATTGAAGTGATACATGCATCCCAATGTCCATTGCAGCACTATTTACAATAGCCAGGACACAGAAGCAACCTAAATGTTCAGCAGATGAATGGATAAAGATGATGTGGTGGGTATATATAATGGAATATTACTCATTCATAAAAATAATGAAACAATGCCATTTTTAGCCACATGAACGGATCTAGAGATTATTATACTAAATGAAGTATATGGGATTATCATATAAGTGAAGTGAAGTGACAAAGAAAGGCAAATATCATATGATATCACTTATATGTGGAGTTGAAAAAATGGTAACAATAAATTTATTTATAAAACGGAAACAGTCACAGATGTAAAAAGCAAATTTAGGATTACCCAGGGGAAAGTGTGGTGACAAAGATAAATTGGGAGATTGGAATTGACATATACACACTACTATTTATAAAATAGAAAAGGACATACAGTATAGTACAGAGAACTCTTCTCAATACTCTCTAATGACCTATAGGGGAAAAGAATATAAAAAAAGAGTGGATATATATATCCACTCTTTTATATATATATATATGCATAACTGATTCACCTTGCTTTACAACAGAAACAAACACAACACTCTAAATCTACTATGCCAATAAAAAATAAAGAAAAGAACATGATTTCTAAAATTAATNAAAAAGAGTGGATATATATATCCACTCTTTTATATATATATATATGCATAACTGATTCACCTTGCTTTACAACAGAAACAAACACAACACTCTAAATCTACTATGCCAATAAAAAATAAAGAAAAGAACATGATTTCTAAAATTAATAATCATTAATTTAAATTACACTTTGGCTGTCTAATCATTGGTTGTCTCTTCACATAATGATTTCGTAATTTTTTTTCTATGTTGGGCATAGATAATTCAATCTTTCTTTTTGCATGGTTGATCTAAATTATTTTTAATAATGACATTTTAATGGTATTTCTTTTAGATTCATGACTCATTCATAATGTTCCAAGCTTTTAGGGCCACAGATGGGTCACAGTGGAGAGTTCTGACAAAATGTGGTTCCCTGGAGGAGGGAATGGCAAAACCACTCCAGTATTCTTGCCTCAAGAACCCCATGAACTGTATGAAAAGGCAAAAAGATATGATATCAGAAGACCAGACCGCCAGGTCAGTTGGCGTCCAATAAACTACCGGGGACGAGCAGAGAAATAGTTACAGGAAGAATGAAGAGGCTGGGCCAAAGTGGAAGGGACGCTCAGCTGTTGATGTGTCTGATGGTGACCGTTTTTAGAGTTGTTCCCAAATTTGGGAAAACATTTATTAAGCTTGCTTCTTATTTGAGTTATAAGACTTAAACTGTTATAGGTGACTTTTGGATTCCATCCATTTAAAGTCTTACATCTCTTCGACTGTCCTTTGAAAGCGTTCCTGTTGCGGCCTTGCATCTTTTTGTCACAGCTTGGGGGTGAATCATTAACATGGCCAACAGGCACATTCTTGGAAGCCACACCTACACCAGCATTACTAGCAAGAATTTATGTACAGACGTGTCTCAGAGTCACACAAACATATTTCACTAAAAGCAAACTAAATTGGCCTCAAACTCAATCTCATCTTTTCAAGATCTCAAAAATGCTTAAAAGTTACCTCCTAGTCACCTGATGTATATCGAAGATAGAATGAATGAGATATCTTAGTCTTGTAAATTTTACAGAACTATCTGACCATGTGAAACAGAGTTAGAGGCCTTCACAAGCCCCGAAAGGCTCCTGTGCAAGTGAGAGGTCTTTGACATTTAAGTTTCAGAAACTTCATGGAAAAGTATCTCTGTCATAAGGTGTAGGGACCAGTGAGGACTAGAACATGCTTTCCTTTGGGAACAGGCACCCTACTCGTGGGTGATGCACTTATCCTACCTTTGCAACTTACCCTCGGGATTCAAGATGGGTCTATTGAACAGATTCCATTTACACTGCTTGAAAGATAAAAGTAAATATCTCTGATCTGGCATTTGTTTACAATCTATTGGACAATTACCTTCTTAGCCATAGTTTAAGGTGGAGGAAATGGCTAGCATCCAGGCACTGGTGAGAATAATCCCTTTAAACTTACTGTACCAGACACGGGTATCTTTCTATACATGAAAAAGGGAACTAAACATGGGTTTTAAGCCAGCATTTCAAGGTATGTTCATTAAACTACTCAATAATGAGTAAACAGAAAAATAAATACAAGAAAATCATTTGGAGCATGAGAAAAGAACAAGTCATTAGCTATTCAGAGAAAACAAAAAGATTTACTTCATTTCTTAAATATAAGAAATATGTACAGAATACCTTGTTCTCAATGAGGACATTATTTCTATTTTAAAGGAGGCTCAGATAAGACTTTTTCAAAATAAAAGCAGTAATTAAAGTAAATTGTGTTGTAAAGCACTAGAAAGTAGACACAATATATAGAATATTTGAAGAATGAGATAGAGGGTAAACTGAGAGAAAAATCTCAGAATTTGGAAGAAATTAGTACTATAAAAATATGAGAGAATTGTTAGCAAAATATGAAGGGTAATTCATAAAAACTCAGGTCCTGAATAGCCGTATTCTCATTTAGAGAAAAGAGAAAAACAAAGAAAACTTGCCAGATATGAAAATAATCTGATATTAATAGTCTTGTCTCTTCCCAGCTTGCATTAGTTAATAGAGATTAACATGATAAAATATATTGATAAATAATCAAAAGCTTCAAGTATAAAAGCAGACTAACCACTATGCTGCTGCTACTGCTAAGTCGCTTTAGTCATGTCCGACTCTGTGCGACCCCATGGATGGCAGCCCACCAGGCTTCCCCCTCCCTGGGATTCTCCTGGCAAGAACACTTGAGTGGGTTGCCATTTCCTTCTCCAATGCATGAAAGTGAAAAGTGAAAGTGAAGTTGCTCAGTCATGTCTGACTCTTCACAATCCCATGGACTGCTGCCCACCAGGCTTCTCCGTCCATGGGACTTTCCAGGCAAGAGTACTGGAGTGGGGTGCCACTAACCACTATAAGGGGAAGCAATGCGTATTATAGAAACAAAGCAAAAGGAATGGTCTTAAATGACTTCAGGAATCTTTTCTGAAACAACCAAATATGGGACAATGGCCAGAGTTTTTTCCAAACAGAAATGAATCTCAGAATTTTACAAATAACCAAATTATCACTCATACCTACAAAGTTTTATAAAATTCATCAGCTGACTACCATAAAAATTGCCCCAAACAGCAAGGTCCTATTGTACAGCACAGAGAATAATGGAAAAGAATACAAAAATGAATGTATATATATATAATATATATATACGTGTGTATATATATATATATAATATACAGAACTGAATCACTTTATAGCAAAAATTAACACAACATTGTAAATCAAGTATAACACAATAAAAAATCCTATAGATAAAAAAAAACTGCCCCTAAGACATACCCTAGATAAGTAAGGGATGAGTTAAAATAAGAATTGAACAAGAACTATGTCTTTGGTACTTTTCACCAAAACATACTGTGGTTCCAGTATTTGAACAGATCTATAGTTTTTGTTTTTTTATATTTTTTCTATATATTTTGGAATATATCTTGAAAATATCTCTGTATCACAGGCTTATTAGATGAGAAAATACTGCATTAAAGCCAGTTAGAAAGGTAGCATTCTCTTGTTTGAGTTTTCTTGATTGACATGTGTGTGTGTGTGTACTCACTGGTACGTGTGTGTTAAAAAGTGTAAGTACAAGTTTGTTGATAGAACTAAATTTTGCATGAACTAGACAAAAGCATAATTTTACTTGTTCCACTAAAGAAGATAATTTGTACTTGATCTAGATAATAAATAAGATGTATCTGAAATGTGGCTAGATCTTTCAGGTCAGTTGAGTCCAGTCGCTCAGTCATGTCTGACTCTTTGCAACTCCATGGACTGCAGCAGGCCAGGCCTCCCTGTCTATTGCCACCTCCCGGGGTCTATTCAAACTCATGTCCATTGAGTCGGTGATGCCATCCAGCCATCTCATCCTCTGTTGTCCCCTTCTCCTCCTGCCTTCAATCTTTTCCAGCATCAGGTCTTTCCAAAGGAGTCAGTTCTCCACATCAGGTGGCCAGATTATTGGAGTTTCAGCTTCAACATCAGTCCTTCCAAGGAATATTCAGGACTGACTTTAGGTTAGACTGGTTGGATCTCCTTGTAGTACAAGGGACTCTCAAGAATCTTCTCCAACACCACAGTTCAAAAGCATCAATTCTTCGGCGCTCAGCTTCTTTATAGTCCAACTCTCACATCCATACAAAAAACCATAGTTTTGACCAAATGGGCCTTTGTTGCAAAGTAATGTCTCTGCTTTTTAATATACTGTCTAGGTTGGTCATAACTTTCCTTCCAAGGAGTAAGCATCTTTTAATTTCATGGCTGCAGTCACCATATGCAGTGATTTCGGAGCCCACCAAAAATAAAGTCAGCCACTGTTTCCACTGTTTCCCCATCTATTTGCCATGAAGTGATGGGACCAGATGCCATGATCTTAGTTTTCTGCATGTTGAACTTTAAGCCAAGTTTTTCACTCTCCTCTTTCACTTTCCTCAAGAGGCTCTTTGGTTCTTCTTCACTTTCTGCCATAAGGGTGGTGTCATCTGCATATCTGAGGTTATTGATATTTCTCCTGGCAATCTTGATTCCAGCTTGTGCTTTATCCAGCCCAGCATTTCTCATGATGTACTCTGCATATAAGTTAAATAAACAGGGTGACAATATAACGTACTCCTTTTCCTATTTGGATCCAGTCTGTTGTTCCATGTCCAGTTCTAACTGTTGCTTCCTGACCTGCATACAGATTTCTCAAGAGGCAGGTCAGGTGGTCTGGTATTCTCATCTCTTTAAAATGGTTATTTTAAAATTAATTTAAATGCATATCATTTAAATGTTGGTTTAATGTGATTGAAAAGCTAGTTTGTGTTTCAAGAAAAAAATTTGCATTATCTATATTTTTTTAGTAATATAAATCACACAATTTCACAGGTTAACTTTCAAAATAAGAAATCAGAATTTTATCAAAATTGTATCATATTTGCACACCTTCATTTGTTATTAAAGCTGAAATATTTTATGTGGAGCTAAATTGGAAATTACTGTAATTGTTGATTTTAAATTGTTATTTCAAAATACAAAAATAAAACCATGCCTCTCTCTTTAATAATTTAAAAATATTAACAATTGAATTAATAAATTATGATTATACCTTACTTTAAAGTTAACTTCATTGTTACATAAATCATAGTAAATATAATGCATTGTATGTCAATTGCATATGAATTTCAACCATCTAAACTTCATGGTACAAAACACAAATTTAACTTGATTTGTTTCTATTAGACTGTCTCTCATGAACACAGAGTTATATTACCAATTTTAAAAGGAAAATTTCTGGCAAATATTACAGTTTAGAGAAGGAAGCAAAGATTGTGGATTGGAGTCAGGGAACACTGCATGGTAGAAGTTAAGCCTTCTCTAGATTAGTAAAAACGGAATCTTATTTTTGAAAATATCCCTTTCTTTTAATTTGCTTCTCTCCCTTGCAAGAGAAGAGTGTAAGAAGAAATCTAGCTACTTTCAGACTGAAACTTGGGTGACCCTCTAGGGGCATTCGCTGGACCCTATGGGTCTCCCAGCTTTGTTGGCGCCCATCTGCCCTAGGTCTTTAAAACTGTCCTTACTGAAATTCTACCTCATGTGCGTGTATTAATTAGTTTCATTGCATGCATCATTTCATAACATATACATATAACAAAACATCATGTTGTATTACCTTAAATATATACCAATTTTATTTCTTAAAAAAAAAAATTAGGCATGAGGGAATACATTAAATCTAAAAGCAAGACTGACATGAGCCTTTGCCGAAAATGCAAATCCAACCTAAATTGCCACCTTGTTTTTTAGGTTAAAAAATTCTGGCTGGTTATTTTTTTTTCCAAATTAATTTTGGATCATGAGATTCTATTAGCTGGTTTTTGCTGGCACCACATTGCTGAAAGGATGACAAGAAATAGGGAGCCTTGGAAATTTTACATGTCTGCCCTAAGAATTCCTGTCCCATTTTATAACCCCCAAAGTCTTAGATCATTTGGATCTCGTTTAGATAAGCGAATTAGAATGAAACCAAATCAGTGACTCTTCTAAGCTTCCCCCAGCCATCCTTCATTAAAGGAAGAGTCATTTTTGCCTTTTATGAAAAGGCAGAGCCAAAAGACCAATCTTCACTGACTTTCCTTTCATCCAAAACTTTTCCCACAATTCTGCTGCCAACTCAAGAGGAGAAGTTTCAAGTTTTGCATTGCTGTTTTTCAAATACAGGAAAGTTATGTGAGGACATTCCTATAGTCTTGCTGGGCCACATGCTTCCTTTTGGTTCAGAGTTCCCACGGAGCCTTAAACATGGGCATTTGTCAGACAATAGCATGGACATATTGGAGCTTATAACCTCATTGGTGTGCCGAGCCATGTATGTGTTTCCTGCTAAGGGCTCAAAGAAGACACCTTTAAGGATGCTACAAGCATTATAAGTTCTCTTTGGTCTTCACAGAATCTAGCCAGAGGAGCATATTGGAACCACTGCAAGAGTACATTGTAGAAAGAAGATGTGTACTTATTTTTACCTCTGGCTATCCAAACTCTTGCTGCAAACTCAATCTGCTGCTAGGTCATGTTAGTCATGTCTGACTCTTTGAGACCCTATGAACTGTATACAGGGGAAGTGACAAACAGATTCAAGGAATTATATCTAATAGACAGAGTGCCTGAAGAATTATGGATGGAGGTTCACGATATTATACAGGAGGCAGTGATCAAGACATCCCCAAGAAAAAGATACGCAAAAAGGCAAAATGATTTTCTGAGGATGTCTTACAAATAGCTGAGAACAGAAGAGAAGCTAAAGGCAAAGGAGAAAGGGAAAGAAATATCCATTTGAATGCAGAGTTCCAAATAATACAAAGGAGAGATACGAAAATCTTCTCAGTAATCAATGCAAAGAAATAGAGGAAAACAATAGAATGGGAATGACTAGAGATCTGTTTAAGAAAATCAGAGATACCAAGGGAACATTTCATGCAAAGATGGGCTCAATAAGGGACAGAAATGGTATGTACCTAACAGAAGCAGAAGATATTAAGAAGAGGTGGCAAGAATACACAGAAGAACTGTACAAAAAAGATCTTCATGACCCAGATAATCACGATGGTGTGATCACTCAACTAGAGCCAGACATCCTGGAGTGTGAAGTCAAGTGGGCCCTAGAAAGCATCACTATGAACAAAGCTAGTGGAGTTGATGGAATTTCAGCTGAGCTATTTCAAATCCTGAGAGATGATGCTGTGAAAGTGATGCACTCAATATGCCAGCAAATTTAGAAAACTGAGTGCTGAAGAAGTGATGCTTTTGAACTGTGGTGTTGGAGAAGACTCTTGAGAGTCCCTTGTACTGCAAGGAGATCCAACCAATTCATCCTAAAGGAAATCAGTCCTGAATATTCCTTGAAAGGACTGATGTTGAAGCTGAAACTCCAATACTTTGGCCACCTGATGGAAAGAACTGACTCATTGGAAAAGACCCTGATGCTGGGAAAGATCGAAAGTGGGAGGAGTAGGGGATGACAGAGGATGAGATGGTTGGATGGCATCACTGACTCAGTGGACATAAGTTTGAGCAAGCTCCAAGAGTTGGACACAACTGACAGACTGGATTGGACTAAACTGTAGTCCATCAGGCTCCTCTGTCGATGGGATTTCCCAGGCAAGAATACCGGGGTGCCATTTCCTCCTCCAGGGGATCTTTCCAACCAGGGATCAAACCTGCATCTCCTGCAGTGGCAGGTGGGTTCTTTATCACTGAGCCGCCTTGGAAGCCCTGTACAGCACAGTGAATCAGCTATACATACATATATAAGCCCTCCCTTTTGGATTTCCTTCCCATTCAAGCCACCACAGTTCACTGAGTAGCATTCCCTATGCTATACAATATGTTCTCGTTAGTTATCCATTTTATACATGTATCAGTAATGTATTTGTGTCAATTTCCCAATTTATCGCACCCCTCACCTGTTTCCCCATGTTATCCATATATTTGTTCTCTATGTCTGTGTCTCTTTTTCTGCTTTGCAAATATATCTACCATTTTTTTAGATTCCACGTATATGTGTTAATATATGATGTTTATTTTTGTTCAGTTTCTGCATTCTATACAGAGAAAAAGGTGGCTCAGAGAGACTGAATGCCTTTTCTATGGTCTCATGGCTGGTCTGAATCTGAACTAAGGTTAGAGCTCAGGTTTTTTCTTGCTTGGCAACTTCAAATCTGTCCTTGGATACTGATGGTTACTTTGCTGCTGCTGCTGCTAAGTTGCTTCGGTCGTGTCCAACTTTGTGTGACCCCATAGATGGCAGCCCACCAGGCTCTGCCGTCCCTGGGATTCTCCAGGCAAGAACACTGGAGGGGGTTGCCATTTCCTTCTCCAATGCATGAAAGTGAAAAGTGAAAGTGAAGTCGCTCAGTCGTGTCCGACTCCTAGCGACCCCATGGACTGCAGCCTACCAGGCTCCTCTCTCCTTGGGATTTTCCAGGCAACAGTACTGGAGTGGGTTGCCATTGTCTTCTCCGCATGGTTACTTTAGATTCTATAAATTAGAAAAGTTCTGAATTGCAATCAAGTTGTTATTTTTTGTTCCTTAAGTTGTTAGACTGTAACTTTTAGTTTAAACCCTTAAGCAGTTTGTGAAACCGGCTTAAACTTTCTTGGTGATCATTGTGAATGTTTGAATACATGATTTAGCAAAACTCAAAAAAGGTCATTGACTAAGAGCTCATGAAACTCCTGAACGTATGTTGTAACATGTTCTATTTGTGAGTTTCATAAAGGTAATTCATTATGAATATCCTCTTCAGGGCCCAGCCCAGTAACTGCACATCATATGTACTCAACAAACATTTTTCCAATAAATTCTCCGCTTGTCTATCTAACTTGCTCAGTTTATCAGCACAAGTAATATTGTCCTCCTCACAGCAACTCATAGCCTCGAAGCTCTATATTCAATTCATCCATCTCACACCCACTTTCAACTGGATGTTTCCTACTCCATGTTCGATGCCTTCATATTTTTTTCTAATGGCTTGGCCAATGCCTTGCTCAGTCTTGGTATAACTATAATTGAATTATAATACATTTTCACAGAGAAAGATGCTTATGAGGGCATGTTTTGTGCATTTTCTCAAAAATGAACACTCTCTGGTCTTTTAACAAAAAAAAAAATACAAAAGCAATAGTAAATCTTATCCCTATCACTGAGAAATTTACAATCTCTTTAAAAGAAATGAATTCTGCAAAGGACATGTATCAAATGGAGGGGAGGGATATTTGTTGGAAGAGTTCAGAAGAGAGAGAAATTTGAGCTGGAATAGACTGGAAGAGTTTCTGGAAGATGGAATTTAGGTTAAGCCTTAGACAATGATGATGAATTGGAAAAGGAGAAAGAGAAGGAAAGAAAGTTTTGATTGGAGGAAGAGAGTGATCAAAGTTTTGGTTGAAAAATGCATGATAAAGTGGTAGCATGTTCAATGGGAGGCCAATAAAAGAACAGTAGTAGAAGTATGTTGGATGGGAGGACTGATGTTTTGTATTATATTAGAGAAATTCTGTTCAGATAGTCAGACCCTTATATTTTATACTATCCTCTATATAGATTGTACTGCTGCTGCTGCTGCTGCTAAGTCACTTCAGTCATGTCCGACTCTGTGTGACCCCATAAATGGCAGCCCACCAGGCTCCCCCATCCCTGGGATTCTCCAGGCAAGAACACTGGAGTGGGTTGCCATTTCATTCTCCAAGGCATGAAAGTGAAAAGTGAAAGTGAAGTCGCTCAGTCGTGTCCGACCCTCAGCGACCCCATGGACTGCAGCCCACCAGGATCCTCCATCCATGGGATTCTCCAGGCTAGAGAGGTGAATTTTTTTTTTTAATAGGATGGGAGTGAGAGAAGGAAAAGCTGATCAGGAAATGCAGGCATCTGTGTGGCCCATGGCCATTGTTGTCCCTGGAAATGCTAAGTGTTCAACCTGCACAAACCTGCGTGCTTGCTAGCCCTGAGCAGACCTGACCATGAGTGACAGAATCAGGAGTGAAAAGGAAGAGAAGATGTGTGAAAGACTGTGAAAGAATTGATACGTTGTTGAACACAACCTTAATTGGTAGTAAGGAATTAAAGGCCAACCCTGGTTTAATATGTCACTTCCCTAGTAACATTTTAGGCTGAGCCCTTGATGTTTTAATTCCAAAGACTAACTTGTGAGTTTCACTCTGAGGTTGGCCCAGAAGGTGAGATATTTTTGGTCAAAGGCTTTTTTGATGAGCCTTAAGAAAAAACAACTCCATACTTCTTTCATTTGTAAGCCTGACCCCATGTGGAGGTATGGGCTAGGCAAATAAATAACAAGAATAAGAACGTCTTTATGCCTCTCACATTCCCTTGACTTTGTCCTTTGTGCCATGGCAAACTGGAAGGGGGACATTGAAGCATTGATATGTTTGTGTGAGGCACTCACAGTGCCCCCCAAGGAACATTTTTCAATATGTTACACTATTATGCTAAGAAAGTTTGTGACCCAGGTCATTTGAGTCAATGCTCCTCCAGGAAGAATTAGCAGTGTCAAATTGTTCAGAGGATATTCCTTAACTCTAAACAAATACAGAATTTTACAAAATTTCCACCAAAATTTATTGGGTGCCTTTTGTGTGGCTGCCACTCTGGAGTGTCTTCATGGAGTGGGAGTTGGTGTTCAATAAATATTTATTGGATGAAGCATTAATGAACTGGTGAAGACTAGTGTTTTAGGAGGTTACTGTGCTGGCTTAGAGAGGAGGCAGGCCAGAAGCAGTGAGAAAAGATGAATGTCTGTTGTGTTCCAGATCCTTGATTGTGAAGGCTTACATGTGAATACAAAGGAAAGGGTAGGCAAGTGACATTTTGCAGGGGAAATTCAGTGGTACATTGTGGCTCACCTGCTGTAGGGAGGTGATTAAGACTAAGTGGGGGAAAAGAGTCAGAGATAGCTGGGTATTTGAATCTGAATAGGGGAGTAGTCTATTGGAGAAGGAAATGGCAACCCACTCCAGTGTTCTTGCCTGGAGAATCCCAGGGACGGGGGAGCCTGCTGGGCTGACGTCTATGGGGTCGCACAGAGTCAGACACGACTGAAGTGACTTAGCAGCATCAGGGGAGTAGTCTGAGCTTCCCTGGCGGTTTAGACAGTGAAGAGTCTGCCTGCAATGGAGGACACCTGGTTTCAATCCTTGGGTTGGGAAGATCCCCTGGAGAAGAGAATGGCTACCCATTCCAGTATTCTTGCCTGGAGAATCTCATGGATAGAGGAGCCTGGCAGGCTGTTATAGTACATGGGGTCACAAAGAGTAGGACACGACTGAGGCACACACACACACACACACACACACACACACACAGGAGTAATCAAGTCATGGGCAGTGAGCAGGATTTGATTGTGATCTTGGTAGAAGCTTTTGCATGGAGCCATCCTGTGAGTAAAGCTCTCTAACTGATGCCTGGGCCAGAGGCCTGAGCTAAGAGTATCCTTAATTGATCAATGAACAGAAGCATTCACGTCAGTCATTTAGGAAGAGGGACATGTTACAGTGCAAAATCAACCCTACTAGGTTAAAAGAAAATATTTGTTTTATCATCGCCCCCAAATCAAATTTCTTTTGTAAAACTGGTGCATTTTGTTTAAATCCAAAATGCATGGAATATGGCTGCTATGACAAGTGCAGGTTTTTCAAATTAATTAATTAATGAGGCTATATTGGGTCTTTGTTGTGGCACATGGGGTCTTTGATGTGTCTTTCATTGTGCTGTACGGACTCTGGTTTTGGCACTCTGGTTAGGTAGTAGCGGCGCACAGCTCAGTTTCTTCACAGCCTGTGGGGTCTCAGTTCCCCAACCAGGGATCAAACCCACGACTCCTGCATTGCAAGGTGGATTCTTAGCCACTGGGCCACCAGGCAAGTCCCCCAAGTGCAGTTTTGAACTCTGTTAATATGGTGTCCAAGTCAAAGGCAACCAAAGTTTCTCAACCTTGTTTTCATAAGGAGACTTTTTCAATGGTTTGAGAGTGATGGGAATTTGGGGATTAAGAAAAAAAACAACAAGTTCATCAGGAGAAGAATCTAAAGAGCAGAGACCTAAGGGCGACAGCAAGAGGAGGGTAAAGAGAGGTGGAAACAGACAAAACAGACATGATGCATTTAACAGATTGAGTGGATACGAAGATTTGCAAGTACTGAGTCAGGAGAAAAGAGACTTTGAAGGAAAACGTTATAAGTAGTAAAGTCTAAATTACTGAAGAAATACTAAAGAAAGGTGGAAGAATAAAAAAAAATGAAGACCACTGGATTAATAGTTTTCAAAGTGGAGTCATAAAATTTTCTGTGGCCATGCATTTGTAACTTATGGATGACTGGTCTGATCAGTTCTGCAAATTAAGTAGAAATTATTGCCAGTCCACAGTTACTGGAGCCCTGTATATATATGTTAATATAGAGCTGTTGGGTTTGTAGTTTTCCATATGTTGTACTGATATTTGGGTAAGCAGTATCACAACAAGTATTTCGATGTATGGTCCCTTTCTTAGCAGTGAAGGCTAGTCATTGTTAGCACCAAGGAAAACACAGTCCATCTAAGGTCGGGACATATTTTCAGCATGAACTGGCAGTCATTCACTCATTGGGAGACTAACAAAGAATTTTCAGTGTAAGGACCAAAGGGTGTGCTCGTGGGGCCCCAACGTTCAGGGAGACCATGGGCTTGGCGCTGTGGTTGAACAGGAATGAAGACACATCACCAACCACATAGGGAAGATTTTTAGGCCACTGCTGTGTGGAATTCTGTTTATGGGTCAATTTTGCAAACAACTTCCCTCAGACCAAATGTTCAAGGAGCTTAAGTTTGGAGATAATTAGGTGGTTCTGGAGACACCCTGAGTCTTGGAACTGACAGGATCTTGAGAGATCACGAGGCCCAGCCCAGCCTCTAATCTAGTCTGCATTGCAGAATCACTGACAGATATTCAACCAGGTTCTGCTTGATTACTTCCAGACCTAGGGCGTACATTACATTGTGATATGTAAAACTAATAATACATATCTTAGAACTGTTAACACTTTCCTCAAACTGACATTAGGATAGTGCCTGATACTACTAGCTACTGTTCTTAGCAGTTTATAGATGTATTAACTTATTTAATCTTCTCTTTATCCCTGTGGATAATATGGGCACATAATAAAGTAAATGCTGTTGTATCTATTCTTTTTTTTTTTTTTTTAGATAATGAAGTTAAGTCATGGATTGGTTATGTTATCTTCCTGAGTTGAAAGAGTTCAAGCCAGCACCTGAGCTCATACCCACTTTGCATTAATGGCTTAATCCTTCTTGCTAGTTATTCAAATACTTGAGGACAATTATGAGGTCTTCCCTTCACATTCTTTTCCCAGGCTAACTGTTCCCAGGTAATGTAACCGTTTTCCTCATGCTATGGTTGTGATCTTCTAGAAAAGCATAATTTAGTTTGTCATTGTTTCTCAAAACTAATGCCCAGAACTGAATACAGACTGAGCTAGCGTCTGACTAATGCTGAATTGTGTGGAGTTATACAATGGTTAACTTCTCAAATCAGCATGCAAGGTGAAAATTGACTATAGCCAAAATTACCCTTGAAAAAGCCCTTTCCTAACTCATAATGGAGGGTACATATGATATGGTATGTACAATTCTGCACAGAAATTCTTCTGTTCATTAAAATTTGAGAACCATTGTGGTCAACTAAAGAAGGAACAAAAGGAAAGTCGATATGCAGATGCCTGGGCATGAAAAACATTCTGCTTTTAAAGTAATGATCAAATTCCTAGTGGGAAATGAAGGATGGATGGAAAATAGTTAACTGATCCTGTTTACTTGCAGTATGACTTAGTATATGTTAATGTATTGGTGTTGCAGTGAAGATTAAACAAGAAAGGAGAGAAGAGTAGGTACTAAAATATTTGTAACTTTAGAATAATATAATGGCAGAACTTCCCATCCAGCAGGCATTCTCAACAGGAGCAATATCACCCCTAAGTGGGCAAAAATTCATTCTTAGAGGGAAAAAAAAAAAACCAAAACTTACTAGTTTTAGAAATAAAGCCCAGACATACACACAATATGTAAAATAGATATACATGGTATCTATGATATTAAAATCTCAAGGAGCATGGACAATTACAAAATCATGTCTTAAAAAAAGGATTTCACAGGTGGCTTAGTGAGTAAAAAATCTGCCTGCAAAGTAGGAGACACAGGAGATGCATGTTTGACCCCTGGGTCAGGAAGATCCCCTAGAGCAGGGGAGAGTCCTTAGGATATGATAATGAAAAGACTGAGAAATACATCCATACAACATTGTCCTTGATTTAGACATTACTCATATAGTTCAAAATTGCATGTGTTATTTTAGAAGTTATATTACATGCATTCTGGGCTTAAATAAAACTCACAAAAGTAAAAATCAAAAAGAAATTTGATTATCAGGTTATGGTAAAAACCAAAATACTTTCTACCTAAAGTGGTTGGTTTTGCTTTGTGACAAGTTGATCAGGCTTCATGGCTGCCATTGTATTTCATTGATTGATAAATTGAGAACACTATTAGTAAGATGAAATAGGTCAGTTTGCTCAGCAAATAAAGGACTCTCAGCTCATTGATTATACTTGATATATACACATAGAGGCAGATGAATTCAGTTGCTTTAGAGATCTGATTTATGAATCCATGTAATGATGTATTGAGAAAAAACTGAATCTCAGAGTCATGATTAATTCCAGTAAGAAGTCTCTCAAACATAATTCAAGTTCATCATCATCACCACAAACTCACCATAAGTTCAAAGTTTATCCCCTGTTGACAGTGGAAAAAGTTGTATCAATATGCTTGTTTGCAAAGGATGGAACCTGTAGTGTTTTGTGGGTGAATTTGCAATTTTTACAGTAATATGTTATTTCCTTGTCCTTGCCACTTAAGAGGAATCAAATTGCTTCTCAGGGAAGTAACTATCCAGGGAAGATAGAAGTCCATTTACGTATTAAGATACTATTTAGTTTAAAACCGTGTGTCTCTGGAAAGGCCTCGAAAGAGAGGACAGACGTGAAAGATATATTGTTCTGCATTAGAAAATAAGATCATTTATCCTTCTTGTTACTTCTGGGGAAGGAAGGGGTAAAGAGAGGACAAGACAGGGTTGAGATGGGTTCTTGTGCCTACAAGTTAAAGGAAGAAGAGGGGACTGGATAAAATGGCCATGTCATCATTTTTAAAGAAATTCAGGTCTATCTTCCAAGGCTCAGTGGTGAATTATAATCCTTCTTCCATTATCTACCATTTTCATGAATTATTTTAAAATGAAAAAAGCATTTCAAATAAGTATAACAAAAACTCATATGTGTACTAAGATAGAACAGATGTCGATGTTTTGTATATTTGCTTCAGATCTGTTTTTCTTTTTAAATAAGGCTCATAAATATTGCTAACATCCTATCTTTAACCTTCTTATTTCTCTTCCAGAGGTTAAACAGTTTCCTAAAACTCGTGGATCATCATCAGGGTTTCTTAAGTTTATGTTCATTATACCCTTACAAGTATATTCATTAAGAACATCCATTATTGTGTTTTGTATTGAACTTTTTTCAAAGTGTTATCAAGCTGATTGTTTGATATCAAAACTCTTTTATGGAATACACTTCTTTCACTCAGCATTATGTGTTTGAGTTTCAGCTACTTTAAAACACTTTACCCTGGCTCATTTATTTAACTTCACTGTATTATTTCCTGTATTATGTATGTGTGTGTTCAACCACTTAGTCATGTCTGATTCTTTGCAACCCCATGGACTGTGGCCTGCCAGTCTCCTCTGTCCATGGGATTCTCCAGGCAAGAATGCGGGAGTGGGTTGCCACTTCCTACTCCAGGAGATCTTCCTGACCCAGGGATCAAACCCATGTCTCCTGCATCTCCTGCATTGGCAGGAGGATTCTTTACCACTGAGCCTCCTGGGAAGCCCATTTTATTATGTGTATAAATTTAACTTCGTTCAGCCCACTCCAGTACTCTTGCCTGGCAAATCCCATGGACAGAGGAGCCTGGTAGGCTGCAGTCCATGGGGTCACTAAGAGTCGGACAAGACTGAGCGACTTCACTTTCACTTTTCACTTTCATGTACTGGAGAAGGAAATGGCAACCCACTCCAGTGTTCTTGCCTGGAGAATCCCAGGGACAGGGGAGCCTGGTGGGCTGCCATCTATGGAGTCACACAGAATCGGACACGACTGAAGCGACTTAGCAGCAGCATCCATTTCTCTTTTGAAAAAAGTAGAATTGTTTCCTTTTTTTGGCCTCCAAACCTTTATGATTGAAACTGGAGCGGAGTCCCCCTGAAAACCCACATTTCTTTATCCTATGACACTGATAGACATGACAACTTTATCTGCCTGGAGTCTACCAGGAACAAGTCACCACATCTTTCCATCCTTGTTTATGTCTGTCACTATGGTAAGCCCCAGACTTGCCCCACTAATTCTATTAGATAACCACTATAAGCCCATCTCCAATACTTCCCTAACCTCTGAGCATTGCCACTGTGCCCTGTTGAACCCACAGCCCCTAATCAGCAAACTCAACCTATTCTTGAGTCTTCAAAGATACTCAACTTTGTCTCTAGATGTTTATTTTGACCCACTAATTCTATTAGATAACCACTATAAGCCCATCTCCAATACTTCCCTAACCTCTGAGCATTGCCACTGTGCCCTGTTGAACCCACAGCCCCTAATCAGCAAACTCAACCTATTCTTGAGTCTTCAAAGATACTCAACTTTGTCTCTAGATGTTTATTTTGTCTTCTTGTCCTAAATGAAACCCAGATCCTCCTAAGAACACTGCGTCCCCAGCATCCTCTCAAGTGAGGTGGCTGTCCTTCTTGCTTTTCATTGCAGTTTTCAGCTCATTCACCAAACTTCTTCCCTAAAAACATCCAGCTTTCAATCTTTTGTCATCAGACTGTGCTCCCAACAGATCCCTCCCTTCTTGTTATAATCATTGCAACACCCTAGTTACTCCTTTCAGTTAAGTGCTTCACAAACTTCAGTAAACATATGGTTATCTAGGAGGATCTCACTGAACTGTCTGATTTAGTATTTCTGGACCTGAGATCCTAAGTGACCAACAAGAAGCCCAGTGCTGCTGTGGCTGCTGGTCTGCTCTTTGGATAGGAAAGTCCTAGGTCACTATTGCTGTTCCTAACAGCACCACTATCTTCTTTTGGGGGCATTCAATTACCATCACAGATGATCTTTCCAGCACCCTTTGCTTGAGATTGTTAGCTTCCTCTCCTCCAGTAATCTTGTCCCTCTCTCAGCCTCTCCCTCTCCATAACTTGTCATTACCAAAACTGGCACCACCTCCACAATCTCAATTCTCAGCATCCATTTCTCGGACTATTACCTCTCATCCTTCCTTCTCACTTCCTCCAGTCCCCAAATACCAGCAATCCTCAAACCCCACCGATCCACCGACCGCTTCATTGTCCCTCATTCCACTCATATTCACGCTTCACTTCTCATCCAGCTTGGATTCCATGGCAGTTGGTTATAACCATCATCTTGTGATATGACCAGCTTCCTTGCCTCACTCTTCCTTCATCACAATCAACTCAGCAAAAACCTCAAACTTAGCTAATTATTACATTCTGCCAAGAACACACCTGTACCCCCACTCCATTAAATGAGGATGAGGAAAATGTCATATCCTTATTGATTGGTCTTCTGTTAAATTCATGAACATGAACCTTAAGTATCACCATTAATGTGGTTCAGACTTTAAAGAATCTGCCTGCAATGTGGGAGTCCTGGGTTCAATCCTTGGATTGGAAAGATCCTCTGGAGGAGGAAATGGCAACCACTCCAGTATTCTTGCCTGGAGAATCCCATGGACAGTACTGTCCATGGTATCACAAACACGACTGAGCACCTAATACTTTCACTTTTCTTTTTTCATGAACCTTAAGTAGAACTGGAATGCCATATGGCAATCATACAATCATATTTTATTTCCCAATATCATGTGGCAATCATAGTATATTTCCCTATTCTACTTTCTCTCTTGCGTGCATCTAGATAACAATTTTATACTTTCTTCTTCTTCAAATCTCCAATACTTCTTACTCATCACTTCTGGACCTCGCTTACTATTTCATGAAGAAAACAGGAAAAAAAATCACATCAGCCTTTTCAAGGGTTTTTATCCTCACACATACCCAGATCTCCCTCCCTAGAGCTTTCTCCTTCTTTCCAACTCAAGGTCATTGTTCTAGCAACTCTCCCTGTCTGCATTATTTCCCCTCTCTAATGCATTTTCCTTATAGCATAAAACACACCATTTATTCCAGTTTTTTAAATAAAGTGTTTCCCCCATTAGCCCTAGGTGTCTGCTCAACTTAAACCAAATTCCTCAAAACATTTTTCTATACTATGGTTTCTGATTTATCTTTCCCCACCTTCTCTTAAACTCACTGCATTTGGATTTTGGTGTGTGCTACACCTCTGAATCTGCTTTTAAGTTTTTGTTTGTTTTTACATAATCAAAGGTAAATTTCTTATTGCCTGCAAATGAAAAAAAAAAAGAAAAAAAGAAAAAGCTTAGTCACACAGAATGTATAAACAATTATTTCAGTGAGAATACTGAAAACAAACACAATAACTAGATATCAATATAAGCACACTCTGCAACGTAGGTTTTTGTAATGCTTTAAATAGTCTCTAGGCCTCTTTTGTGAAGGACCTTGGAAATCCCGTCCTCTTTCCTGGTTCTCCATGGCTGATTTCTTACCAGGGAACACCACCTGACTGATGAGATGTAGAGTGAGGAGTGGAGAGATGGGGATCTCTGAATTAGAAAGTCTAGTTTCAAGGTGGCGCTAGTGGTAAAGAACCTGCCTGCAATGCAGAAGCTGCAGGAGATGCAAGTTTGATCCCTGGATCAGGAAGATCTCCTAGAAGAGGAAATGGCAACTCACTCCATTATTCTTGCCTAGAAACTTTCATGGACAGAAGAGCCTGGTGGGCTACAGTTCACGGGGTTGCAAAGAGTCAGACATGACTGAGCTTGGACATGAGTGAGTGAGGTTCAAGGTATGATATGCCAGACATTTCAGAGCTTCGGTTTGGTCATTTCTGAGCTGAGCAACTCTGAAGATTACAGTTCTCCTGGAAGGAGAAGGCACATCAGGTAAGGGCACCTACTGCAATCCTTGCTTGTTCTTGTCCTCAAATCTTCAGAGGTGTCATCTCTGTTTATTTAGCAAAACCTGGCTAGAAACTTGTTTTCAGTCCACTATCTCCTCTGTCTCAGAAAGGGTTACTCTGCTTTACATCTTAGCAGAGCTACCCAGGCACATTAGCGCCTGAGACATTTCTACTCTTTCATTAAAATTGCAATAAAAGCCAAGAAGGAGCTTGCTAATAATTAAAGGAAGTTTCTAGGACCTCCCAATAACTGGCCTTGACTGCCAGCTATTGATTGTATAGGAAACTGAGCCTGGTTCTCCAGTTAGAACTCACTAGGTCAGTGTCTCACTAACTGATCACCTAATTGATTAGCTGATTCATTTATTCATATGTCCATTTTTTTTTGTCTTTAATTTATTTCTTCTTTCTATAGTCTACATTTTTTCCTTTGCCTTTTCCCTTTTGGATCAGACTTTCCAGTTCCCTCATGTTCATGTTAAGGATCTTTTTATAGAGCTTTGCTGCCCTCACTGAAACCCTGATAAACTACAAATTTCAAAGTCCCATTTTACTTATCTTTTGTATTTTACTATATCCTCCTATTTGGTGAGTCACCAAGCCTGTTGTTCCTTTTTGTTGCTCCTTTCACTTAAAATAGGAAGATTTTTTAAAAAGTATTTATTCACCATATAAATAAACTGGAAGCTATGTTTATTTTACATGTGGTCCAAGCATGGAAAAACATTATGATTTTCTGCTCTTTCTTTGTTTTTGTGTTTTGTTGCTTTCTCCCATTTTTGGGTTTGATGTATGTTTTACTATTTCCTAGTAGACCTCAATTCTCTAATACAGCTATGAGAATCTTCACTGAACACTGCATTCTGTTTTAAGTGGTAGCTGTAGAGGGCTCAGATGAACTAACTACAGAATGGGTGAAAAAATATTTATTTTACTATCAGGAATTCCATTGATCTGGAAAAAAAATTACTGGTTTTCTGGGCTAGAACCATTCAGGAAAATTGTCCAGTCATGAAAAATAGTCCCGGTATGGTTCTCTGGACTCTCAGTCCTATTTGATAAAAAAGAAACTGATGGTTGACTAACATGTATTTGTGAGAGATATATATGTTAGGTATGTATATATATATATGTTACATGTATATATGTTAGATATATACATATGTGTTAGTTGGATAATTAGCTGCATCAAGCTTCCCTGATGGCTCAGTGGTAAAAAATCCACCTGCCAATGCAGATGGGAGTTTGATCCCCAGGTCAGGAAGATTCACAATCTATGGGGGTCACAAAGGGTTGGGCGTGACTGAGCGGCTAAACAACAGTAGCACGTCATCATCCAACATTGATTATTCAATATTTATTTAGCATTTTCATTTATTGAGTGACTTGGACATCAAGAGAGTTTTGAGAAGTTTACATACCATGTCTTATTGTTTTTTCAAGGCAATATCTGTTTCCATTGTCTATTCTAATTTGTAACTGGAAGGTGTTTTACTGAAAACAGAGTTATTCACTGTGCTCTTTTCTCTGTGTGTTACACAAGTTTCTCTGGAGTTCTGTGATTTAGAGGATTCTGGCCAAGGCAAGCTGTGGCCTGTGCTTCTAGAACAAGCGGAGTTTCTTCTTAGCTGGCCATGGAGTCTCTGCAAGTCTTCAGATGTCTAGCACTTGGCACCTGGAAGGCTGCAAGGAGGCAGCAGGTAAAAGTATTTTTGTGTGTTTGTTCCATGCAATGCAGTTTTAAGGTTTTGTTAACACTGAAACCAAGTGGGGCCCTGTGGAGCTCCCAAGCATAGAGGCTTTTTTTTGGTCCCCCATTTCTTGTAGAACATTACCATTGGCAGGGCTTTGTGAAAGAGGAGGCTGACAGTCCAGAGAGGACAGACCAAGAGACTAACTGATGGTCACCGGGCAAGACAGGGCCAGCCATGTACCTGACTTAAGACCCTCTCTGAGTGCTCACCTGTGAGCTGGCTCATGGACAATAGACATCATTTTGTACTAGTTTCTCTGGGTCTAGGTTAATGGGAATCCTGGGAATTGTACTTTTGACACTGTATCCATCAATAAAAGGGCACCATTTGGGCATAAC
Source organism: Oreotragus oreotragus (assembly GCA_006410675.1). Lineage (NCBI taxonomy): Eukaryota > Metazoa > Chordata > Mammalia > Artiodactyla > Bovidae > Oreotragus > Oreotragus oreotragus. Next base: position 169,564 of record SJYX01018873.1, read on the forward strand.
TTGCATTAGTGAAATCTCTTTTTTGTCTTATTACAAAACCAATAGAAAATATGTTTCTAAATTTGTTATTTCTTTGGTATTTGAAAGCTACCGATTGACTTGTTATCCACAAAAATCTATTTGTGGATGATTCTAATTCTATTTTTATTCCTATTTCAGAAACAAATTTTCTTTAGAATATACATGAAGTGAAAGTGAACTCTCTCAGTCGTGTCCGACTCTTCGCAGCCCCATGGACTGCAACCTACCAGGCTCCTCCATCCATGGGATTATCCAGGCAAGAGTACTGGAGTGGGTTGCCATTGCCTTCTCCATTAAACTAGGACTAGAAGAAAATTACCTCAACACAATAAAGGCCATATATGAAAATCAACAGCTAACATCCTACTCAGTATGAAAGACTGCAAGTTTTTCTTTCATGATCAGGATGCACATTCTCACCACTTCTAGTCAAGATACTAATGGAAGTCCTTGCCAGAGCAACAAGGCAAGAAAAAGAAAAAAAAGAGACATTCAACTGGAAAGGAAAAAGCAAAATCATCTCTGTTCACAGATGACATGATCTTACATGTAGAACACCCTAAAGAGTCTCCCCCAACCCCCACACACAAACAATTGTTAAAACTAATAAATGAATTCAACAAAGTTGCAGGATATGAAATCAACATACAAAAATCAGCTGCATTCTATACGTACACACATACCTATGTGTACTTATATATATGTGTGTGTATTACATATACACATACATGTGTGCTTGCTCAGTTGCTTTGTCATAGCCAACTGTTTGCAACTCCATGGAGACTGTAGCCTGCCAGTTTCCTCTGTCCATTTTCCAGGCAAGAATACTGGAATGGGTTGCCATTTCCTCCTCCAGTGGATCTTCCCAACCCAAGGATCGAACCTATGTCTCTTGCATCTACTGCCTTGGCAGGCAGATTCTTTACCACTAACTCCACCTAGAAAGCCCACATACATATATACTGACTATATATTTGGTATTCCTGTTCTTCAAATGTTTCCCCAAGAAGCCTATGTTTATAATTATGGGAAGAAAGATTGAAATGTTCAGCAGTTTCTTTAGTGCCAGCTACAGAGAAGCAACACTGACAAAGAACTGACTTCCTGGATAGAAACCTATTTCCATCACTTGAGGATATATGTACAAGAAAGAAAAAAGAACCAAAGCATTAGCTTTTAAATGTGCAGACTCCTTCTAAGGCCACTGAAATGTAAGCAATTGAGGTCAACCAAAGAAAATTTTGTAAATGTCCTCATATGAATGAGACAGATTCTCTCTTGTTCTCCTTGGGCAGAAAATTCAAAGAGGAAATATCGTGTTTCAGCTGCTTGTCAGCCATTCAACAGAATATTGCAAACAATGTACTATACTAGGTGCTAAGTCTTTTCCCTTGGATCCAAAATTTTGAACTGATAATGAATAGTAGGAATAAAATTTGCATTAAAACAGAGCAAATTATCAGTAAGTGAAAATTATTTTGATCCCAGGAGAGCTTGATTGTCGTTTAAGGAAGCTTCCCTGAAGCTGCCTCATAAACGTTTTGTTTATATCGTGGATGAAAAATCTCACCTGCCAGATCAGTAAACAAAGGATGTTGCCATCAGGCCAGCAGCCACTGCAACCAACCCCAGCTGTATGCCCTGAGGGCGTCCCGGGTGGAGACAGGCAGGATACTGGTTCTGGATAGTGAAGATGCATATGGATAATTTCTGTACCTTCCTGTCAACTTTGTTCTAAACTTAAAACTGCTTAAAAAATTTTTTAAACCTGTTAAATTTAATTACTGCCTCTTGTTAGGTATTATTTTTGTAATAGAGACCAAAAAAGTATTCCTGATGGTGTTCCCCCCTGGAAATGATAGATAAAATTAATTCATGCTTCATTTCTAGGATATTCGGTTAAGCATCATTCAAATATGACCTCAGTTAAATTAATCTTTGTAATACTACTATGAGATTATTATTTCTATGCTTATTTTATCAACAAGGAATTTGAGACAAATAGAAGTGAAATATAATGGTAAAAAAATAAATAGATGTCTACCAATATCCATAATTTCCTTATACCCAAATGTTTGGTTAGCCAAAAAGTTCATTTGGGTTTTTCTGTAAGATGGTATGGAAAATTCCTAACAAAGTTTTTTGCTAATCCAATAGAATTTCTGAGTTTTAGCTGGCCACCTAAAAAAAGGACAATTCTACCCACCTTCTTCCTTAACACTTAGTTATTGTCGTGTGCCTATGTCCTGGTCAGTAGGGTATTATCAACTGAAAAAAACGCACAACCTAGAAGTTGAGGATTATGTTTTTTCAGTGAAATTTTGGAGGATGCAACCTAAAAAACTGCTTCTCAAATACCTCTGACGAACTCCTCCAAAGAGGTTCAGGGAGGAGCCAGGATATAACAGAAGTTTTGCAACAAAAACCAAGTTAAAGATTCAGTTCAGTTCAGTAGCTTAGTTGTGCCGACTCTTGGCGACCCCATGAATCGCAGCATGTCAGGCCTCCCTGTCCAACATCAACTCCCAGAGTTCACTCAGACTCACATCCATCAAGTCAGTGATGCCATCCAGCCATCTCATCCTCGGTCGTCCCCTTCTCCTGCCCCCAATCCCTCCCAGCATCAGGGTCTTTTCCAATGAG
>SJYX01018873.1:174924-196273 GCA_006410675.1 Oreotragus oreotragus
TGACCTTTTCCAGTCCTGTGGCCACTGCTGAGTTTTCCAAATTTGCTGGCATATTGAGTGAAGCACTTTCACAGCATCATCTTTCAGGATTTGAAACAGCTCAACTGGAATTCCATCACCTCTACTAGCTTTGTTCGTAGTGATGCTTTTTAAGGCCCACTTGACTTCACATTCCAGGATCTCTGGCTCTAGATGAGTGATCACACCATCATGATTATCTGGGTCGTGAAGATCTTTTTTGTACAGTTCGTCTGTGTATTCTTGCCACCTCTTAATATCTTCTGCTTCTGTTAGGTCCAGACAATTTCTGTCCTTTATCAAGCCCATCTTTGCATGAAATGTTCCCTCGGTATCTCTAATTTTCCTGAAGAGATCTCTAGTCTTTCCCATTCTGTTCTTTTCCTCTATTTCTTTGCATTGATCACTGAAGAAGGCTTTCTTATCTCTTCTTGCTCTTCTTTGGAACTCTACATTCAGATGCTTATATCTTTCCTTTTCTCCTTTGTTTTTCACCTCTCTTCTTTTCACAGCTATTTGTAAGACCTCCCCAGACAGCCATTTTGCTTTTTTGCATTTCTTTTCCATGGGGATGGTCTTGATCCCTGTCTCCTGTACAATGTCATGAACCTCATGCCATAATTCATCAGGCACTCTATCAGATCTAGGCCCTTAAAACTATTTCTCACTTCCACTGTATAATCATAAGGGATTTGATTTAGATTACTGTTGATTAAAGAAAACCAGATAGCTCAAGTTAATGAATTTAGCACCTTTATGTCTATAAGAAGATGCAAGAGTCTAGGCTCACTGAAATTATTCCTTTGATGTACACCTTCACTATCCAAGGCCAGTATCCTGTTTTTCTCCACCCTGAATTCCTTCAAGGAGACAGCTGGGGGTGGTTGCAGGGGCTAGTGGCTTGATGACAACATCCTTTATGTACTGATAAAGTGTGCAAAGTCACTTCAGTCATGTTCAACTCTGTGCAACCCCATGGACTGTAGCCTGCCAGGCTCCTCTGTCCATGGGATTCTCCAGGCAAGAATATTGGAGTAAGTTGCCATGCCCTCTTCCAGGGGATCTTCCCAACCCAAGGATCGAACCTGCATCTCTTATATCTCCTGCATTGGCAGGTGGGTTCTTTACCACTAGCACCACCTGGGAAACCCTACTGATATGGCAGACAATATTTTTCACCCACAATGCAAATGAAAAGGTTACGTGGCAGCTTCAGGGAAGCCTCCGTAAAGGACAACCACATTCTGCTGTGCTCTCTTCTTTGCTTTTCTTTTTTTCTATCTTGCTAGAAAGGTAGATAGAATGTATGAGGCCCTGGATGCCATCTTGAGCCACGAGGAGGAGGGCCACATTCTACGGATGGCAATGTAATTGCTGAAGCCACAGTAAGGCTAAGCCTCCATATTATTCCCTTAGAACCCAAACCCAGAATTTGAGATGAGAGAGATGAGAGAAAAATCAAAAATTATCTGCCACTGATCCTCTGGGTTAGAATCAAACCCAATGTTAACTTACACAAGTATATTGCCCAAAGTAATACAGTTCGTGAGTGGCAGCTGGGGTTCAAGCTTGAGTAGAGAAGACGCCAGCATTGCCATGCTGTTACACTAAGCCTAGGAGTGAAGGAGGGCCCTGCAGTCTGCAATACCAGGTATTTAACATAGGTATACTTAGTCCTGGAACACAGTTGATTTTTTGTTTCCCATGAGTCTGTCTATAATTATGTTTGACTCTGCCTAATATTAAATTGAGATCTATATCCCAAGCACACACACACACACACACAGTTTTTGGCAAAAGGAAGGACTCATGAAGGCCAGTTTGACCTTAAATTTTTGTTGCAGATGCTTGGACAAAGCACATCAAAGCTGTGAAAAATTAGATTTGCATAACAATGATTTCCATCTGTATTATTCATCTGCATGAAGGGCACTCTGCCTAAAGGGCTTGCTCTTTGACTGTGAGGGTCTATATCTGCATGTGAAAGCTGGGGGCCACATTCCAGTACCCCCATAATTCAAACAATAAAATCACTTAACATTTCTTTGACTCTTTAAAATAATTGGATTTTGGATTTCAGGTATCTGCAAAATGCCTCAGTTCTAAATCCAACATTGCAAATAAGATGATGTCCTTGAATATGATGGCAGCAGGAAAGATAGAAAATGATGATTATTTATAGATAATTTGACTTCACTGCACAAAAACCCTAGAGAACTAATTGAAAAGCTGTGAAATTCTGTAAGAGTTCATAAGATGGACAGACAGGATGCAGTTACAAATACTGGTAGTTTCCTGCATAACAGACATAATTATATAACATGTTGGAAAAGTCTTACTCATGTTAGCAATCAAAAAACAAAACAAAACAAATAAACTTGAGTAAACTCAACAATAACTGATTTTTTAGGAAGAAAATTTCTAATTTTCTGAGAGTTTTAAAGGTTGATTTAAATGAATGAAAAGCCGTATCATGTCCTTTTATGGAACAATAAACAATATTGCAAAATTGTTGTCTTTTCCAAGTCAGTCTGTGGGCTATATTATTCTGTATTGGAATTTTATAAATTAGCAAATAATTCTAAAGTTCATCTGGCAGCTAAGATAATTTTGAAAAATCAGGATAATGAGGGCTTTGTTGTTTTGTCTCTCAGTCGTGTCCAATTCTTTGCGACTCCACGGACTGCAGCACTACAGTTTTAAAATTTAAAAATATATTGTAAAAATAATATCATCATATAGTGTGGTTATATAAAAGTATAGACAGACCAACAGTATAGGTAATAACTCAATAAATAATAAATAGGTAATTTAAAAATTGAGAGGCTAAGAGATTATTCAGTACCTGTGTTAGGATATTTATTATTTGGAAAAAGTTAATTTTGAGAGCAGTCATGCATCTTACTCTAAGATATACTAAGTTAAATTCTGGGTGTACCAAAAATTAGGTGTCAATAAAATAGGTGAATTTATGCTAAATTTCTGGATGGGGATGAAAAGCAGTAAAAGAAATAAGAAAAGGTGAGTAGATTTGACTCCATACAAATATTTGACTCTTCTGTGTCAAACATACAAAGTAAGATTTAAAGCCAGTTCAAGGATACCAGCATAGAGAGCCCAGTGGACCCACTCTCCAATAAATCAAGCATAATTGGTGAAAACCAACCATTTAACATCTCTGGCAATTGTCCTGAAAACATACAGCAAATGAGGAAACATTTGTTTAAGGAAAGCTTCTAAACGCAGTAAGAACAGTCAGAGTCTGTGGCATCTGAAACCTGATCTGCTCTCTCTCTCCCTCTTTCTGTCTCTCTTTCTTCCTTTACCTTCAGTTTGATGGAAGCTTCACTCCGGGCAGATGTGGCCCAAAATGAAGGACCTTAACTCCCCTCAGCAACCAATCCAGAAGCTTGGTATTCTCCTAAGAAGAGTAAGTTGCTGGTGTTTCTCTTTCCCTTCATCCTTGAGATGAAGAGACTAAATTCTCAGAGAGGCTGAGGGCTACCTTCCTCACCCACACTCTGCTCAAAGGAGGCAGGCTCCGTCTCAGATGTGCCAAGTGGAGACTCCTGGGGCCCAGTTGCCCTTATCTCAGGTTACTCATATTTGCAAGGATACTAGCTCAGTTGGTAAAAAATCCAACTGCAGTGAAGGCGACCCCAGTTCAATTTCTGGGTTGGGGAGATCCTCAAGAGAAGGGATATGCTACCCACTCCAGTATTCTTGGGCTTCCCTTGTGGCTCAGCTGGTAAAGAATCCGCCTGCAATGTGGAAGACCTGGATTCAATCCCTGGGTTGGGAAGATCCCCTGGAGAAGGGAAAGGCTACCCACTCCAGTATTCTGGCCTGGAGAATTCCATGGACTAGATAGTCCATGGGGTCGCAAAGGGTCGGACACGACTGAGTGACTTTCACTTTCACGACAGAAGAGGAAGTCATCAAGACCACTGGATGCCATTCCACCCAATGCCCAGAATAGTGGCTCAGAAATTTTACCCAGGGAAATAGGCAGTACACAGAGCTTTGAAGCTTCTCCTGCAAGAACTGATCTTATTTCAAACAAGATGAAGCTAAATCCCCCTAAAATTGAATTTATGATTAACCTCTCTGGACTTTTAACAAAAGCCAGTGGAGATTTTCTCTGGAAGCTTGCTTCTTTTCCCTAGGCCACAATACATTTTCAAAAATAATATTTCAAGGAGGCTAGGCATCTCACAGTCCAAAATGGTTAAGCATACCTAGGTCTCAGGCCTAGATTTCTAAATTCCTTCACTAAATGAGGAAATAGCTGGTTCCAGGTCTGAAGTTGGGAAAGTGAACATTAGTTTGAAATGTCTTTCCCTGTGAGAAAATCAGAAAGTGGTCCATGTGAGAAGGTCACTGAAGCTAGCCTAAAGGAACTTCCACCAGTTGAACTGGGAAATTTGAGCATCAAAAATGACTCATGACAATGAAACATAGTCCATTGAATAAGATAATCAAGAATCCAAGTTGATATTGAAAAATACAAATAAGAAAGTGGAAAGGAAGCTTTACTTTTTGGGGGTTCATTTGTATTCTATCAACAAGTATAGTAATTCTATGCATTATTGCCAGATGATGCATTCAGAAAAAATGACAGAATTAGAAAATTAGCATTTTGCAACATCATGAGGATAATTGATTTGGGCAAGAATCATCAATGGATATTAACAATACTAACACTATTTAAATTTGTTGGCTAATCATGTAGTTAGTTTCAGAGCATCTTCCCACAGACTATGTATTGTTTAATTATACCTTTAGATGAGAGAAATTTGGCAAACACTGCCTTAACCACGTTAACATCACTAAAATGACCAACTGAAATCACGTGCCTCTTGATGAAAGACACAGATCACTTATGTCATATTCCTGCTGAAAATGCATAACCTGAAACCAACTAGGGGGAACAACCAGACAAAGGCAAATTGAGGAACATTCAACGGCACAATTAGACTGCACTCCCCTGTGAATTCTGCTTCCTTCTCATCTCTCCCCTTCAATAAATCATCTTGTTTTGTTCATTTCACCTCCTAAATATCACTAGAATTCATCCATTTCTCTCCATTTTCTCAGTTACATCATGTCACCTAATTGCTAAAACAGTTGCTGACTCTGTTCCTCTTGAATCCATGCTTCACAGGTTAGCCTGAGTGATCTGTCTACAGTATAAATCTGATTATGCCACTTTCTGCTAAAAAGGTTCCTGTGGCTATTAGAATAAATACAGACTTTTCAATCTGTTTAACAAAGCCCGTCTTGATCTGGCTTCTGCTACATCCTCCAGCTGTATTCCTGATCCTCCTCCGTTGCCAGTACCCTCCTCTTATGATTTCCTGCTTCCCTCAATTTTCAGGTTGAGATCTGTTCTGCTTTGTGCAGGCTTTCATCTGGGTCTAGAATGTTTTCTCTTTCTATGCTTCCTACACTGCTATTATCTTTTTGAAACAAAATCTCTTTCCTACTCAAGCCTTAGCTTTGGTGGGCTTTATTCCGAGAAGATTTTCATTACCCCACCATCCTCGCCTCACCCCAGGTCTAAGGTAAGTGTTCCTTCTGTGTGAATCTGACCTATTTCATACTGCTTCAGTTTCGGTCCTTAGTGTATCAGGTTTAGCTCCTCTAATATTTCCTAAGCCACTGCAAGATTGTGCGTGTGTAGGCGCATGGTGGTAAGCAAGATGTGATGGTAAATTTCATGTGTCAACTGGGTTAGCAGGTGCCAGATGTTTTCTTAAATGTTACTCTGGATGTGTCTCTGCGGGTGTTTCTGGCTACGACTACATTTAAATGGATAGACTGAGTAAAGCATGTTGTCTGTCCTCTCTAAGGCGGGTGAACCTCTTTCAACCTGTTAGAGACCTGGATAGAACAAAAGGCAGAATCCATGAAGATTCATTCTCTCCGCTTGACTCTGTTTGAGCTGGCATGTCAGTCTTTTCCTGCACTTGGGCTGGAACTTACACCATTGACTGTCTTGGATCTCAGGCTTGTCAGTTACACAACTTGGGACTTCTCAGCCTCCATAACGGTGTGAGCCAGTTCCTTACAATACATCTCTTTCTTTATATATACACATATCCTATTTCTGTTTCTCTGGAGAACCCAGACTAATGGAGGGGATAGTGACAGCCTGGGTTCTGGCCTTCCCTAGTGGCTTAGATGGTGAGGAATCTGCCTGCCAATGTAAGAGACACAGAGTCAACCCCTGGGTTGGGACGATCCCCTGGAAAAGGGAATGGCTATCCTCTCCAGTGTTCTTGCTTGGAGAGTCCCAAGGACAGAGAAGCATGGTAGGCTACAGTCCACGAGGTCACAAACAGCTGGACACACTGAGTGATAACACTTTCACATTTTTTGCCCCTATATTACAAAAAAGATCTATCAAAGACTACCGGGGAGATAAAAATCCCAGAACTTCAAAACACCAAACTGTCCTCCTCATGAGGAAAATTAATAATTTAAATTTTAATTTCATTTAGAATTAATCTAACATGCACAAAGCAGAGAGAATACTACAACAAAGACACATTTTTAAAAAGTTAATGTGTGCTTTTGGTTGCTTTAGTAGAAAATTTCCTATTCATTCTTTTGCTAATAAGCAAACACCAATGAAACATGAAGTAATTACATTATAACAGTTTGCTTTGTTATAGCAGCTTACTTTCCATGCACATGACTGAATTTTATTCTCATGTATTAAAAAAAAAAATAACACATTCACCAAAGGACTGGATTAAGAAATACTTTGAAGTCATTATACTGGAAAGAACGTGAAAGTCATAAACGATATTTCTTTTCAAAATAATATTAACTCAGGTTTTTCAAGTTTACTTTCCCACTAATTAACGAGGGTTTAAAAAAAAAAAATGTTTGCCAGCATCCAGAGGCTGCAGGAGGTTCTTTCGATGACTCATTTCCTGTACCTTAAATGCTCCGAAGAGGTTATTCGAATTTATAATATTTTACTCATAGAAAAGTCAGTGTAGCAATTTATTCAGGAACTGGTGTCACTTTGCCCACATGTCTCCTGCATTTTGAGAAACAGGTTGTCCTCTATGAAGAGTGGTTTAATAGGAAAACAGCCTCACCAGCCCTTGACTAAGCCTGAGCGCATTTCAAACTTCTTTCCTAATGAACAAGTCAAGTTGTTTTACTCATCAAAGTATGATCGACTCCATCCAACACCTTGTTCTGATAGTTTGTGGTTGATTGGCCATGGATTTGACAAGGATGACTGGATGCACTTCATTAAAATGATTAATGTGCATGGTCCGGGCACAGTCAGGGAACTGCTGGCTCCACCCCTCAGCTGCAGCGAGTGAAGCCTTGGTCACAGGCGATCAATACACGCCCAATAATTCTCTCGTGGGTCAAAGACTACAGAAAGAGAACCTGTCTTTGAGACTGATGAAAATAAGAAGAATGATTGCTCGAACCCACAGTTCTTGGCTGAGTGTTTCCTGGAGCAAAACCTTAATTATAACTCAGATCCGTTCCCTTCAATGACCCAAACTAGGGTGCCTGCTTACCGCAGTGTTGACTAACTTCTCTGAATCTTGTCATTCTAATTGTGGAAGAAGGGCAGGAGATTTTCTGCACCTCCTTCACATTCTTTCCTCTTCTTTGGCTTCATTTATGAAACCACTCAATACTCCTGTGATGGCTGATTTTATGTGTCCACTTGGCTAAGCTATGGTGCCCAAGGGTTTGGTCAAACACTAGTCTAGATGTTACTGTGAAAATATTTTCAGATATGAGTAACATTTACAATTAGCTGACCTTAAGTAAAAGAGGTTACCTTCCATAATGTAGGTTGATCTCATCCTATCAGATGAAGGCTGTAAAAACAAAAAACAGGTCTTTTGGAGAAGAAATACAGCCTTAACACTGGTAATGGAAATCCTGTGTGAGTTTTCAGGTTGCCAGTTTGCCCATATGGATTTCATGCTAGTGAGCCCCCATAATTGGGTGAGTCAATTCCTTAAAATAAATCTCTTGTCTTAAAGTAAGTATCAATTTATATAAATAACATAGATGCATAAATGATGGGTAGATTTATTTATATGTATGTGTGTGTGTCTGCCATCTATATCATCTGTCTATTGTGTGTGCACAGTTGCTAAGTCATGACCGGCGCTTTTGTGACCCCATGGGTTGTAGCCCGCCAGGCTCCTCTGCTCATGGGATTTTTCAGGCAAGAATACTGGAGTGGGTTGCCATTTCCTCCTTCAGGGGGGTTGTGCCAACCCAGGGATCGGAACTTCATCTCTTGTGTCTTCTGCATTGGTAGCTGTATCTATCTGTCTATTATCTAACATCTGTCTTTGTGTCATATATCTCTTTCTGTCTCTTTATCTATCTTGTTGGTTCTGTGTCTCTGGAGAACCCTGACCAATTACAACTCATTAAAGGTTTTTTCCCCTCTCTTTTGCTTTTTTAATACTATCTGTGTCTATCTGACCCCCCCTCCCCAAATAAGTATGACCTTTGCCTTTGTGACCAAAATTCTACCTTGAAAANTTGAATAAGATAATCAAGAATCCAAGTTGATATTGAAAAATACAAATAAGAAAGTGGAAAGGAAGCTTTACTTTTTGGGGGTTCATTTGTATTCTATCAACAAGTATAGTAATTCTATGCATTATTGCCAGATGATGCATTCAGAAAAAATGACAGAATTAGAAAATTAGCATTTTGCAACATCATGAGGATAATTGATTTGGGCAAGAATCATCAATGGATATTAACAATACTAACACTATTTAAATTTGTTGGCTAATCATGTAGTTAGTTTCAGAGCATCTTCCCACAGACTATGTATTGTTTAATTATACCTTTAGATGAGAGAAATTTGGCAAACACTGCCTTAACCACGTTAACGTCACTAAAATGACCAACTGAAATCACGTGCCTCTTGATGAAAGACACAGATCACTTATGTCATATTCCTGCTGAAAATGCATAACCTGAAACCAACTAGGGGGAACAACCAGACAAAGGCAAATTGAGGAACATTCAACGGCACAATTAGACTGCACTCCCCTGTGAATTCTGCTTCCTTCTCATCTCTCCCCTTCAATAAATCATCTTGTTTTGTTCATTTCACCTCCTAAATATCACTAGAATTCATCCATTTCTCTCCATTTTCTCAGTTACATCATGTCACCTAATTGCTAAAACAGTTGCTGACTCTGTTCCTCTTGAATCCATGCTTCACAGGTTAGCCTGAGTGATCTGTCTACAGTATAAATCTGATTATGCCACTTTCTGCTAAAAAGGTTCCTGTGGCTATTAGAATAAATACAGACTTTTCAATCTGTTTAACAAAGCCCGTCTTGATCTGGCTTCTGCTACATCCTCCAGCTGTATTCCTGATCCTCCTCCGTTGCCAGTACCCTCCTCTTATGATTTCCTGCTTCCCTCAATTTTCAGGTTGAGATCTGTTCTGCTTTGTGCAGGCTTTCATCTGGGTCTAGAATGTTTTCTCTTTCTATGCTTCCTACACTGCTATTATCTTTTTGAAACAAAATCTCTTTCCTACTCAAGCCTTAGCTTTGGTGGGCTTTATTCCGAGAAGATTTTCATTACCCCACCATCCTCGCCTCACCCCAGGTCTAAGGTAAGTGTTCCTTCTGTGTGAATCTGACCTATTTCATACTGCTTCAGTTTCGGTCCTTAGTGTATCAGGTTTAGCTCCTCTAATATTTCCTAAGCCACCGCCAGATTGTGCGTGTGTAGGCGCATGGTGGTAAGCAAGATGTGATGGTAAATTTCATGTGTCAACTGGGTTAGCAGGTGCCAGATGTTTTCTTAAATGTTACTCTGGATGTGTCTCTGCGGGTGTTTCTGGCTACGACTACATTTAAATGGATAGACTGAGTAAAGCATGTTGTCTGTCCTCTCTAAGGCGGGTGAACCTCTTTCAACCTGTTAGAGACCTGGATAGAACAAAAGACAGAATCCATGAAGATTCATTCTCTCCGCTTGACTCTGTTTGAGCTGGCATGTCAGTCTTTTCCTGCACTTGGGCTGGAACTTACACCATTGACTGTCTTGGATCTCAGGCTTGTCAGTTACACAACTTGGGACTTCTCAGCCTCCATAACGGTGTGAGCCAGTTCCTTACAATACATCTCTTTCTTTATATATACACATATCCTATTTCTGTTTCTCTGGAGAACCCAGACTAATGGAGGGGATAGTGACAGCCTGGGTTCTGGCCTTCCCTAGTGGCTTAGATGGTGAGGAATCTGCCTGCCAATGTAAGAGACACAGAGTCAACCCCTGGGTTGGGACGATCCCCTGGAAAAGGGAATGGCTATCCTCTCCAGTGTTCTTGCTTGGAGAGTCCCAAGGACAGAGAAGCATGGTAGGCTACAGTCCACGAGGTCACAAACAGCTGGACACACTGAGTGATAACACTTTCACATTTTTTGCCCCTATATTACAAAAAAGATCTATCAAAGACTACCGGGGAGATAAAAATCCCAGAACTTCAAAACACCAAACTGTCCTCCTCATGAGGAAAATTAATAATTTAAATTTTAATTTCATTTAGAATTAATCTAACATGCACAAAGCAGAGAGAATACTACAACAAAGACACATTTTTAAAAAGTTAATGTGTGCTTTTGGTTGCTTTAGTAGAAAATTTCCTATTCATTCTTTTGCTAATAAGCAAACACCCATGAAACATGAAGTAATTACATTATAACAGTTTGCTTTGTTATAGCAGCTTACTTTCCATGCACATGACTGAATTTTATTCTCATGTATTAAAAAAAAAAAANTTCTCTGGAGAACCCAGACTAATGGAGGGGATAGTGACAGCCTGGGTTCTGGCCTTCCCTAGCGGCTTAGATGGTGAGGAATCTGCCTGCCAATGTAAGAGACACAGAGTCAACCCCTGGGTTGGGACGATCCCCTGGAAAAGGGAATGGCTATCCTCTCCAGTGTTCTTGCTTGGAGAGTCCCAAGGACAGAGAAGCATGGTAGGCTACAGTCCACGAGGTCACAAACAGCTGGACACACTGAGTGATAACACTTTCACATTTTTTGCCCCTATATTACAAAAAAGATCTATCAAAGACTACCGGGGAGATAAAAATCCCAGAACTTCAAAACACCAAACTGTCCTCCTCATGAGGAAAATTAATAATTTTAAATTTTAATTTCATTTAGAATTAATCCAACATGCACAAAGCAGAGAGAATACTACAACAAAGACACATTTTTAAAAAGTTAATGTGTGCTTTTGGTTGCTTTAGTAGAAAATTTCCTATTCATTCTTTTGCTAATAAGCAAACACCCATGAAACATGAAGTAATTACATTATAACAGTTTGCTTTGTTATAGCAGCTTACTTTCCATGCACATGACTGAATTTTATTCTCATGTATTAAAAAAAAAAAATAACACATTCACCAAAGGACTGGATTAAGAAATACTTTGAAGTCATTATACTGGAAAGAACGTGAAAGTCATAAACGATATTTCTTTTCAGAATAATATTAACTCAGGTTTTTCAAGTTTACTTTCCCACTAATTAACGAGGGTTTAAAAAAAAAAAATGTTTGCCAGCATCCAGAGGCTGCAGGAGGTTCTTTCGATGACTCATTTCCTGTACCTTAAATGCTCCGAAGAGGTTATTCGAATTTATAATATTTTACTCATAGAAAAGTCAGTGTAGCAATTTATTCAGGAACTGGTGTCACTTTGCCCACATGTCTCCTGCATTTTGAGAAACAGGTTGTCCTCTATGAAGAGTGGTTTAATAGGAAAACAGCCTCACCAGCCCTTGACTAAGCCTGAGCGCATTTCAAACTTCTTTCCTAATGAACAAGTCAAGTTGTTTTACTCATCAAAGTATGATCGACTCCATCCAACACCTTGTTCTGATAGTTTGTGGTTGATTGGCCATGGATTTGACAAGGATGACTGGATGCACTTCATTAAAATGATTAATGTGCATGGTCCGGGCACAGTCAGGGAACTGCTGGCTCCACCCCTCAGCTGCAGCGAGTGAAGCCTTGGTCACAGGCGATCAATACACGCCCAATAATTCTCTCGTGGGTCAAAGACTACAGAAAGAGAACCTGTCTTTGAGACTGATGAAAATAAGAAGAATGATTGCTCGAACCCACAGTTCTTGGCTGAGTGTTTCCTGGAGCAAAACCTTAATTATAACTCAGATCCGTTCCCTTCAATGACCCAAACTAGGGTGCCTGCTTACCGCAGTGTTGACTAACTTCTCTGAATCTTGTCATTCTAATTGTGGAAGAAGGGCAGGAGATTTTCTGCACCTCCTTCACATTCTTTCCTCTTCTTTGGCTTCATTTATGAAACCACTCAATACTCCTGTGATGGCTGATTTTATGTGTCCACTTGGCTAAGCTATGGTGCCCAAGGGTTTGGTCAAACACTAGTCTAGATGTTACTGTGAAAATATTTTCAGATATGAGTAACATTTACAATTAGCTGACCTTAAGTAAAAGAGGTTACCTTCCATAATGTAGGTTGATCTCATCCTATCAGATGAAGGCTGTAAAAACAAAAAACAGGTCTTTTGGAGAAGAAATACAGCCTTAACACTGGTAATGGAAATCCTGTGTGAGTTTTCAGGTTGCCAGTTTGCCCATATGGATTTCATGCTAGTGAGCCCCCATAATTGGGTGAGTCAATTCCTTAAAATAAATCTCTTGTCTTAAAGTAAGTATCAATTTATATAAATAACATAGATGCATAAATGATGGGTAGATTTATTTATATGTATGTGTGTGTGTCTGCCATCTATATCATCTGTCTATTGTGTGTGCACAGTTGCTAAGTCATGACCGGCGCTTTTGTGACCCCATGGGTTGTAGCCCGCCAGGCTCCTCTGCTCATGGGATTTTTCAGGCAAGAATACTGGAGTGGGTTGCCATTTCCTCCTTCAGGGGGGTTGTGCCAACCCAGGGATCGGAACTTCATCTCTTGTGTCTTCTGCATTGGTAGCTGTATCTATCTGTCTATTATCTAACATCTGTCTTTGTGTCATATATCTCTTTCTGTCTCTTTATCTATCTTGTTGGTTCTGTGTCTCTGGAGAACCCTGACCAATTACAACTCATTAAAGGTTTTTTCCCCTCTCTTTTGCTTTTTTAATACTATCTGTGTCTATCTGACCCCCCCTCCCCAAATAAGTATGACCTTTGCCTTTGTGACCAAAATTCTACCTTGAAAACAAGTTATTTCTTTATTCATTTGTACTCTGTTTCGATTTACTTACATACCTTAGACTCATTGGAGTGTGACTGGGAGGACAGTCACATTTGATTGATTTTCTCTCCACCTATCGCTGTCCTATCATCTCACTATTTCACAGCATCAACCTAAACATATATATTAATACAGTGTGTCTGATTCATCCCTTAGGAGAATGATATTGAGCTTATAAAATTCTTAGTAAAGAGAGTAAGAAAAGTATATAAACAATGCTAGAGTTTACAAGATGTAAGAGAGTAAAGCTCATATGCATTTACAGGTATGAGAGTGCTGAAGGATGACAGTATTTAAGCAGTGAGAACAGGAGGAGATCCTTACTTCTGACATTATATAAGCTGCTCTGTGGGTTTCTCAGTGGCGCTAATAGTCAGGAACCTGCCTGCCAATGCAGGACACCTGAGACATGGGTTCACTCCCTGTCTCAGGTTCCTGAGACATGGGTTTCTTCCCACTGGTTGGGAAGATAGATCCCCTGTAGGAGGGCATGGCAACCTTTTTCAGTATTTTTGACTGGACAGAGGAGCCTGGTGGGCTACAGTCCATGGGGTTGCAAAGAGTTGGAAATGACTGAAGTAATCGAGTGTACACACATACACGTTACTCTTGTAAGTACGTAAAGATTGTATATTATAAAATGGAACCTAAGTGGTAATACTTTTCCTTGTTCATCTTTTATTTTCCTGAGACTTTTATTATTTTATTTTTATTTCATTTTATTGATGTATAGTTGCTGTAGTATATTATATAAATTATAGGTATACATAGTGATTCACAAGTTTTAACGGTTATACTCTATTTTTAGCTATAAAATATTGTATATGTTCTCTGTGTTACACAAGACATCTTTTAGTTTATTTTATATATAAGTTTGTACCTCTTAGTCCCCTACCCCTATTTTGCCCCTCCCCTCTCTCCTCTTTCCACTGGTAACCACCGGTTCTCTATATCTGTGTCTATTCTTTTTTTAAATATTCACTTGTTTGTTGTATTTTTTAGATTCCACATATGAGAGATATCCTACAGCATTTGTCTTACTTCACTTAGCATAATACCCTCCATGATCATCCATGTTGCTGTAAATGACAAAGCTTCATTCTTTTTTAAGGCTGAGTAGTATATACTCAGTAGTATATACTCATTGTGTATACATGTATATACACAATAGAATACTTTATCTATATACGTGTGCCACATCTTTTTTATCCATCAGTGAATGGACACTTAGGGTTGCTTCTATATCTTAGCTACTGTAAATAGTGCTACTATGACCTTTGGAGCTGCTCATATCTTTTCAAATTAGAGTTTTCATTTTGCGGGAATAAATAACCGGGCGTGGAATAGGAATTACTTTTTTTTTTTTTTCCTTTCCTGAAACTTCTAAAACAGTTATTATTTTTCAATATTTCTAAATAAATTGCTTTGGTCTCAAGACAACTCCGTGAAGTCAAGCCATGAGTTTTTGAAATGAAGAACTTATGTGAAAACATGTTCAGAACTCTGTTGTGCTAACAAGAAAGAGATGTCAATACTAAGCCTGAGAGTAAATTTGTCTTAGTTGCTAGTTTCTTAGTTGTTTTTCTGGTCTCAGTTACAAGACAAGGGATATTAGTCACACAAATGTGTAACATCCTTGTTTGCAGTTTTTGCATGCACTGCTCTTTTCCAGAAACATTTTCCCTGAATAGGGCTAATTTTGAAGAGTACCTTTGAAGGTGGAAATGGACAGTTTTTTTTTCATTCTGGAAGCATTTGTTATAAACACACATTGGTACAGCAAATGGCTGACGTTCAAGGAGCAAGCACTTGCCTGTATCACTTTTGCCTTTCTTTATGTTCTGTTTGAAGCAGAATGCAGTGCTTATTGAAAGCACAAACTCAGTAAACGAGCACTTCCAAGATGTCCCTGGGAGCCAGCTTTGCACAGGGTACAGAGGGGCCAAGAGATGAAGAAGGCCCTCAACGGCCATCCACCTAGTGTCAGCGGAAGTCCCCACTCGGCTTATTTTGTCCATTCACCAGTAAATAACCAACTTCTGGGATTTTCTTTTAAGACATTTACTAGACTTTGCTGGTTGAATTGGTGTCATATAGATCCAGTTTAATTTCTTAAAAATGGTAGTATCAGGACAGCCAAGTATACTTGTGATGATGAGTTTGAACATTTCTTTTTAATGTCTTAAAAACTTTACTGGCCAACAGTCTAACAGTAAGTAAGTTAGCTTGTGATGCTTGTGACTTCAACTTAAAAAAATTTATGGTGCTTCTATTTATTCCTGTCAATTTTAAGAGTTAATGCAACTTCTTGAAAAATCATTTAAGGGCAACACGATAAAACATGGGTATGTCTCATGGCTGAAATGTGAGATATGCTCATATACAAAATCAAAACGGATCATAAAACAGCCACTGAAACCTTTTGCCAATTGTTGGTAAAAGGAGACCCCCAATGACCTACAGCAGGAATATAGATGCAAAGTTGTACTTTGCCTCGTGCCCTGGGGAGGTTTTTGGCTTTAAGAGTTTGTCTCCTTGCTGCCAAACACTAAAGCCAAGTGCATTGCTAAAGCTTTAGACACATTTTCATCAATAAAATTTCTTATAAAACAGATCCTGCAAATGCTGAAATTATCTGCCAAATAACCAATTAATTATTTTACATCCTCGTTGAACAATGAAATAATTTATGATGGGTAAAGGTTCTACCATCACAAATTAGTGTTCTGGAAACCACAAGGCCTAGCTTTCAATTAGCAGAAAGTATCACAATTAAGGATGAAAAGAGGTAATTCTGTGTGTTGGAAATTCTCCCCATAGAGAAATAAAACTCCTGAGGAACAATGACCCAACTAATTTGAGAGAGTTGGGTTTTCAGAAAAACAGATCCTTGTTAAAGGAAAAGTTCAAACACTGCTCAGATGCCTAGACTTCTCAGTTTTTCCCTCTCTAATGCACCCTCCCCCTCGCCCCCGCCTTTTTTTTTTTCATAAGTTGCAGGTATTGAATTTGGACCATACTTGCCCACCATGCATTAGTGTGTGTTGATCCCAGTTCAGACACTGTCTGTGAGTTCATACTATGATTGAAAGTCATAATTTCCTGCATTGAATCAGTGGGGAATGGTGCCTCCAGTTCCCTAAATTTTCCAGAGAAGAGGAAATTCTGGGCTGAAATAGCTCTCATATAGTTAATCTTGTTTCTCAAGTTCAGGCCAGATCTGGCATAGAAGGAGAGGCCCTGTAGGAGAGCATGTTCCAGATTCCAGATGGTTGATTTGGATCTTAATGCAAGCCACTTGCAGAAAATGATGTCAAACTGAATGGGCCACGTAATTAAGTGCCGTATTTGTTTACCTAACCAGGGTGAAATCAACAACCTCCAGGGAAATGTAAGTAGGCAGTTGGGGTGTTGAACAAGGGCTTGTCTTTCAGTTTACAGGCCAGAGAAGAGGGACTGGAAGAATCTTCATTCCTGGAAGAAATTCTTAAACCTTCTGCCATCCATGGGTGGTTAAGCAGAAGGAGATGGGGGGGAAATGCCCCAAAGAAGAATTCTCTTAAATTCATTTTAAATTATGTAATTGAATGACTCTTGAATTTGAGAAGCTCGATTGATCTTCTTGAGAATCTCAGTATACCTAATAGTGTCTGTGGTGTCTTGACTTTCAAAACTCAAACGACTTCTGGAAGTGAACTTATTGCAGGAAGGGGGACTTTTTCTAGGGCCTCAGAGTGGGCTCTTGTCTAATATTCGGAAATGTACTGTCCGAGAAGACACACCTGCTAGCCATGCAAGAGACTTTATTGGGAGGGGCCCGTGGGTGGAAAGAAGCAGGGTAAGGGAACCCGGAAGACTGCTCAGCCACGTGGTTTGCGGTTTCCGGTTTCACAGTGATGTTGTTAGTTTCCAGGTTGTCTGCTGACTCAGGGTCTTTCCTGGTGGTGCACACATCACTCAGCCAAGATGGATTCCAGCAAGGATTCTGGGAGACTGGGAAAATGCATAGACTGGAGACTTTTCTCTCCTTTTGACCTTTCCTGAATTCTTCTGGTTCGTGGTAGCTTGCTGGCTCCAAGTTCCTTACTAGAACCTCCTGTTGTTAAAATAGCTCATGCAAGTGGCTACTATCTTGCCTGGCCAGGGAGGGCTGTTTCAGACCATATTTCCCCTAACACACTTACCTCTCTAGAAAGCAGCCACTTTCACGTGGCTTTGCACTAATAGAAATCTCTGAGTTGTGGATTTTGACCTTGGAGTGGTAGGGGTGGCTCTTGTTGGAATTCCTGGAAGCCACGCGTTTATATCAGAGAAAAAAATTTGGCTTGGCTGTTTCTCCTTTACCCAGCCCAGGATGAAATATCATTCTTTCAGAAAGTTGCAAGGGAAAAATGTTGGCGGGTCTTAGTGTATGTGTTCAACACTCATGCCTTCTCCTGCCCCTTGTGGATGAGTGCTCAGTTCTGGCCTTGAGTGTGTTTCCCACCTCTGTGTGTGTGTTTGCTCAGTCACTTAGCCATGTCTGAGTCTTTGTGATCCCAGGGACTGCAGCCTACCAGGCTCATTTGCCCATGGGATTTTTTTCCTGCAAGAATACTGGAGTGGGTTACCATTTTCTCCTCCAAGGGACCTTCCTGACCCAGGGATCGAACCCAAGTCTCCTGCATCACCTGCACTGGCAGGCAGATTCTTTACCACTGAGCCACTTGGGAAGCCCCTTCTATCTCTGTGTTATTGACCAATGCAGCATCATAGCAGGCCATGACAAAGACTCCCAGGGGGAATTTTGATATAGCTTTCTTTTTCGTACTAGACCCCATTATCTGCAATAGCCTTATTTTAAGATGGCCTAGAATATAAAAGAAATATATATATTTACAATCTCTGATTTGGTCAAGCAGTACCTGTCTAGGCTCAGGCCCTCTTTAGGTTGACAAGACCCTTCTTAGGTGGGAGGGGGCTTCTGGAAGCAGGTGCCAACTTGTCTCTGTATGTAAGAAGTCAATCCAAACAACTTCCAGACTCCACCTTCATTGCAGAAGTCAGGACTAAAAGTTGAGTAATACCTGACGTGCATATACCTCCTGCCTGGAAAACCTGGGTACTTCTCACCACCAAGACCAGAGCATGTTTTCAGCCCTTTTGGACATGGATTCAGGGATTGTTCCAAACCTCTTCCTTTCAGAGGGTAGGGCTTGAGCCAAGAAGTTGAAGCAGAGCAAAGTTGAGGGGATACTCTCACAAGGTCAATGTGATAGTTCCTTTAAAAAAAAAACAAACACTTTTTATTTTATAATGAAGTGTAGTTGATTAAGAATATTGTGTTAGTTTCAGGTGTATGGCAGTGTGACTCAGTTATACAAATACGAGTATCTATTCTTTTTCAAATTCCTTTTCCATCTAGGTTGTTACATAGTATTGACCAGACTTCCCTGTGTGTACAGTAGGTCCTTGTTGGTTATCCATTTTAAGTACAGCACTGTGTGTATGTCCACCCAGACGTCCGTCTATCCCTCCCCCAACTCTTCCCCCATCCAGAACCACAAGTTTGTTCTCAGTCTGTGTCTCTGTTTTGTAAATAAGTTCATTTGTAACTTTTTTTTTTAAGATTCCACATATAAGTGATATCATATGATATTTCTTTTTCCCATCTGAATTACTTCACTCAGTATAATCTTTAGGTCTGTCCATGTTCTACAGTTCAGTTCAGTCGCTCAGTCGTGTCTGACTTTTCGCGACCCAGTGGACTCTAGCACACCAGGCCTCCCTGTCCATCACCAACTCCCAGAGTTTACTCAGATTCATGTCCATTGAGTCAGTGATGCCATCCAACTCTCTCATCCTCTGCCATCTCCTTCTTCTCTTGCCGTCAATCTTTCCCAGCATCAGGGTCTTTTCCAACAAGTCAGTTCTTTCCATCAGGTGGCAAAATTATTGGAGTTTCAGTTTCAGCATCAGTCCTTCAAATGAATAATCAGGACTGATTTCCTTTAGGATGGACTGGTTGGATTTCCTTGCAGTCCAAGGGACTCCTGAGGGTCTTCTCCAACACCACAGTTCAAAAGCATCTATTCTTCAGTGCTCAACTTTCTTTATAGTCCAAATCTCACATCCATACATGACTACTGGAAAAACTGTGGCTTTGACAGACCTTTGTTGGGAAAGTAATGTCTCTGCTTTTTAATATGCTGTCCAAGTTGGTCATAGATTTTCTTCCAAGGAGCAAGTGTCTTTTAATTTCATGGATGCAGTCACCATCTGCAGTGATTTTAGAGCCCCCCCAAATAAAGTCTCTCACTGTTTCCACTGTTTCCCCATCTATCTGCCATAAAGTGATGGGACCAGATGCCATGATCTTAGTTTTCTGAATGTTGAGTTTTAAGCCAACTTTTTCACTCTCCTCTTTCACTTTCCTCAAGAGGCTCTTTAGTTCTTCTTCACTTTCTGTCATAAGGATTGTGTCATCTGCATATCTGAGGTTATTGATATTTCTTCTGGCAATCTTGATTCCAGCTTGTGCTTCCTCCAGCCCAGCATTTCTCATGATGTACTCTGCATATAAGTTAAATAAGCAGGGTGAGAATATACAGCCTTGATGTACTCCTTTCCCTATTTGGAACCAGTCTGTTGTTTCATGTCCAGTTCTAACTGTTGCTTCTTGACCTGTATAGAGATTTCTCAGGAGGCAGGTCGGGTGGTTTGGTATTCCCATCTCTTTCAGAATTTTCTAGAGTTTGTTGTGGTCCACACAGTCAAAGGCTTTGACATAGTCAATGAAGCAGAAATAGATATTTTTCTGGAACTCTCTTGCTTTTTCGATGATCCAACAGTTGTTGGCAATTTGATCTCTGGTTCCTCTGCCTTTTCTAAATCCGGCTTGAACATCTGGAAGTTCACGGTTCACGTATTGCTGAAGCCTGGCTTGGAGAATTTTAAGCATTACTTTACTAGCATGTGAGATGAGTTCAATTGGGTGCTAGTTTGAAAATTCTCTGGCATTGCCTTTCGTAGGAGTTGGAATGAAAACTGACCTTTTCCAGTCCTGTGGCCACTTCTGAGTTTTCCAAATTTGCTGGCATATTGAGTGGTACACCCTCACAGCATCATCTTTCAGGATTTGAAATAGCTCAACTGGAATTCCATCACCTCCTCTAGCTTTGTTCATAGTGATACTTCATAAGGCCCACTTGACTTTGCATTCCAGGATGTCTGGCTCTAGGTGAGTGGTCACACCACTGGAATTATCTGGTTCATGAAGATCTTGAATAGTTCTGTGTATCACTGTCACCTCTTCTTAATATCTTCTGCTTCTATTAGGTCCATACCATCTCTGTCTTTGACTGTGCCCCTCTCTGCATGAAATGTTCCCTTGATATATCTGATTTTCTTGAAGAGATCTCTAGATTTTCCCATTCTATTGTTTTCCTCTATTACTTTGCATTGATCGTTGAAAAAGACTTTCTTACCTCTCCTTGCTATTCTTTGGAATTCTGCATTCAAATGGGTGTATCTTTCCTTTCCTCCTTTGCCTTTTGCTTCACTTCTATTCACAGCTATTTGTAAGGCCTCCTTAGACAGCCATTTTGCCTTTTTGCATTTCTTCCTCTTGGTGATTGGTGATGGTCTTGATCCCTGCCTCCTGAACAATGTTATGAACCTCCATCCATAGTTCTTCAGGCACTCTGTCTGTCAGATCTAATCCCTTGAATCTATTTGTCACTTTCACTGTATAATTGTAAGGGATTTGATTTAGGTCATACCTGAATTGTTGAGTGGTTTTCCCTACTTTCTTCAATTTAAGTCTGAATTTGGCAATAAGGAGTTCATGGTCTGTGCCACAGTCAGCTCCTGGTCTTGTTTTTGCTGACTACACAGAACTTCTCCATCTTTGGCTGCAGAGAATATAATCAATCTGATTTTGGTATTGACCATCTGATGATGTCTGTGTGTAGAGTCTTCTCTTGTGTTGTTGGAAGAAGGTGTTTGCTGTGACCAGTGTGTTCTCTTGGAAAAATTCTATTAGTCTTTGCTCTGTTTCATTCTGTACTCC
>SJYX01018873.1:197528-259242 GCA_006410675.1 Oreotragus oreotragus
ATAGGTCAGTCTGTCATTTTTGAGATTGCATCCAAGTACTGCATTTTGTACTCTTTTTGTTGACTATGATGGCTACTCCATTTCTTATAAGGGATTCCTGTCCACAGTAGTAGATATAATGATCATCTGAGTTAAATTCACCATTCCAGTCCATTTTAGTTCACTGATTCCTAGAATGTCAATGTTCACTCTTGCCATCTCCTGTTTGACCACTTCCAATTTGCCTTGATTCGTGGACCTAACATTCCAGGTTCCTATGCAATATTGGTCTTTATAGCATCAGACTTTACTTCCATCACCAGTCACATCCACAACTGGGTATTGTTTTTGCTTTGGTTCTTCTCTTCATTCTTTCTGGAGTTGTTTCTCCACTGATCTTCAGTAACATACTGGGCACCTGCCAACCTGGGGAGTTCATCTTTCAGTGATCTATCCTTTTGCCTTTTCATACTGTTCATGGGGTTCTCAAGGCAAGATTACTGAAGTGGTTTGCCATTCCCTTCCCTAGTGGACCATGTTTTGTCAGAACTCTCCACCATGACCCCGTCCATCTTAGGTGGCCCTACATGGCATGGCTCATAGTTTCATTGAGTTAGACAAGGCTGTTGTCCATGTGATCAGGTTGGTTAGCTTCCTGTGACTGTGCTACCTGTTGTTACAAATGGCATTCTTTTCTTTTCCTGAGTAATATCCCTGGTGGCTCAGTTGTAAAGAACCCACCTGCTAATGCAGGAGACAGGAGACACAGGTTTGAGTGCTGGGCCAGCTAGATCATCTAGAGAAGGAAATAGCAACCCACTCTAATATTCTTGCCTGAGAAATCCCATGGACAGAAGAGCTACAGTCTATGGGATCACAAAAGAGTTGGACACTCTGAACAACTAAGCAACAACAAAAACAATATTCCATTGTATATATTTATAGCATCTTATTTATTCATTCTTCTGTAAAAGGACATTTATGTTGCTTCCATGTTGTAGCTATTGTAAACATTGCTGCAATGAATATTGCATGCATGTATCTTTTTTGGACCATGTTTTTCTCCAAATATATGCCCAAGAGTGGGGTTGCAGAATCGTATGGTAACTTTATTTTTAGCTTTTTAAGGAATATCTATACTGTTCTCCATAGAGGCTGTACCAATTTACATTCCCACCAATAGTGGAGGAGGATTCCCTTCTCTCTCCAGCATTTATCATTTGTGTAGTTTTTGATGATAGCCATTCTGACTGACATGAGGTGATATCTCCTTGTAGTTTTGATATTACAGTGATAGCCACCTGATATCTCCGTTGATGTAATAACCAAGGCTCCTACCTTAAAAATTCTGCCCCCTCAGTTTGTTAAATTTGGCATTTTTTCTTCAACAAGCACACACATAATTTTGGTATTCTGTGAAGAGAGGTTAAAAAATAGTACACCATTAATTATAAAATGTCTTTGTCCCCTAAACGGTCATAAACATCTTATCTTGAAGCATAACAAGAGAGAAAGTTAAGACAATTATCCTTAAAAGTCAGAAAGAAAGGCATATTTTCAGGCCTCATGTGATCTTTTATTTAATTTGGTGGCTCTGGGCAAGTCCTTGAATCTCTGTAATCTCAGTTTCTCATCCTTGTTGTGGGAAGGTCATTCCTACCTCAATGGATTGTTGAGAGATGATGTGTGGGAAAGCACCTAGCAGAATTCCTGGAACATATTACTGCCTCCCAATAAATACTGAGCCTGACAAGTTGTATTACCAAATGGCTCTTTAGAATGGATTCTTTTTTCCATTCAATATGCTGCAGTAATGTTGAGATATTCAGCCCCACTTTACATCTTTACATATTTGGGAAGGGGGAGGGATAAGAGGCTACAAATCCACATTACCTCTCTCTCTCTCTTTTTTTTTTTTAAAGTCTTTATTGAATTTGTTATGATATTGCTTCTGTTTTTATGTTTTGACTTTTTGGACCCAAATCACATGGAATCTTAGCTCTCCAACCAGACATCAACTCTGCAACCCCTGCATTGGAAGACTAAGTCTTAACCATCACCAGGGAAGTCCCTCAGTACTGCCTCTCGGTAGATATTGTTTTCTTTCTTGGATGTTTAGCTTTCTTCCTGGAAGCATTCACTTCTTTATTTTTATCCCGTCTTGTGACCTAACTTTGGACTGAAAAGGCTCTGAGAGCTAGGAGCCCCTCCTTTGACAAGGGCTATCTCCAAGTTCAACCTTAAAAAGGTATATCTCTCTGAGAGATGCCCACAGCTGGCATGGTTCCAGAAATATAAATAGATAGGGTAGAGGATCTCTGGAGAAAGAGAACCAGGAATGACTTTCTTGATATAAGAGAACCCATTTTGGCCTAAGCCATTTTGTGATCTAAGGCTGGCTATAGTGCTTGCCCTTGAATAGGTCTCAGTAATAAATGATCTTAAGGAAACAAAAAAGAATGCAGGAACACACTGTTTCAGGCAAGAGAAATAACAACAGCAAAGATAAAGTATCAGTTGTAAAGACTCCCAGTTCTGTTTCAATAGTAAAAATTAGCCAGAAGAACTCAATCACCAGATTAACTGGAACCTAAAGATGGTGATGTTGACCTAGAATTTCTGACCCTCATGACTTCACTCAGCTAAAGCTTGGACTCTGCCTACTTCCCAAGCTCTCTCATAAATATGCATGTATCCTTAGCTTAAAACTTCTGCAATTTGGCTTTTCAGGGAGACATCACTTCAGGAAAGATCCCAGTGTTCTCCTTACTTGTTGCAAGTAATAATCCTTGCAGTCTTTGATTTGGTTGTGTCTTGTCTTGACACCTACCAAGAGGCAAATCCAGTTTCTGGGTAACGGGAATACAAGTTGCTGAGAGAAATGAATAGGTGGTTAGGCCTGGCTTAGAGCCAGACTCAGGTTCCCCAGGGCCCAGACAAGGAATACAAGAGATCCAGAAGTTTCTAACGAGGGACACAGAAAATGGCTGAAAGCAGGGAGGACACAGGGCAAGTTGGAGGTGACTCTGTGGGCAGGGAGCACGGGTGGGACGCCCAGGTGGAAAAGGAGATGGGAGCTGCAGTCAAGTACTGAACAAGGGTGAAGCCTGAGGGAGGGTCCCTTTAGGACCAGGTACATCAAAGTCTTTTTCCTCCCTTTTTAAAAAACTTTAAATGTTATTTTGGAATATGTATGCATTTGTCCTCAGTCACTTGAGTTGTGTCTGACTCTTTGCAGCCCTATGGACTGTAGCCCACTAGACTCTCCTGTCCATGGGATTCTCCAGGCAAGAATGCTGGAGTGGCCTCCAGTATTGCCATGCCCCCCTCTACAGGATTTTCCCAACCCAGGGATTGAACCTGAGTCTCCTGCATTGCAGACAGTTTCTTTACTCACTAAGCCACCTGGGAAGCCCCTATATTGAAGTTTGGCCAATTAATAACGTTGTGATACTTTCGAAGTACCACAATACATGTACATATATTGTATATGTAACTCATATGAGTTATTGTATATGAGTTACATATACAATATGGCTCATATACAATATGGTTGAGTAACTCAGCCATACATATACATGTATCCATTCTCCCCTCAACTACCCTCCCATCCAGGTTGCCACATAACATTGAGCAGAGTTCCCTGTGCTTTACAGTATGTCCCTATTGGTTATCTATTTTAAACAGTAACATGTCCATCCTTTACTATACTTTACTATACTATAGTTACATCCCTAACTATCCTTTATCCTCAACGCACCCCACCCTAGCAACCATAAACTCATTCTTTAATTCTGTAAATCTCTTTCTGTTTTGCAAGTAAGTTCACTTGAATCATTTCCTTTTAGATTCGGCATATAACGGATATCATATGGTATTTCTCTTTGTCTGTCTGACTTACTTCACTCAGTATGATCATCTGTAGGTCTGTCCACTTTGATACAAAAGGCATTATTTCATTCTTTTAATGACTGAGTGATAAAAAAAAACACCCAAAGTTTTGATTGAGATTAGCTAACGAGACCTATGCTATACAAACTGTGGACAACTCAAGAAAGCAGAGACCATTAGAAGGATAAGAAAGTCTTTCCTCAACTGCCATGATGAAACTAAGCAGGACCCTGTGGGGCTCCTGGACATGAAGCCTTTCAAACAGTTGCTTATCTGGGAAGAGGGGGGATATAAAGGGTCACAGAGAACGGTGGCAGGGCCAATTAGAATTGCTTTCATTTTCATCAGTCTTGCTCAGTCACATTGAGAAAACTGAGGCATTAGTAACTCTTTTTGAGCTTCAAAGCCTGGTGGTTCAGCAGTAAAGAATCTGCCTGCAATGCAGGAGATGCAGGTTTGATCCCTAGATTGGGAAGATCCCCTGGAGAAGGAAATGGCAACCCACTCCAGTATTCTTGCCTGGGAAATCCCATGGACAGAGAAACCTGGTAGGTTACAGTCCATGGGGTGACAAAGAGTTGTACACCTCTTGGCAATGAAATAACAGCAACAACAAAACAATTGTTTATAATCAGTATCTTACTGTGGAATAGTGTCATAGAATATAGCCACATAAAGACAACTACAAATATGAAATCATAGCTTGTGATGAAAAATCATAATATTTTCTTGGACTGAATAGTCTGAAGGAAACTTCTTCTTGGCATTTAATTTTAGGTTCCACCAGCTAGGGAGCTTTCTAAGTTTTGTTTAATAAATTGATCCACTGCCTAGAATAGTACCTAGAATAAGGGTGCTGAGTAAATATATGTTGAATTATTAATAAGATTTTGGTATTCAGAAGGCTAAGCGAAATGAAAAAAGAAAAAAGATGCATACCTGATTTGAGAGAAGACCAGCTTGAACTAAAAAAATGAAAATCTGAAGTGTAACAGTTACGTACAGTAAAATGTAGCCTTTTATGAGTTTTAACACTTTCTGTTAGCATAACCACCAACCCAATTAAGATATAAGTCATTTCCACTTCTTCAAAAAGTTTCCCCTGTTTTCTCTCAAGTAACACTGAGAATCCTTGCTCTTAGGCAACCACTGATCTGATTTTAATTTAAGATTTGATTTTTCCTCTTTCAGGACTTCCTATTAATCAAATCATGTAGTGTGTACTATTTTGTGTCTGACTTTTTAACAGTCTGATATTTTTGAAACTCATCTATGTTGTGGAATAAATAAATCATTTCTTTTTATTGTTGGATAGTATTTCACATTATGAATATATCACAATTTGTGGTATTCGCTTGCTTTTTGGACATTTGTTTCCAGTTTTTAAGTCATATACATAAGTTTGTGATGTGAACATTCACATACCTAAGTAGCTATTCATATGGACATATGTTTTCTTTCTTTTGGGTAAAAATCTAGAAGTGGAATTCATGGGTCATTTATAGGTATATAATACCTAACTTCAAGAGCCTGTCAAACTGCAAAATGATTGTACCCTGTTCTATGCCCCCCAGAAATATATGAGAGTTCCAGTTGCTTCACATCTTTGCTCAGATTTGATACTGTCAGTCTTATATAGCTGGTGTATAGTAGTACCTCCTTGTAGCTTTACAGTCAAAATTTTTTCCCTTTATGACTGATACTGTTTTGTATCCAAAGAAAGCTTTCCTTGCTCCAAATCTACAAGGATTTTCTCCTATGTATTCCAGTGTTTTATAGGTTTAACCTTTACTGTAGGTCTATGATTCAATTTAATTTTGATTACAGATTATGGTGTTTTTGCATATGGATACTGGATTTCCAATTTCAAATTCACACACACACACATGGTTCAAGGAATCTCATCTGACTTTTCCTTTCGGTTATGGTAATGTAGCATGCCTCTTTTTTGTTCATGACCAGTAGTTCTGTTACATGGTACATAGATGTTTTATTTGTGTTTGTCTTGCATGGTGTTATAGCACTTGATATGTGTTCATAGTTACTTGATATCTTTCTTTAGTTTTGGAAATTGTGTGACACTACTTTTTTATTACGACTTCTTATGTACACTCTCTTTTTCCTCCTCAGATTCAAATTATGGGGTTTTTTTTGCTCTATTTACTGTATTCCATTTGTTTCTCATTTTCTTTTCTGTATTTTAAATTTTCTTTTTGTTTTCTGGCTTCCGTTTGGATATTTTATTTTCTACGGATATACCTTTGAATTGCTTCTCTTCTGTTAAAACTGCATTTAAACCCATATATTAAATTATTAATTTTAATTATTGCATTTTGTAATGCTAAGATTTACATTTGATATCTTTAAAGTTTGGGCTTCCCTTGTGGCTCAGACGGTAAAGCATCTGCCTACAAGGCAGGAGACCTGGGTTCCATCCCTGGGTCGGGAAGTTCCCCTGGAGAAGGACATGACAGCCCACTCCAGTGCTCTTGCCTGGAAAATGTGACTTGATATCTTTCTTTAGTTTTGGAAATTGTATGACTACTACTCTTTTATTGGAGAAGGCAATGGCACCCCACTCCAGTAATCTTGCCTGGAATATCTGGAGCCTGGTGGGCTGCAGTCCATGGGGTCACAAAGAGTCGGACACGACTAAGCTTTGACTTTTCACTTTCATGCATTGGAGAAGGAAATGGCAACCCACTCCAGTTTTCTTGCCTAGAGAATCCCAGGGATGGGGAAGCCTGGTGGGCTGCCGTCTATGGGGTCACACAGAGTCAGACACAACTGAAGTGACTTAGCAGCAGCAGCAACTCTTATTATGATTTCTTACGTACACTCTCTTTTTCCTCCTCAGATTCAAATTATGTTTTTTTGGTCTCTTTACTGTATTCCATTTGTTTCTCTCTTTTTTTTTTCTTTCTGTATTTAAAATTTTCTTTTTGTTTTCCTGCTTCTGCTTGGATATTTTATTTTCTATGGATGTACATTTGAATTGCTTCTCTTCTACTGTGTTAAAGTGAAAGTGAAAAGTGAAGTCGCTCAGTCGTGTCTGACTCTTTGTGACCCCACTGTAGCCTACCAGGCTTCTCTGTCCATGGGATTTTCCAGGCAAGAATACTGGAGTGGGTTACCATTTCCTTCTCCAGGAGATCTTCCCAACCCAGGGATCGAACCCAGGTCTCCCGCATTGGAGGCAGGTGCTTTAACCTCTGAAGCCACCAGGGAAGCTGCATTTAAACCCATATATTAAATGATTAATTTTAATTATTGCATTTTGTGATGCTAAGATTTACATTTGATATTTTAAAAATTTATATTTTAGTTCTCATAAGATATTCTCAGTCTTACCTGTGTTTGACAACTCCAAAAATTGGGTCCCATACATGTCTGTTTATATTATGCTTTTCTGTTAGTACTGAGTCTATATACCTGCTACTTTTGGTCAGTTGTGGACGGGTTAAATTCGGTCAGTGACTTTGATCCAATCAAGGACTGAGCTGTTTGTGGCTGGGCTGTAGTTTTCATGAGGTTTTACTTGTGCTTTATCCTCACTTCTAGAGTAATGCCCTTCAGCGGCCCCTAAACTAAAAGTCTAGGGTGCTTACTAAGGCCTTTCTTTATTGGTAAATCGTAGCATACAATATTTGCCTTATTTTTACCATGTGAATCTAGAAAACTCTTATTATTATCGTTGTTGCTGTTGTTGTTTGGCTACTTGGTCTATAGCTTAGAGCAGCATAAAAATCTAGCAAATGTCTTGAAGAGGGAGCACCACTGAATGTCCATCCTTTGTGTCTCTCTTATCATTAAATTTTGGCTTCTTGGCTTCCTTGGTAGTCCCAAACTCTGTGTTTGTCTCTCTGGCCCAGTGATATTGTTGACTTCTCTCTCTCTCCTAACAGCATCCTTTGCCTGGATGCTTAGCCTTTTTTCCTTCTCTACTGACAATCAGGAAATGCTCTGTAGGGGAAAACACTTTAAAGAGTATTAGCTGAGCTGTCTGAGATTCATTTGACTCCAGGATCTTAATTGCCCAAATGTGGCTTGCCTTTGCCACCCATCAAGGACCTTAAGCTTTTCTACTTCTTCTGGGCTGAAATTAATGTGCTGCAAATCAGTTTACCATAACTGAAAGCCAAAGTCAGGCCAGCGCCTTGAAATTCTGTGTGCGTGAATTTGAAATTTGCAATCTAGTATTTTTGTCCTTGCCTTTTCTCTTCACCGTTAGGTTTTCCCGATACAGACAGACCTTGCAGATATTGCAAGTTGGGTTCCAGACTACTGCAGTAAAGTGAATGCCACAATTACGTGAGTCACAAGTGAATATAAAAGGTATGCTTGCACTATACTCCAATCTATTGAGTGCAATAGCATTATGTCTAAAAAAGTATATGCTGCTGCTACTGCTGCTAAGTTGCTTCAGTCGTGTCTAACTCTGTGCGACCCCGTGGACTGCGGCCTACCAGGCTCTTCCGTCCATGGGATTTCTCAGGCAAGAGTACTGGAGTGGGTTGCCATTGCCTTCTCCTAAAAAAAAGTATATATTTTAACTTAAAAATACTTTATTGCTGAAAAATTCTGATGTCTTCTAATCCTTTAGCAAGTCATTATTTTTTGCTGATGGAAGGTCTTGCTTGATGGCAGTGGCTGCTGACCGATTAAGAAGGTGGTTGATGAAGATAGGACTGGATGTGTACATTTCTTACAACAGGATAACAATGACATGTGCCACAAAAATTGACTCTTTCTTCATGAGTGATTTCTGTAGTATGCAATGCTGTTCAATAGCATATTACCCACAGTAGAACTTCTTTCAAACTTGGAGCCAGTCCTCTTAAACTCTGCCTCTGCCTTATCAATGGAATTTATGTAACATTCCAAATCCATCATTGTCATTTCATCAATCGATTCAATTTACTTCCTTATATGAGTACAGTTTGTAGCTTCTCTAAATAATTATGACAGGGACATCAAAAATCACTGGACACTATAACAAATATAATAATGATGAAAAAAATTGAAATATTTTGAGAATTACCCAAAGGTGACACAGAGCCATGAAGCCAGCAAATGCTGTTGGAAAAACAGTGTTGATAGACTTGCTGCAAACCTTCAATTTGTAAAAAATTCACTATCTGCAAAATATCATAAAGTGAAGCATAATTAAACAAGGTACACCTATAAGATTACTTTACACAACATGCAAAGAATAAGGTAAAATGTTGGCAATTCTTAACCCTTGTTTAAATAGACCAGGGTCCAACCAGACCTTTTATCTAGTTAGTCTGACTTCATGTGCACAAACCATGCTCTGATAGTCAATATATTCAGGCTGTGGACATTGAACTTTTGTTTCTAGCAATAACTGCTCAACATCCTTGCTCTGCTCTCAGTCTTGAGCCCTGACTCCTGATTTCTGTCCCATCACCAGACAAACTCTTGTCCTTCGGATGGCAGTTGAGCGTCCCTAATTTCATCCAAGGTGTTCTCAGATGGTATGGGATTAGAATTACCCCAGGGTCTGTGCCCTTCAAATATCATTAAGCTTGTTAACAACGTAGGTTTCTAGGGAATTCCCAGTGGTCCAGTGATTAACACTCCAGGCCTCCACTGCAGGGCGTATGGGTTCGATCCCTCGTCAGGGAATTAAGATCCTGCATGCCATGTGTTACAGCCAAAAATGAAAAAAAAAAAAAAAGATTTCTGGGCTTTGGCCACAGATTCTGAATCACAGCTGGCCTGAGATGAACCCCAACAATTTGTATTTTTAGTAAGCCCCACCCTAGTGTCTGAAAACCCTGCCTCCCACTCTGGGGCCCCACACTCTGAGAATAGCTGACTTCACCATGTCTGCTCTGCCCTGTGCCCTAAAAGGGACATGACTCAGTCAGAGGTTAACTCGTGGATTTTTGCTATTTGAAGTGATCCCTGCCCTCCAGAGAAAAGTAATCGGAGAATTATAGAGAATTATCTCCCCCAAAGGCTCTAAGGACATGACCCACCACCCATGTTAAGTGGCAGTATGGCAGGTCACGTGTCTGTCTCCTTTGCTAGTCTCTGACGCAGAATCTTACAATGGAAGTTACACTCAGAAACACCTGCCACTGATTGTCTGAACTATTCTTGGGCAATCTGGAAAACCCTTTCTCATCGGCTATGCATTGTCTCCCCAACATCTTAAGCCGTTATTCAGAACATTTCTATTCTTCATTTTATACTTGGGACTGTGAGCCAAGCCAAGAAGACATTTTTGTATTCCCCTGTCTCCTCCCTACCAGTATTGGAGGAATGTCAACATGAAAGAAGAAGGGATATTATTTAGGGTGGCCTGAGGGGTTAATAAGTAGGATTAATGGGATGAAATTGAGCAAAGGAAAATTTAAAGCGAACCTCAGGAACATTTTCCGAAGATTGAGATCAATGATCCTGTGGAATTAAGATCCCATGAGGGGTTGTGGGAGCCCTATTACTTGAATCAGTTCAAACTAGACTGGACCAAATATTTGAATATAATCCCACCTTGGCAGAGAGTAAACCTGCAATGGCTGGAAGATGGAAAAAATGACCTAATAGGTCTTTTCCATCCCTGACTTCTATGAGTCATCCAATGTATGCTGTCGTGCGTCACACTTCTGGCCAGACCCGGGTCATTCGCTATACATTTCAGCCACAAAATCCTCAGCTTTTGACTACGTCCCAGCTAAACGGCTACCTCAGCAGAGGCTGAGGGCTCCTTTGGGATTTCTGGTTACTTTATAATCAATTAAATATTAGAAATGAATGCAGAAATCAGTCATAGCAGCGGACGGTGGTGAGTAATTGAGTCCTTTCCCCTGCCCTCTGGGAGGCTCACCCTCAACCCTTTGCAGACAGACAGAAATCTTTCCACTGCAGTTATCGTCTGTAAAGCTGCCTCTCAGGCTTGGCCGGCCTGTGGATTGTGCTGGGACAGCCTCCTCTGCTGCTGCTCCTGCCTGCTGTGGCCTCTTCTGCCACGGTCACTCCCCTTCTGCTGCATTCGTGGAAGGCGCCCCTCCTTACATGTCCCAGCCAAGGGAACCAACGTTCGGGAGCAATGCTTCAGGCCTGTCAGCTGACGCAAGTCCCGTAGCACTTTCTGAAAACATCATTATTATTAGCTGCATCTTTTCTCCAAATGCAATGTTAAAGAACACCAAAAACTGATCAAAGCAGAACTTTTTTTATTTCAGCAGGGAGGGGGACCCAGGACCCATAAGAAATTTTCTTCATGTCATTCCCCTGCCTCATCCCTCTTCCCTGAAGTTTCTTAGAGGAATGTATACAAGCCACACTCAGGCACAGATTCAAAACCACTTCTTTGCACCCTTGCATGTGCTTTCCTGACATTTCACAGTCCATGAAATCCACAAATGGCAGATGAAACAGTTGCTGCATCTCTGGACCTCACAGAGCCTATAGAAGCAAGACATCTGCTCTAGCTCTAGTTATCCATTCTCTCCTTCCCCTCTTCTGGGTCCTCAGCCTCTCAGCCTGCTTAAGAGAGACTGGAGAAGAGAGGAGAAAAGGACTGGCAACAGGTACTCACAAAGCTGTGTGTTTCATGTTAATTACATCAGCCCTTAACCTCTGGTTTCCAGGCAGGAAGGAGAAATGGGCGGCATTACCCAGTTCTCTTTTCTACTCTCCTGCATGTTGTGTGTGTGTGTGTGTGTGTGTGTGACTTCAAGTTGATCCTAAATGCATATTACAACCTGGTTTTGCAAGGCATGTGGGGAAGCCAAAACCAGTATGCTGAGATCAGTTCTAGCCCTGCAGCTTTAAGAAGTGCAGAGAGCATCTATAGCTTCCCCGGAGGATACCTTAGGCGAATCTCCAGAGTTGCAATTGACCTCCATGCTTTCGTTCTGGATATTCTGGTTTCCAAAGCCTCCTTAGCTAAAAGTCCTTCTAGCTCACAGGGAAAGAAGTAAATGGATTTGAACCTAAGCCTATCTGATATCACAACCAAAAGTCTTAACCCTGCACTTGGTCTCACTTAGCCAGATGGTCTGCACAGAAGCAAGATTCCACCTCTGAATTTCTAATCTCCTCCTCTGTGTAGGATTTCCCTAACACGGCCAAGTAAAGAACATCACTGGGTTCATGTTTGTTTGCCACCTTCTTCCTCTGGCATTTCTTCCTTGTTGCTTTCAAGACAGGCTGAGATGAGAAGAGCAGGGTTAGAGGGTTGTCACCTGTCCTTGGGCTTCCCAAGTGGCGCTAGTGGTTAAGAACCCACCTGCCGATGCTGGAGATATAAGAGATACAGTTTTGATCCCTGGGTCAGGAAGATCCCCTGGGGGAGGGCATGGCAACCCACTCCAGTATTCTTGCCTGGAGAATCCCCATGGACAGAGGAGCCTAAGGGCATACAGTCCATGGGGTTGCACAGACTCAGACACAGCTCAAGCAACTTAGCACACATACACACCTGTCCTTTTCCTGGCCAACTGGTCNCCCTGGGGGAGGGCATGGCAACCCACTCCAGTATTCTTGCCTGGAGAATCCCCATGGACAGAGGAGCCTAAGGGCATACAGTCCATGGGGTTGCACAGACTCAGACACAGCTCAAGCAACTTAGCACACATACACACCTGTCCTTTTCCTGGCCAACTGGTCAACCCTGTCCCTCCCATATCACCCAGAGAAGAGTTCTTCCATTAACCATAGTTAACTGCTGCCCTTCACTAGAAACAAAGTCTCTTTACCAGTTTTGATTCCATTAGTAATTTTCAACATTCATAAAAAGGCAGTTTTGGGTTAGGAGCAAAACCAGAAGTACTGAAATCACTGGGGTCATTGGCATTAGACTCAGAACTAATAAGACCACTAGATTAGAGAGTCTTCACTCCCTGCCTCTGACTTCCCTGAATGAGAAAAAAATCAACATAAAGAAATTGTATGACTTGTCCATATAACCTCTGAGTGCTTAAAGGAGAGAATTAGAAGTGAATTAAGGTTTGACTTCCAAACCTGTGCTTTATCATTTACTCCATGTCACTCTGAGAGGAGTGGGGCAAAGGGTTAGGGCTCGAGCTTGAGGAATGGGTGGCAACTTTTAGAGAAAAGTGGTGGATAGAAATTTCCTCGGAGGACAATCTTTTACGAGCCAGTCCTCAGAGGGCCTCGTGTGAACACATCAGAGACGTATGGATTACAAACACTGAAAATCCATATGGGTTGAAGAATGGAGACAGGGGAAAGATTTTGGCAAACACATCAGCTTTTTAAATATATGTGTGTGTGTCTGTCTATGTATATATATTATCAAATTTGAAACATTTGAAAAGCAGTCCCAGGCGTTTCAGCCTAAACCACAGAGCAGCTCATCCATCCCTACTAATAAGTTCCAATCCTTGTGCTGTGTGGTCTCTCCATTCCACGGGTTAAGACCCCACTAAGTCTGTTCTACTTCAATCTGAATCCTGCCTGTTTTATACATTTTGAAGATAGGTAGAGAGAGCCGAAATCTCACTCTCCCATGCAGGAACCCAATTCCCAAGAGTCAGCATTTAGCCGAATGGTTTCATTGTATTTTAAAGTGTTTTAAGTCCACTTACAAATAAATTGGGCTATACCAATGCTTTTGTAATACACATCATGAAAAATGAACAGTCAGCTTAAAATAGATTTTCTTTCACTGCCAAGTGCATTACATGAAAAATGTACTCCATCTGGCAGGACAAATCACATGGTCGTGTGGGTGCAGCTCAGATAAG
Source organism: Oreotragus oreotragus (assembly GCA_006410675.1). NCBI lineage: Eukaryota > Metazoa > Chordata > Mammalia > Artiodactyla > Bovidae > Oreotragus > Oreotragus oreotragus. The sequence continues at coordinate 211,142 of SJYX01018873.1, forward strand.
GGAACAGTCTTTTGTGTAAAGAGGTCACCACTCAGGGTCACCTGATCCCTATCAGGGTAACCCTGATCCCTATCAGGACATATGCCACGATCCATCTAGAAATCCATGATGGAACAAACCAGCTCCTCTTCCTGACATACACAAACCATGGAAGCTGACCCTCACAAGCGCGCAATGAATTGCACTCTGCCTCACTGTCTCCTCTAGTTTCCCATGTACCAGCTTCCAGATCAGAGCCTTCAGTGGGTCTGTCTAAACCCTGAGGTGTGGCATTCATCATTACACAATAGTTGACCCCTCTTGGAGCTTTCGACTATTTCTTCACCCTGGCAAAGCTGATGTAACAATCATTTACTCCCGATTCTCTACTTTTTGCCCTTATTTCTTTGGTCATTTGCTCGACAACCGGACATGGCCATCTATTCTTTGCTCATAGATCCATATTCATCACTCTCATCAAGGTTCATGACAATGACCAGTCCTGTAAAGACAGCATCCCTAATTCTATCTAAATGTAGTAATTTACTTCTTGAAAAACATACTCTCATATCTTCAAGCTTTCTCCCATCTGGCTTTTCTCTTTCCTTTCTTCATATTTCATCACCACTTACCTATGGGAGACAATTTACACCAAATACAACATGGTTGCTAACTTGAGTCCTTCAGCCTTGTGATTGGCTTGTCCTAGTTTCCTAGGGAACCTTTCTAGAAATATCCAGGTATCTACCATAATTACTGTGTATAAATGGCAACCCACTCCAGTATTCTTGCCTGGAGAACCCCATGGAGGGAGGAGCCTTGTAGGCTGCAGTCCATGGGGTCACAAAGAGTCGGACATGACTGAGCAACTTCACTTCACTTCACATGTGCATGCTAAGTCATTTCAGTTATGTCCAGCTCTTTGCAATTCCATGGGTTGTAGCCTGCCAGGCTCCACTGTCCATGGATTCTCCAGGCAAGAATACTGGAGTGAATTTCCATGCCTTCCTCCAGGAGATCTTCCTGACCTAGGGATGGAACCTGAATCTCTTATGTCTCTTGCATTGGCAGGCAGATTCTTTACCACTAGCACCACCTGGGAAGCCCATTTCCACCAAAACTCTGCTAATGAGCTATCTTATTCCTGCTCAACTGCTAACCAATAATTAACTAGTTGGAGCTAGGCTGATCCCTTTTGCATTTTAGTCAAGAATCTTCTAATAAGACAGACTACCTTGAGCCTTTATCTTGAGCCACCTCACCCATGTGACATGTCACCATCACCTGCTACTAAGTCACTTCAGTCGTGTCTGAGTCTGTCCGACTTCATAGACAGCAGCCCACCAGGGTCCCCCGTCCTTGGGATTCTCCAGGCAAGAACACTGGAGTGGGTTGCAATTTCCTTCTCCATAACCATCACCTAGTTAGGCCCAAATTATGGCCAAAATCCTGGAGCCATTCCTGCATTCCTGCCCAAGCCACTCTGCACTTATCCCCTCCTGAACAGTGATGTAGTGGTTTCAAGCTCCAACTCATGAAGCAGATACAATTGGCTTAGATTCTGGATCTCAAATTCAGGCTTTAATACTTACTATCTCTGTGCTTTAAATCTGTCTGAGCCTCATTTCCTCACTTATCTCATGTTCATTATGTTCTTATGACAATTACTTGAAATAATTCTTGTAAAATATTTAGCCCAGTATCAGATAAGGATCCATGAATCTGAGTTATGATTATTATGGCTGTTCTGAATTTTGTTTTTAATTCTGTATTCATCTCTCTTACCTGAGAAACTGGTAGATTTTTCTTTTGAGCTTTGACAAGGCTTTTTTTTTTCCTCGAAATTCTAACTCTCTTTGCTTGTAGTTTTAGAGATTGTTTTGTCATCTAAGTGGTTTTCCTGCCTGGTCTGGCCTCAGCTTTTGAGTTCCCCACTGTGGTATTATTCTGTGTCTACTCAGGATAGGAAAGGGTCAGGATACAGAGAATGAACTTCTAATGGTAGCACAGTAGGAACCTTCATAAGTGAATGACTAATATATATAACAAAATGTCTTACTGACACCACAAAGAAAAAATCACTTGGATTTCTTTACCTACCACCTTGCTGGTTGATAGAGACAGATTCTGCTGGGTAGAGTGTGACATATATAATAGAAGATAATAAAAGTTCATGAAGTGAGTATAGGAGGGAAGAATAAAGATAATAGTCATAAAGCATTCCCATGGACCTTTTTGTATTATATTCTGTATTATAGTCAGCCTTCCGAATATATTGAACCTGATATAATTATGAGGGTCCTTATAAGTGAGAGAGACAGGAAAATGAATGAGAAAGATTTAAAGATGCTACATGGCTGGCCTTGAAGATGGTCACTAGAAGCTGGAAAAGGCAATGAAATGGATTCTCCTCTACAGTCTCCAGAAAGAACTCTACTTTTGCCAACACTGACTCAGTCCAGTGAGACCCAGGTTGGATTCTTGACTCCAGAACAGTAAGATAATACGCTATATTATTTGAAGCCACTGGCATGTGCCGGTGTATTTGGCCATGTCCCACTTTTTGCAACCCCATGGCCTGTAGCCTGCCAGGCTTCTCTGTCCTTGGACTTTTCCAGGCAAGAATACTGAAGTAGATTGTCATTTGTTCCCTCAGGGCATCTTCCCGACCCAGGGACTGAACCCACATCTCTTGTGACAATTGCATTGGCAGGCAGACTTTTAACCACTGTGACACATATGGGGGAATTAAAGTCACTAAATCACTAAATGTATGTTAATTCCTTACAGCAGGAATAGAAAACAAATACAATTGTGCTGCTAGAGTTACCTTAAGGACTAGTTTTTTTTCTAATCTGTCACTCAAGGTAAAATTTTTTTCTTTTAGATATTTTTTAAGGAAATACTGTCATCTTTGAAAAATGAAACTTTATATCTTGTGGTTTTGCTTTTTTTTCTGGTAGAAAATATTAATGAAGACATGCCTTTCTACCCATTATTGTCTTTTAAAATACTAATTTAAAAATCCCTTCTTGGGACTTTCCTGGTGACTCAGTGGCAAAGGATCTGTCTGCTAATGCAGGAGACACAGATTTCATCCCTGGGCCAGGAAGATCCCACATGCCCACGTGTGGCAACTACTGAGCCTGTGTCCAGAGACTGGGAGCGGCAACTTCTGAGACCACGTGCCACAACTCCTGAAGCCCACCCTGAGCCTGTGCTCTGCAACAAGAGGAGCCGTCTCTTTGAGAAACGCACACACCACAACGAGGAGTAGCCCCTGTGCTGCAGAGAAAGCCCAGGCACCAGTGAGGACTTGGCACACCCCAATAAATAAGAGCACATAAAAAAATTTCTTCTTTAAAATACCCAATCATTTTCATTATTTTTGTCTGTTTCCCCAATTATCTCCTTGTGTTCACACTAAGCCGCTTCAGTTGTATCCAGCTCTTTGTTACCCTATGTAGTCCGCCAGGCTCCTCTGTCTTTGTGACCCTAAGTAGCCCACCAGGCTCCTCTGTCTACGGGATTCTCCAGGCAAGAGGACTGGAGTGGGTTGCCATGTCCTCCTCCAGGGGGTCTTCCCAGCCCAGGGATCGAACCTGTGTCTCCTGTGTCTTTTAAATTGCAGGTAGGTTCTTTACCCACTGAGCCACTCGAGAAACTCACAAACAGATACATGAGAGATGAATAAGAAATAATGAAGCTGATGTCAGAGGAAGCCCACCTCAATGGATCCCATACCCTAGACCTCTCCCAGGAGACCCCATGAACCTGGGGAAAACCTGTAAAAGCAGACGGTGCGGGGCACTCAAAGATTAATGTAGATGTGATCATGTTTGTAAACCTGGATCCCATGCCAACCTCTTAACTGAAATTATTTTTGTAAAAATGATAGATGATCTGACTACTAAATCCCATGAGAATTTTGAAGCTTAACATTTCATGTTAAAATATAATATTTTTAACCCATAAACATCTTTTATAGCTAATTAAAAGGGCAATTTGTGTAATTTTATAATCCAGAAAAGAAACGCAATTTGTCAATAAATATGAAAGCATTCACTCTTTTTGGTTGCGGAATACCAGTTAAGATATTTGAAAATTATATTTCATTTTCAGTGCTGATGTGGCTGTGTGGACAGCTATTCTCAGAGTTGTGTGCAAAGTTTATGAGGATGTTCATCAAAGGTTTTTCACTAATGCATACTTTTAGAAACAAACAACATTTCCAATGATTGAAGTAATCAATTAAATTATAATATATTTTATGAAGTCTATGTAGATAGCTTAATGAAAAATTATTAAGATACAGTAAAGGAACAAAAGAAAACTTGCAGTACCATGGGGGAGAAGAGAAAAAAAACGCATAATATTGTCAGGGGTTATAGATGGTTTAAAGAACTCTTTCTCCTTTGCCTTTATGTGTTTTTCAAATTTGTACAAAAGACATTAATGTCATAGCTAGAAATAAACAGAAAAGCCTTTTGCTTTAAACCACAATAATCTATAATAGGGCTTCCCAGGTGACTCTAGTGGTAAAGAATCTACTACCAATGCAGGAGGCAAAAGAGACTCAGGTCTGATCCTGGGTCAGGAATATCCCCTGGAGAAAGGAGTAACAACCTGTTCCAGTATTCTTGCCTAGAAAATTCCATGGACAGAGAAGCCTGGCGGGCTGTCGTCCAAGAGTCGGACATGGCTGAATGACTGAACACACAAGCTGTAAGAACAAAAGAGACTATACATATCATTTTGGGGATCTGAGAGTTTGCTAAGTCTGTGAAAACACCATGAGTTTGAGGTGATGTTACTTGAAAACAGTTAGGAGGCAGCTGGTCTGTGAAGTTAGTGAAAATGAACTCATATGCTCTAACCATCAGAAAAGCTCGTGCTCAGACTGATAATCTTTTATGGAGTGGAGGAGGCTCATAAAAAATATGCCTGATGAAAAACCCACCCCATCTTATTTACCATGAAGAGAAAGCAGGTCTATCGTCCACGTGAGTAATGGAAGACTGAATATGGCCTCCCATCTAGGAAGAAGAGTTTGCGGAGGCTGATGGAGGTGTGACTTTTTAGAACATTTCTCGGCTGCATCAGTTCTTAGTTGCAGCACTTGGGATCTTGACCTTGGCATGTGGGCTCAGTAGTTGGTGTGCAAGGGCTTAGTTGCCCTGTGGCAGATGGAATCTTCTTAGACTAGGGATTAAACCTGCATCCCCTGCGCTGGAAAGCCTGCATTGGAAAGCAGATTCTTAACCACTGGACCACCAGGGAAGTCCCCAGAGGTGTGGTTTTGGGTGGATCTTTAACAAGTCAGGACTTCTTCCCATAGATTCAGACCACAGAGAGAGCAGATAGGAGGCCATTATGCTCTTGGAAGAATCAGGTGACAAAAACTGTAACTAAGGCCTTGCCTAGTGCAGAGGAAAGGAAGAACCACATAAAGAAAGAATTGCCTGTTCCTGGGATTGTTTGAAGTCAGAGGGCAAGAAAGAAGTACAGGTCAAAAATGGCAACATTTTGGAGTCAGAGGATGTCAAGAAAATGATGGAATATCTGTCAAAAATGCAGTTCTGAGTGGAAGCTGGTTTAGATGGAAGATGGTAAGTTTGGATTTTGATGTTTTAATAGCATGTGAACAAATGGCAGGATACTAAGCAATGTCCAGCTAGTGGATGAGAACACAAGAGAGAGGTTAAGATTGGATGTAGAGTATGTAAAATATGGAATCATAAACTATGTGAACAACTTTGGATACCTGTTGAGAACTGAGCTCTCTGAATGAAATCACACTTGTGTCAGTAACAGATGACAAAGGCACAGATCTTGGTTTTTTTTTTTTTAATCATACACAGATTCCATTTCACAAGTGCCATCAGATTTCTACACCACACAATTCAGAGTTTCTTCTTCTTATTGGATGGTTAAAACCACTGACGTTGGGCTTAGACATTTATAACCTAGCCTTAGGTTATTTATAACCTAGTCGTAGGTTATAGGTTATAACCTATGATTATAACCGATAGGGCTCTAACCTAGCCTTAGACATTTATAACCTAGTCATAGGTTATCTTATCTCAGAAATTAACTTCATATACTAAGAAAGGTCTTTTGCTGCGTAACAAAGCAAAGTGCAGTACATCTCATTCCTGAGCTATATTGTTGTGAAACTAATTCATGCTGGTGCGGGAAAAATTCCTTCATCAAAATCTTCAACATGATATCTCTCTTTGGGTTGCTTCTCACTCCTAATTACCCAGAGAAGAGCAAGGAATAAGTAAAGTTGAAACCAAAGGGATAATTCAACAGTTTTAGTGTGAGAGCTGTACAGTTGAACACAGTGACATTTGTGTTTGTGTATGTCTGAGCTCACAGAAAGTTTACTGCTGTCCTTTGTTAGCTTCCCTGCTGGCTCAGATGATAAAGAATCTGTCTGCAATGCAGGAGACCCAGGTTTGACCCTTGGAGAATGGAACGGCAACCCACTCCAGTATTCTTGCCTGGAGAGTTCCGTGGACAGAGGAGCGTGGTGGGCTACAGCTCATGAGGTCGCAAAGAGTGGAGGCGACAGAGTGACTAACATTTTCGCTTTGTTTGCTTTAAATGGCAAGATTCCTGGCTTGAATCCTGGTTTCTCCCTCAACAGACTCTGTAATGGTAGACATACTCTTTACCTTTTTTGGGTCTTCCTTTTTACCCACTAAATAGAGCTTACAACTTATAGTGGTCCTAACTTATAGTGCTACTGTAAAATAAGATAATAAATGTGAAATTACAGTGGATTCCACTGTAAGTGTCACCCAGATCTAATTTTTGGCACATACTATTTTTGCAAATGACCTCTTTAAAATTGTGCGAAAAAAGTGTCAGTGAAAAAATAAATACTGGGTGATCTATTTGGCAAAGCTTTGTTTGAATGTAATGTGTTTTCTTTAAAAAGTTAAGAAGCACTAGCAAAGTTTGTTTTGTCATATACATATGCACATCCATGTGTGTGTGTGTGAACTCTGTCACACATGCACATACTCATTGTGACTATGCCAATATTGTTTTTTGATACTGGCTGCCATTTGCCATCACTAATCAAACAGTTGAGAGATGTGAAGGTAGCTGCATGATCATTGCTAATTTTAATCAAACCAGTAAAGTGAAACTTGTAAAGGTATTAGTAGTGATTTATATTTTCCTCAGGGAATTTATAGTTCAGTGATACTTCAGAACTTTCCAAGAAGCACTTTTAGCTCTTTAATTTATCTCTATCTTCAGTTGACCAAAGTGCATCCCACCCCCCTTTTTAACTAGAATAATTTATTATTCTAACAAAAGTACAAAGTATGGAAAATTAGTGTGTTTGAATCATTTCAGAGAGTAGAGAAAGTTTCACACAAGCAGATTTTGGCTTTTAGCACCTTTGAAAAGAAACATTCAGAGTTAAGTCAAGCAGCAGGACAGGCTCCTGACTACCAGCAGCGATGATTCCTCTGACCAGACCCCTTTGATCCTCTCTAAGATCAACGTTTAAAAGGCACCATGTTTACTGACTCTCACAAATGGAATTGTGTTCCCTTAAAACTGGTATGCTCAAGTCTTATCCCCTAGTGCCTCTGAATGTGACCTGACTTGGAGGTACGGTCTTCACGTGCATGTCCGACCCGGTGACTCTGTGACCCCATGGACTGTAGCCTGCCAGGCTCTTCTGTCCGTGGAATTCTCAAGGCACTTCTGAGCTCACTAGGGTGAGTTACAATTTCCTACTCCAAGGGAGCTTCCTGACAGGGATCAAACCCACATCTCTTGCATCTCCTCCATTGGCAGGTGGATTCTTTACCACTTTCCAGCTGGGAAGCCAGAGTCTTTACAGAGGTAATCAGTTAAAATGAGGTTATTAGACTGAGCCCTAATCCATGTGACTGGTGTTTTTATTTAAAAAAAAAAAAAAAAGAAAGGGCAGAAAAGGGAATTTGGAGACAGACATGTATACAGGGAGAACACTTGAAGACAAAGATCAGTGTGATGCTTCTATAAGTTAAGGAACACCAATCATTTCCAGCAAACCACCAGAAGCCAGGGGAGAGATGTGGAATAGATTTTTCCTCACGGATTCAAGAAGGAACCAGCCCTGCTGACACTTTGATCTCGAGCTTTTAGCCTCCAGAGCCATGAGTCAATACATTTCTGTTATTTAAGATGCTGATTTATGGTACCTTGTTATGACAACCCTAGCAAATTTATATACCAGTGAATCCCCTTCTATCTACAGATTTGCTGATCAAATGAAGAGAAAACTTTAGCATGTAAATGTTTATTAAGAAAAGTTATATCATGTGGGTATTCAAAGCCAGTTACTTCAAAAAAAAAAAAAAATCCATTACCAAAGAGACAGTATTTTTATTCACAGGCTGGTGGCTACATTATTTGGAATATTTCGGTTAGAACAGTTTTCTTCTTCAACAGAATTCCAGCAAAGTAGTGTGAGTATGGGCTGTGAGCCAGGATATAGAAATGGCTTCATGATGGAGAACAGAAGCTTATAACGGGATTAAGTTAAAAGCTACCTCCATCTTTATTTAGCTTTTAAATGTGATAATGCAGTGAAAACATCCAGTTCCGTGCCTGGAACATAGTAAATGTTCAGTAAATAAATCTAAAATCTGAAACCTTTGACATCTAGATAGGGCCACCCAATTTGATTTTACATGGGTAAATGTTTTGAAAAAGCTGTAACGTGAGCTCCACTGTGATCAATATTGGCTATCAAGCTTAGTTCCCGAACAATGTCCATTGGAACACGGAACTAAACTTCTGTATTTGTATTTTCTCATTCAGCTCTGTGAATCTAGCATCAAAGTCTATGCAACTGGGCTTTTTTAAGTTATCTGTAAACACACGTTAACATATACTGCTAAGGACAGGTCACATTAGGATATCAGACCTTCCTTTCTTGCACTCCTGTTACATATCCTCCATTATCTCTTAGTTCCTAAAAGAGCTCAAGGTCACAGTTCTGTGTGTATTTCTTCCTACCAGACATTAAGCTCCTCAAGGCAGCCTGCAGGACTTAGCACAGTAGCTGTCATATGGAAGCACTCAATACAAATGGTAAACATGTTTATATGTTGAGAAAACTTCTGCAGGATGCAAATTGTATCGTATAAATTTTTAACTGGTTTACTTTTCTACTGTAGGTTGTTTCAGAACTGAAAGTCATGTTAACATTTAAAACTTTAAAAACTCAAGAGTCTTACATATGGTATCTTCTTTGGTTTTTAAAATAATCCTCCAAGAGAGGGTGGATATTATTATTATTCCCATTTGAAAAACGGCAAAACCGAAGGGTGATACAGATGTGCATAAACCTAAACGTGCTTCAAGGATGGACTCCCAGTTCATATCTTTTTTGAGGCCATTGTGCTTCCTGCAGACATCAGATGATGAATTTATTGAATGGCAGTTGATGTTGACCATGTGACTTTCTAATGCAGCCACTTAGACCACTAAAAATTCTAGATCTACTAAAGTCCATCCATACAGGTTTCAGCTTTCTACAGAAAAACTGAAACTCTCTTAAGACACAGAAAATAAAGGATATTTATGAAGTAAAAACCTTGTAGGAGGCAACATTTCTAGGGACAATGCACAATAAAATTAGAATAAGCTGTGCCTTGGAATAACTTGTGTACCAAATATCCTTTTTAATAGGAATTTTCCCCCCTGAAGCAGACCAGAATTGGTAAAGATGGGACACATATCAGTCAGTCTGACTTAAGTACCTTATCTCTCTATTTCCCTTGGGGTCCATAGGTTAATTCTAAGGAGTTGCTTGTAAACCTGGGCCAGCACAGGTACCCACTACTCTCACAGAACCCAGAGAGAAGATGCCTCTAAATGCTGGGATACCGGCATTGTTGACCCAGAGGCCAATTTCTTCCTGAAACCTTATCTAGAGGGAAGGATCTATGTATGTTTGAGTAAGATTCACACATAACACAAACAACTATATACACACATGTGGGTTCATACATATTTTCTTTACATGTATAGACATATGTGCAAAATATGAGGACGAGTCAGCACTTAAATAGGCATATATATTTCACATCTGTTTCTACACATGAAGAGAGTGTGAAAGAAACCGGGGCATTATTTCTTGGCACTTGTAATATGATAGAAGTGAGAGCACCCCAAGGACTAAGACACGAGGTTGCTTCTATGACATGCTTTTATAGATCCTAAAAACCCTACCTGTCGCCAAACTTCCCTAAGTGTCTTAGCATGATAATAAAGGCCTTATTTCAGTAGAGTCGTATATAAGTATATAAATTTAAACTGACGTAGCCAATTTTTATGGAATACTTATACATGCTTTAGATTTATTGACTCATTTAATCTCAAAATCACACTTTGAAGTTCATGCCATCAATATTCTCAAGTTACCAATTAAAAAAAAAAAAAGAAGAACCACCAACACAGAATTGAACCCAGGGAAGCTGTCTACAGAGTTTGGGTGCAGAACCATGGTCTCCTACCCTAGCAGTGGGCTTCTGAGATGAGAATCTGTTACACCATTGATACATATTGCACATACTGCTGCAGAGAGGGTTAGCTGGTTTGTTTAGTTATCACAAAGGGCTCTTTCCAAATGACAATTAAGATGAGGCTCTTTCAATGGGTAAAGGGAAGTTTAGCATATTCTGTGCAATAAAGTGCTTACCACTCAGAGAGGACTCAGTTAATAGGGGGATATATAAAAGTCAAATTTATTTTTAAATACTTACTGAACATCTGTAATGAGTTAGGTGTCATATTATCAACTATGGAGAGACAACGATGAGTAATATAATTCCCATTCTCTAGAAGTTAATGGTACATTGCTGCTGCTGCTGCTGCTGCTGCTGCTGCTAAGTTGCTTCAGTCGTGTCCGACTCTGTGCGACCCCAGAGACGGCAGCCCATCAGGCTCCCCCGTCCCTGGGATTCTCCAGGCAAGAACACTGGAGTGGGTTGCCATTTCCTTCTCCAATGGTACACTAAGGGTAGGTAAAATAGAAAGGTGAACAGACACAACATATACTGAGCAAGATAAAACATGTAAAATAAAGTCAGTAGGTGCCAAGTGAAAGTATCTCTGACCAGAAGACCCTGGGGAAAGGTGACAATTAAAGTCTGGTAAGGAATGAAAAAGAAGAGTGTGTTTAGGTGGAGAAGTTGGCTGAGGGCATCGTAGGAGAGGGAATGCATCTTCCAAGAAGGGCTACAGTGTGTGAAAGGACCTGGCTTTGTGAGAGAGGTGGGGTGAGAAGGGAGTTTGAACTGGCAGGAGAGCCTTGCTTCAGCTCGTGAAAGGTCTTGTAAGTCAGGCAAATGATTTGGACTTTGTCCTTCAGGCCAGTTCTCATCTGGGGTGATTTTGTGTCCCACCCAGGGAAGATCACTGGCAAGGTCTGGAGACACTGTGAGTTGTTCCAGCAGAGGAGGCATTACTGGCATGTAGTAGACAAGGCCAGGGGTGCTGCTAACCGTTCATCAATGAAGAGCACACGCCCTACATTGTCCTCATTCACTGTTCCCAGTTACAGGATTCTTTACACTTACTGAGAGTTTGGCTCAGCAGCAGCAGGTATGTTTTACGTATACATCTGATATAGAGTTGATACCCCATAATTTTTCTTTTATGTTTTTAAAGCCTTTTTATAGCAGATTAACAAACAATGTGATAGTTTCAGGTGAATGGTGAAGGGACTTAGACATATGTATCCATTCTCCCTCAAACTCCCCTCCCATCCAGGCTGCCACATAACATGGAGCAGAGTCATGCCAGTCAGAATGGCTATCATTAAAAAGTCTACAAACAATAAATGCTGGAGAGGGTAAGGAGAAAAGGGAACCCTCTTACACTGTTGCCGGGTACAGCCACTATGGAGAACAGTCTGGAGATTCCTTAAATAACTGGAAATAGAACTGCCATATGACCCAGCAATCCCACTGCTGGGCATACAACTGAGGAAACCAGAATTGAAAGAGACACATGTAGCCCAGTGTTCATTGCAGCACCGTTTACAACAGCTAGGACATGGAAGCCGGGGAAGGCAATGGCACCCCACCCCAGTACTCTTGTCTGGAAAATTCAATGGATGGAGTAGCCTGGTGGGCTGCAGTCCATGGGGTCGCTAACAGTCGGACAGACTGAGTGACTTCACTTTCACTTTTCTCTTTCATGCATTGGAGAAGGAAATGGCAACCCACTCCAGTATTCTTGCCTGGAGAATCCCAGGGATTGGGGAGGCTGATGGACTGCCATCTATGGGGTCACACAGAGTCGAACATGACTGAAGTGACTTAGCAGCAGCAGCAGGACATGGAAGCAACCTAGATGTCCATAGGCAGACAAATGGATAAGGAAGTTGTGGTACATATACACAAAGGAATATTACTCAGCTGTTAAAAAAAAAGAACACATTTGAATCAGTTCTAGTGAGGTAGATGAAACTGGAACCTATTATTCAGAGTGAAGTAAGTCAGAAAGAGAAACAAAAATACTGTATATTAAGGCATATACATGGAATTTAGAAAGATGGTAATGACGATCCTATATGCAAGGCAACGAAAGAGACACAGATATAAAGAACAGACTCTTGGACTATGTGGGAGAAGGTGAGGGTGGGATGCTTTGAGAGAATAGCACTGAAACATTTATATTACCATATGTAAAACAGATGACGAGTGCAAGTTCAATGCATGAAGCAGAGCATTCAAAGCCAGTGCACTGGGACAACCCAGAGGGATGGAGTGTGGAGGGAGGTTAGGAGGAGGTTCAGGACAGGGGGACACATGTGCCCCCATGGCTGATTCATGTCAGTGTATGGCAAAACCATTACAATATTGTAAAGCAATTCAGTTCAGTTCAGTTCAGTCACTCAGTCATGTCCGACTCTTTGCAACCCCATGAATCGCAGCACGCCAGGCCTCCCTGTCCATCACCAACTCCCGGAGTTCACTCAGACTCACATCCATCAAGTCAGTGATGACATCCAGCCATCTCATCCTCGGTCGTCCCCTTCTCCTCCTGCCCCAATCCCTCCCAGCATCAAAGTCTTTTTCAATGAGTCAGCCCTTCGCATGAGGTGGCCAAAGTACTGGAGTTTCAGCTTTAGCATCATTCCTTCCAAAGAAATCCCAGGGTTGATCTCCTTTAGAATGGACTGGTTGGATCTCCTTGCAGTCCAAGGGACTCTCAAGAGTCTTCTCCAACACCACAGTTCAAATGCATCAATTTTTCAGTGCCAATTAAAACAAGTTAATTTTAAAAAATTGAGTAGAGTTCTATGTGCTCTACAGTAGGTCCTTGTTGATTATTCATTTTAAATGTATCATTATGTGATTAAAAAAAAATTAAGTGAATAAAGCATTGCATTGAGTCAGCATGACAGAGTGAGGAATTGCTTGAAAATCTGTGCAAGTTTCTGTTAAAGATTATTATTCTGACATGTCAGATTAGATGGGTGGGGAGCATTGGTTTCTACACATGATTCTGGTTTTTTTCAGTCATTTCTACCTCCCAGGCTAGTATCTTCAATCCTGCTGCCCTTCCTGGTGATGCTGACAGCTGAGACTAGGCATCTGTCTGCTTTGAGATGGTCACTGTTAGCATATGTACATGTCTATAGAGAAGGAAATGGCAACCCACTCCAGTATTCTTGCCTGGGAAATCCCATGGACAGAAGAGCCTGGTGGGCTACAGTCCATGGGGTGGCAAAGAGTCAGACACAGCTCAGCAACTAACACTCTATCACACTTTACAGGTAAATTTTATGTACCAAAGCACCGATTCTGTTCGCAGGAAAATACAGCATTAGATTACATTCCCTCAGAAGGCTGAGCAAATCTCTGGGCTGTTAGAACCACCAGAGATAGGATTTCTAGGGATGGGTCATCATGAGCCAACTTCTTCCAACGTCTGGGAAAGAGCAGAGAAAGTTACTTGTGTGACAACTCAAACACATTCAAGAAAGCTCCTTCCTGAGAGATATTCAGCAAACCAAGGGCTCCCCTCTAAACCCCAAAACACACAAAATGCCTTTTAGAGATGTGTTATGTCAGACAATTACTTATTTTCAAATCTGGTAACTTTTAGACTTTTTATGATCCACTGGTACTACTTGTACTTGGAGTGACTGTTGCCCAATTCAATCTTTTTTTCCCTCCTCCCAATTTATTTGCTGTGTAGACACAATTTTGGTGAAACCTGCTTGAGTAGGTAACCCAAAGGAAAATTTCTGATGTGGTGGAGCCCCCACCCTTCCTTACCCAATTTCCTAGTGGAATTTTGGAAAGCACTGACGACCTTTTGTAAGTGTACCACGCCTCAAATTCTCATTTTTCCATTCTGTGGGCAGTTCTTTCTCTCTGACCCTGTTCTTCATCAAAGCAAACCAGACAACTCCAGGTACTTCCCTTAAATATTTTAGCAGCTGGACTTCAGCACCAACTCCAGATCAGAGTAAGCAAGATCACCTTTGGTGTGCTCTCATAAGCCACTGACTGATTAGTCTGAGGAAAAGTACAAATGACTTCCAGCTGAAGCAAGCTTCGTCCCTCTCCAACTGGCTCAAGTTGGGGAAAACTTCCTGTTGGCTTCTCAAACAGACCTACTGCCTTCTGACCAGGTCTTGGTTGGAGTTCAGGGACTAGTAATGTGAGGATACGCCCTTCTTATTCAACCACTGGAGAGGGGATTCAAATAATTAAGTTCTCTCGTGTCTTTCCAGCACTAGACAGATGCATTTGCTGTCATTGTGGAATATAAACAGAGCTAGGAAGCCCTGTACAACAGGACATTACAGCTTATTTTCCCTCTCTGATGGGTTGCCAGTATTTTGAAAATAAGTTTCCTTGCTTTTTCGTGAAAGAGCATCCTTGATTCAGTTATTTTGGTTCAGAGGACCAGAATCGCAGACAAATGGTCCTCATTTTACAAGTTCATTGCTCTTGATAAAGAAAGTCAAAGTAATCTGCCAAGTACCCACTTCTGCTGGGCTTTGGATCTGCATATCTCTCTTGAAACTACGTCTGGCATTTTCTCTTTCATAACTCTGCCTACAAAAAACTGCAGAGTCACTATAGACACCTTCTTTTTTAAGGGAATTTCTTGGGTTCATTGGGGATTATTAAGTAGCTCAAGGTCAAAGTAGCTGAGGTACTGGATAGGAATTGATCATAGGATGCAGAGCTTGAATATGGATAAGAGTATGACCCAGTTTGATTTACTGCCATCTGCAGAATCGGGGAAGGCAATGGCACCCCACCCCAGTACTCTTGCCTGGAAAATCCAATGGACGCAGTAGCCTGGTGGGCTGCAGTCCATGGGGTCGCTAACAGTCGGACAGACTGAGTGACTTCACTTTCACTTTTCTCTTTCATGCATTGGAGAAGGAAATGGCAACCCACTCCAGTATTCTTGCCTGGAGAATCCCAGGGATGGGGGAGCCTGGTGGGCTGCCATCTATGGGGTCACACAGAGTCAGACACGACTGAAGTGACTTAGCAGCAGCAGCAGCAGAAACGTCAGTAAACTGTGGGAAAAGGCAGCAGCAGATCAGTGTGACCAGAATCAATATATTAGATCCTGAGAAACCTTCTGACCTTTCAACTTGTTTTCAAACAATGTCCTGTTTACCCTTACTAGATCCTTTCCATGAAAAAAAAAGACATGTAAAGTAGTCTCATCTCCCAAACGACCTGAAATTTTCTAACCCATCTTACTGTCTCTATCACTATGGTGCTCAATAGTTTTGAATAGACAAGTAAATTTAGGGAAACTATCTGTTCACTCTGTTTGGTGTCAGATTTGTATTTTTTTCTGGTGAGAGTAATCATAGTTATATAGCTTAAAACTTAAGTATGCAGCCTTTGCAAATGAAACTCACAATGAGTTTCAGAAATGCAGAAACAAACAAAAGCTCCCCCGTCCCTGGGATTCTCCAGGCAAGAACACTGGAGTGGGTTGCCATTTCCTTCTCCAATGGTACACTAAGGGTAGGTAAAATAGAAAGGTGAACAGACACAACATATACTGAGCAAGATAAAACATGTAAAATAAAGTCAGTAGGTGCCAAGTGAAAGTATCTCTGACCAGAAGACCCTGGGGAAAGGTGACAATTAAAGTCTGGTAAGGAATGAAAAAGAAGAGTGTGTTTAGGTGGAGAAGTTGGCTGAGGGCATCGTAGGAGAGGGAATGCATCTTCCAAGAAGGGCTACAGTGTGTGAAAGGACCTGGCTTTGTGAGAGAGGTGGGGTGAGAAGGGAGTTTGAACTGGCAGGAGAGCCTTGCTTCAGCTCGTGAAAGGTCTTGTAAGTCAGGCAAATGATTTGGACTTTGTCCTTCAGGCCAGTTCTCATCTGGGGTGATTTTGTGTCCCACCCAGGGAAGATCACTGGCAAGGTCTGGAGACACTGTGAGTTGTTCCAGCAGAGGAGGCATTACTGGCATGTAGTAGACAAGGCCAGGGGTGCTGCTAACCGTTCATCAATGAAGAGCACACGCCCTACATTGTCCTCATTCACTGTTCCCAGTTACAGGATTCTTTACACTTACTGAGAGTTTGGCTCAGCAGCAGCAGGTATGTTTTACGTATACATCTGATATAGAGTTGATACCCCATAATTTTTCTTTTATGTTTTTAAAGCCTTTTTATAGCAGATTAACAAACAATGTGATAGTTTCAGGTGAATGGTGAAGGGACTTAGACATATGTATCCATTCTCCCTCAAACTCCCCTCCCATCCAGGCTGCCACATAACATGGAGCAGAGTCATGCCAGTCAGAATGGCTATCATTAAAAAGTCTACAAACAATAAATGCTGGAGAGGGTAAGGAGAAAAGGGAACCCTCTTACACTGTTGCCGGGTACAGCCACTATGGAGAACAGTCTGGAGATTCCTTAAATAACTGGAAATAGAACTGCCATATGACCCAGCAATCCCACTGCTGGGCATACAACTGAGGAAACCAGAATTGAAAGAGACACATGTAGCCCAGTGTTCATTGCAGCACCGTTTACAACAGCTAGGACATGGAAGCCGGGGAAGGCAATGGCACCCCACCCCAGTACTCTTGTCTGGAAAATTCAATGGATGGAGTAGCCTGGTGGGCTGCAGTCCATGGGGTCGCTAACAGTCGGACAGACTGAGTGACTTCACTTTCACTTTTCTCTTTCATGCATTGGAGAAGGAAATGGCAACCCACTCCAGTATTCTTGCCTGGAGAATCCCAGGGATTGGGGAGGCTGATGGACTGCCATCTATGGGGTCACACAGAGTCGAACATGACTGAAGTGACTTAGCAGCAGCAGCAGGACATGGAAGCAACCTAGATGTCCATAGGCAGACAAATGGATAAGGAAGTTGTGGTACATATACACAAAGGAATATTACTCAGCTGTTAAAAAAAAAGAACACATTTGAATCAGTTCTAGTGAGGTAGATGAAACTGGAACCTATTATTCAGAGTGAAGTAAGTCAGAAAGAGAAACAAAAATACTGTATATTAAGGCATATACATGGAATTTAGAAAGATGGTAATGACGATCCTATATGCAAGGCAACGAAAGAGACACAGATATAAAGAACAGACTCTTGGACTATGTGGGAGAAGGTGAGGGTGGGATGCTTTGAGAGAATAGCACTGAAACATTTATATTACCATATGTAAAACAGATGACGAGTGCAAGTTCAATGCATGAAGCAGAGCATTCAAAGCCAGTGCACTGGGACAACCCAGAGGGATGGAGTGTGGAGGGAGGTTAGGAGGAGGTTCAGGACAGGGGGACACATGTGCCCCCATGGCTGATTCATGTCAGTGTATGGCAAAACCATTACAATATTGTAAAGCAATTCAGTTCAGTTCAGTTCAGTCACTCAGTCATGTCCGACTCTTTGCAACCCCATGAATCGCAGCACGCCAGGCCTCCCTGTCCATCACCAACTCCCGGAGTTCACTCAGACTCACATCCATCANAAACCATTACAATATTGTAAAGCAATTCAGTTCAGTTCAGTTCAGTCACTCAGTCATGTCCGACTCTTTGCAACCCCATGAATCGCAGCACGCCAGGCCTCCCTGTCCATCACCAACTCCCGGAGTTCACTCAGACTCACATCCATCAAGTCAGTGATGACATCCAGCCATCTCATCCTCGGTCGTCCCCTTCTCCTCCTGCCCCAATCCCTCCCAGCATCAAAGTCTTTTTCAATGAGTCAGCCCTTCGCATGAGGTGGCCAAAGTACTGGAGTTTCAGCTTTAGCATCATTCCTTCCAAAGAAATCCCAGGGTTGATCTCCTTTAGAATGGACTGGTTGGATCTCCTTGCAGTCCAAGGGACTCTCAAGAGTCTTCTCCAACACCACAGTTCAAATGCATCAATTTTTCAGTGCCAATTAAAACAAGTTAATTTTAAAAAATTGAGTAGAGTTCTATGTGCTCTACAGTAGGTCCTTGTTGATTATTCATTTTAAATGTATCATTATGTGATTAAAAAAAAATTAAGTGAATAAAGCATTGCATTGAGTCAGCATGACAGAGTGAGGAATTGCTTGAAAATCTGTGCAAGTTTCTGTTAAAGATTATTATTCTGACATGTCAGATTAGATGGGTGGGGAGCATTGGTTTCTACACATGATTCTGGTTTTTTTCAGTCATTTCTACCTCCCAGGCTAGTATCTTCAATCCTGCTGCCCTTCCTGGTGATGCTGACAGCTGAGACTAGGCATCTGTCTGCTTTGAGATGGTCACTGTTAGCATATGTACATGTCTATAGAGAAGGAAATGGCAACCCACTCCAGTATTCTTGCCTGGGAAATCCCATGGACAGAAGAGCCTGGTGGGCTACAGTCCATGGGGTGGCAAAGAGTCAGACACAGCTCAGCAACTAACACTCTATCACACTTTACAGGTAAATTTTATGTACCAAAGCACCGATTCTGTTCGCAGGAAAATACAGCATTAGATTACATTCCCTCAGAAGGCTGAGCAAATCTCTGGGCTGTTAGAACCACCAGAGATAGGATTTCTAGGGATGGGTCATCATGAGCCAACTTCTTCCAACGTCTGGGAAAGAGCAGAGAAAGTTACTTGTGTGACAACTCAAACACATTCAAGAAAGCTCCTTCCTGAGAGATATTCAGCAAACCAAGGGCTCCCCTCTAAACCCCAAAACACACAAAATGCCTTTTAGAGATGTGTTATGTCAGACAATTACTTATTTTCAAATCTGGTAACTTTTAGACTTTTTATGATCCACTGGTACTACTTGTACTTGGAGTGACTGTTGCCCAATTCAATCTTTTTTTCCCTCCTCCCAATTTATTTGCTGTGTAGACACAATTTTGGTGAAACCTGCTTGAGTAGGTAACCCAAAGGAAAATTTCTGATGTGGTGGAGCCCCCACCCTTCCTTACCCAATTTCCTAGTGGAATTTTGGAAAGCACTGACGACCTTTTGTAAGTGTACCACGCCTCAAATTCTCATTTTTCCATTCTGTGGGCAGTTCTTTCTCTCTGACCCTGTTCTTCATCAAAGCAAACCAGACAACTCCAGGTACTTCCCTTAAATATTTTAGCAGCTGGACTTCAGCACCAACTCCAGATCAGAGTAAGCAAGATCACCTTTGGTGTGCTCTCATAAGCCACTGACTGATTAGTCTGAGGAAAAGTACAAATGACTTCCAGCTGAAGCAAGCTTCGTCCCTCTCCAACTGGCTCAAGTTGGGGAAAACTTCCTGTTGGCTTCTCAAACAGACCTACTGCCTTCTGACCAGGTCTTGGTTGGAGTTCAGGGACTAGTAATGTGAGGATACGCCCTTCTTATTCAACCACTGGAGAGGGGATTCAAATAATTAAGTTCTCTCGTGTCTTTCCAGCACTAGACAGATGCATTTGCTGTCATTGTGGAATATAAACAGAGCTAGGAAGCCCTGTACAACAGGACATTACAGCTTATTTTCCCTCTCTGATGGGTTGCCAGTATTTTGAAAATAAGTTTCCTTGCTTTTTCGTGAAAGAGCATCCTTGATTCAGTTATTTTGGTTCAGAGGACCAGAATCGCAGACAAATGGTCCTCATTTTACAAGTTCATTGCTCTTGATAAAGAAAGTCAAAGTAATCTGCCAAGTACCCACTTCTGCTGGGCTTTGGATCTGCATATCTCTCTTGAAACTACGTCTGGCATTTTCTCTTTCATAACTCTGCCTACAAAAAACTGCAGAGTCACTATAGACACCTTCTTTTTTAAGGGAATTTCTTGGGTTCATTGGGGATTATTAAGTAGCTCAAGGTCAAAGTAGCTGAGGTACTGGATAGGAATTGATCATAGGATGCAGAGCTTGAATATGGATAAGAGTATGACCCAGTTTGATTTACTGCCATCTGCAGAATCGGGGAAGGCAATGGCACCCCACCCCAGTACTCTTGCCTGGAAAATCCAATGGACGCAGTAGCCTGGTGGGCTGCAGTCCATGGGGTCGCTAACAGTCGGACAGACTGAGTGACTTCACTTTCACTTTTCTCTTTCATGCATTGGAGAAGGAAATGGCAACCCACTCCAGTATTCTTGCCTGGAGAATCCCAGGGATGGGGGAGCCTGGTGGGCTGCCATCTATGGGGTCACACAGAGTCAGACACGACTGAAGTGACTTAGCAGCAGCAGCAGCAGAAACGTCAGTAAACTGTGGGAAAAGGCAGCAGCAGATCAGTGTGACCAGAATCAATATATTAGATCCTGAGAAACCTTCTGACCTTTCAACTTGTTTTCAAACAATGTCCTGTTTACCCTTACTAGATCCTTTCCATGAAAAAAAAAGACATGTAAAGTAGTCTCATCTCCCAAACGACCTGAAATTTTCTAACCCATCTTACTGTCTCTATCACTATGGTGCTCAATAGTTTTGAATAGACAAGTAAATTTAGGGAAACTATCTGTTCACTCTGTTTGGTGTCAGATTTGTATTTTTTTCTGGTGAGAGTAATCATAGTTATATAGCTTAAAACTTAAGTATGCAGCCTTTGCAAATGAAACTCACAATGAGTTTCAGAAATGCAGAAACAAACAAAAAAAAAAAAACCCATAGTATATCAGAGAATTGATAACATTTAGAAATTTATTCCAATTTCTTTGTCTCACCCTGGTAGACATGGAATCCCAGAAAAATGAGGGGATTAACAAATATCCTGAGGAATTTGGTAGTGAAGGGAATTGGAATATGCCATCCCAGAATGTGTTACTTTGGCCTATGGATTATTTTGAGCTGTAGGCAATTGAGAATCAGCTGATGCATGAGGAAGACTTACTGGAGTTTCCCTTATCTGACTAAAAGCAGAAACTTCTGAGAAATGAGGACTGCCATAAATCCCTTCTCCAGAATAATTTTATGGTCAGGAAGACAATGGAAAATCAGCACTGAGATTAGTCCACACAAGTAAACCTTACTAAAATAACTCTTATTTTCCATTAGTTTCCCCATATACTTGCCTTTCCACAATTTACTGCTCCTGAAACTCCCCAAACCCCATCTATTCGTCTAGTTATTTCTCCACAATTTATTACCCTTTATTAAAATGGTATATAAACTTTCATGTCTAACCACTTCTGTGAATTTTCACTTTTGTGTGAAATCATGTGCCTGTATTAAAAATATTAATACCAATAAATAAACATATATCTTTTCTCCTGTTAATCTGTTGCTATGAGTTTAATTTACAGATCCCAGTAACAGAGTCCAAGAGGATGGAAGAAAAGTTTCTTCTCTCTTATAAGTGGTAAAGTTGAGTCTAAGATTGCTTGGTCTTCTGATAACTATTTTGGCAACCAAAATAAAATGAAAAATAAAAAGTATGCTATATTTGTGATATATTATTAATATATTACATATAAATATATTCTATGAAATATTTTAGTACATTACAAAAATTATATTCTGTGTATGAAATACTCTTAATATATTATGAAATATCACCTTGTATACTTTGTTTTATTAATATTTCCCTGTTTCTTATTGAGAAAACTTGGAGGATTAAGATTAAAGTGGTATTTTCTTTGAACTCACTGGAGAATTTTCATATAATGATGAACTCAGGGAAAAAAAATGCTGGTTTGCTTGTCCCCTCTCAACTGACAAGTGCTAATGCAAATGGTCAACTGACAAGTGCTAATGCAAATGGGTATAGGAGAATGTATGAAAGCTCAAATTTTAGAGTCATGGTCCTGGGAATTAACCCAGTGATATATTACATAAAGGCTGGTTATGAGATCTTTGACAATATTATTTTTGTGTGTCTTTTGACCTGCAGGCAAATTACTTGAGGGTCTTGGAATCTCAATTGGATATTTAGTTTAGTCTTTTGAAAAACTGTATTTTTTCAGCAGCTTCTTTTAAGCAACTGTTGCAAATCCAGAAAAGAGAGGGTAGAGTGAGCCTCCAAGCTTGATTTTGTTTTCCTCAGTGAAATCCAGCCTATGCTTTAGAGAAAGTTCTGCATTTTTCATGATCAGAGCAAGAACCTGATGGACTCCCTTTGGTTCTGTGCAGCAGAAGAAGCTGACATAAGAAGGCTACATTGCTTTTTAATGCTAAAAGGTGCCATTAAAGGTGAGGACCACATCTAACGTCAAAGCAGTTAAAATCTTAAACATCCCTAATGACTTCTTTTAAGTTATAGCTATTCCTTACAAAAACAAACTAGTGCTAGATTAAGTGCGTGCGGGGCACTCACATTACAAATGATACCAGTCATCTGGATTTCTCATTATGGAGCTTCTGCCAAGTTCAGACTCTTTGCCAAGGATGATTTAACCACTCAGAGTGTCAAACTGACCTTGTACTTGGGAGTGGGGGTGGGGAGATGCCTAATTGCTGGAGCATTATTTTCTTGAATTCTAAAATATTGAGGAGATGAAACTTTAAGTTTGAAGACCTTTCTTCACCACTGTATTACAGTCTACTCTCCATAATCACACTGTTGGAACTGTGTGTGCTGGTGGCCTCTTTTGTTTTCACGCATTAAATCAAAAGCTTAGAGAAGAGTTTTACAGGACAGTGGAAGAGAACAGAGATAAATTGATTAGAACCTCAGAGTTGGCAAAATTAAACATGAACAGGGTTTAATATTTGGTGCCTGCTTGTGTGTGTGTGTGTTTCACAGCCTTGAAAAATATTAAGCCTCAATGGTAGGCTTTCGTGACGGGAAGTGAAATAGTGTCCAAGCCAAGAGTCCACCATTCTGAATGCACTAAATTCTAAGGTCCTAAGTCTAGTTTTAAACGCTTCCTTGTCACTCTGCTATTAGACTGAAAGGTATAATTGTTGTAGGGCTAGCTAATGGAACCAAGCTTTGCATGATCATTAAACCAATTAGAAGTATTACCTAATCAAAATTGTCCTCAGCTTACCCTCTTTTATGCTGAATAGAACTGCATTATGGCTAAGGGGTCCTTAAAATATCCTGGAAGTAGTTTGTTATTTATGGTATCTTTACTTGGCACATAATGCTTTTGGAGGATAGTGGTGGAAGAGATGAAGTCTTTCTGATTTTCAGAGCACACACACTGAAGTCATCTTTCTCAGAACACAGCTGCTGCTGCTGCTAAGTCGCCTCAGTCGTGTCCGACTCTGTGCGACCCCATAGACGGCAGCCCTACCAGGCTCCCCTGTCCCTGGGATTCTCCAGGCAAGAACAGTGGAGTGGGTTGCCATTTCACTTTCACTTTCAGAACACAGAGTGTGGCCTAAACACCCTTTCCCCGCAGAAAACTCCCATATATGAGGAGGTGACTGGTGGTAAGTGAAATTCACAAGAATCTATCACTTATCCAAACTGTTTACAAGTCCTACAGATGAAACTTATCCATGTAGATCTGACATTTGCTGATAAGGAATAGTATGCCCTCTTTGAGATCTTGGGTGGTCGGATTACACCTGATGGTGGTTTCTCTACAGTTATTGGATTCTCCAAAAGCCCACTGAAGTCCCAGGGAGACATTTGAGACAATTTTATTGGTAATAATGCAGTTTTTTTGTTTTTTTTTTTTCCATGAACATCTACTACATGTCAGGTACTGCTTTCATGGTATCATATTTAATCTGTTATTCATGCAAATCTTATGAAGAAGGTTTTAACTCCATTTACTAACATGTACTGAAGGATCATTTAACTGTATTGCTTAAGATCACACAACTAATATTTGATGGAAATAAGGTTTAGATTAGACTTGGCTCACTCCAAAGCCAAGTTCCACCAGAATATTATGTGCATGCTGGTCAACCACCCTGGTGATATTTATGATTATTAGTTAGTCATTTTCCTTCCCTATGTCTCATTGTTTTACTTTTGTAGTTATGAATTTAAAAGAGGCTGTAGAATCTTCCATTTGAGGTTGTTTTGTTTGTTTTTAAATAAAAGCTAATTTGGAAGAATGGCTTGAATGTAGTTCTGTTCAGGAGTTGCCCCATGAGCCTAAGATTGAAGGAACCATCAGGAAACCTGACATTCATTTATTTGTAGGTTGCTTGCTAGTGAACTCAAGCACAAGTGTTCACTACTTGATCAGTATTGCATGCTACATTTATTGGACAAATTAATTGCCCTTAGGTTCTAAACTGTGATTTTTAGGTGGACTTGAGAGAAAAGGCTAAACAATCATCACGCCACTTTTACATAATCAAGAAGAGTCAACGTCTGGATAGGATTTTAGAAGTTCTCACATGCACAGTCAGCATTTTCCTTTGCATTCTTAATCTACATGTCCCAACACTTCTTTGTTCATTTTGGTGTTGAAAAAGTTTGCAACTCATTGTTTATATTGGTAAGAGTTGCTTCTTTGAATTGTTTTTCTCTAGCTGAATGGCAAAATTTTGCTAGCGGCAAAACTGCAGAAATGGTAGAATTTATCCTTGGCACCACGTTCATCTGCCTCACCCTCAGCCCCCATTCTTGGCCTTTTAATTGGTTTCTATTACCAGTGCCCAATGGTGTCATATTTCCTCATCACCCTTCCAGAATAAAACACTCAGTAAATTCATTCATGCTAAAGGATTTCACAATTAACAATACACAGTTCAGTTCAGTTCAGTTCAGTCGCTCAGTTGTAGGGTCTTCCCTGGTGGCTCAGTAGTAAAGAATTCGCCTGCCACTG
This sequence comes from Oreotragus oreotragus, assembly GCA_006410675.1. Lineage (NCBI taxonomy): Eukaryota > Metazoa > Chordata > Mammalia > Artiodactyla > Bovidae > Oreotragus > Oreotragus oreotragus. Next base: position 236,306 of record SJYX01018873.1, read on the forward strand.
TAGGAGACACAGGAGACACAGGTTCAATCCCTGAGTTGGGAAGATTCTCTGGAGTAGGAAATGGCAACTCATTCAAGTATCTTGACTGGAACATTCTTTAGACAGAGGAGCCTGGCAGGCTACAGACCATGGGGTTGCAAAGAGTTGGACACAACTGAGCGATTGAGCACAAACAGTGTTTGTTTGCTGTATCTTAAAAAACACTTTAGGGAGAGGATTAATAATTGTTTCAAGGGTAAAAAGAACTAATCACAATAGACAAATGCTCTGTGTGTGTTTAAATACCCCAGTCCACCCCCATTTTGGGAGGAGAAAGAAATGGCAACCCACTTCAATATTCTTGTCTGGAAAATCCCATGAACAGAGGAGCCTGGTGGGTTACAGTTCATCGGGTCACAAGAATTGAAAGCATGCTTCTCCCACTTGATGCCAGGTATGGATATGTGAGCCACGTGGGCTGATGCTTCATCTCTTTGGTAATAGAGATTAGCTCAAGGCTTCTGTGCTTGAGCCATCTAAGGTCAGAGTCCTTTCTGGGATTCAACATAGAGATGGAGGGAGAGAATTGTTTTTTGCTGGGGTTGCTAAAACAAGTACATGTCAACATGGCGTACCTAGGCAATCATTTTGGCCCCATGGAAGAAGCTTCTATGCAATGGGAAACACTGAAGTCAGCAAACGGAAAGAAGAACTGAGATGGAGAGCCAGCTTTGTCACTGTGACTTGTTTCAAGCAGTCTACCCATACCTGAAACTGTTATTATTGCTCAGTCTCTAAGTCACGTCCTACTCTTCATGAGCCCCTGAACTGCAGCAGGCCAGGCTCCTGTCTCCTCCACCATCTCCTAGCTGCCAAGCTGCTGCTAAGTCGCTTCAGCAGTGTCCAGCTCCGTGCAACCCCATAGACGGCAGCCCAGCAGGCTCCCCCGTCCCTGGGATTCTCCAGGCAAGAACACTGGAGTGGGTTGCCATTTCCTTCTTCAATACATGAAAGTGAAAAGTGAAAGTGAAGTCGCTCAGTTGTGTCCAGCTCTTAGTGACCCCATGGACTGCAGCTCACCAGGCTCCTCCGTCCATGGGATTTTCCAGGCAAGAGTACTGGAGTGGGTTGCTAATGCCTTCTCCGACTATCTCCTAGAGTTTGCTCTAATTCATGCATTGAGTCAGTGATACTATCTAACCATCTCATCTTCTGCCACCCTCTTCTCCTTTTGCCTTCAATCTTTCCCAGCTTTAGGATCTTTTCCAATGAGTCAACCCTTTGAATCACGTGGCCAAAGGATTGGAGTTTCACTGTCAGCATCAGTCCTCCCAGTGAATATTCAGAGTTGATTTCCTTTAAGATTGACTGGTTTGATCTTCTTGCCGTCCATTAGATTTAACCGTGCATGGCAACCCACTCCAGTATTCTTGCCTGGAGAATCCCAAGGACAGAGGAGTTTGGCAGGCTACAGTCCATGGGATCACAAAGAGTCAGAAATGACTGAGCACCTAAGCACAGCATAGCCCAGCTCAAATGGTGTGCGTGTGTGTGTGTGTGTGTGTGCACACATTGTATGTATACATTGCTGCTGCTGCTGCTGCTAAGTCACTTCAGTCGTGTTCGACTCTGTGTGACCCCATAGATGGCAGCCCACCAGGCTCCCCCATCCCTGGGATTCTCCAGGCAAGAACACTGGAGTGGGTTGCCATTTCCTTCTCCAATGCATGAAAGAGAAAAGTGAAAGTGAAGTCGCTCAGTCTGTCCGACTGTCAGCAACCCCATGGACTGCAGCCCACCAGGCTACCCCGTCCATTGGATTTTCCAGGCAAGAGTACTTATTTACATAATATTTTCTTAGGTGGAAGCACACTTCTCCCACTCAGTGGCAGGGTTGAATAGGTGAATGACGATGACTAGGCTTCCCAACAATTTCTCCTCTGCCTTTGGTGAGAGTGGAGATTGGTCTTGAGCTAGGTTGATTCAAGTTTTTTGGTACTTGGAAGGGAAAGTATCCTGACTGATATATTAATGATAAGGATTTAAGACATTTTGGGGTGAATAATATTCCCATTGTCTCACTAGTACCCTTGGAATGTTGCTTTGCTGTGTGGTTTTGAATAATAATACTGTTGACATTGCAACCTGCATTTATTTGCTGATAGGCAGTGGTAATCTATGGTACACCATTTCTTGTTGGTGTCTTTAATATGATTCAATTTAACTTAATTCAATTTGTCTAAGTTTCATTAATCTGAACTAAGTGCTCAGTGAGGTCCTTTTCTGGAAGTAAGCACTGAATCATTCAGTTATCTTTGCAGTGCTACACTTCTTTGACTTACAGAGGTATGGAAGGTATGAGCTACCATTTCAGATTTTGTAGGACAACCTACAGGACTTCCCAGGTGGCATCAGTGGTAAAGAATCTGACTGCCAGTGCAGGTGACACAGGTTCGATCCCTGGGTCAGAAATAGAGGAGGAAATAAGCTATACATTTTAGGCCCATCTGTCAAGTATTGATAAAAAATTAGTGATATATTAATTCTGCCTCTGTTTTGAATGTTGATGGAACTCAGAGGCCTTTGGTAGAGCAGATGAGATTGGTGACTACAAACTGATACTTGATAAATTAACTGAAAGGAAAAAAGGCCAAATTGCATTGATATTTCTGCTTCTGGGTGGTCACACAGCTTTTTCAACATCATTGTCAACACTCCAATTAATGAAAGACTATACAAGCATGAGATGAAAATATGAATTCTTTGATTCTTGTTTTTAATTTTTATTTAAGTGATTTTGACTGTGTATTTATTTATATGCAAGTAAATTCAGTCAATTCTTTAAAAGAGACTCTATAAACAGCTGTAATAAGCAACTTAGTTAAATATCACATGGATTCCAGGGGAAGAAAAGACCAAAGTAGTGGGACAGTTGTCACTTTCTATTACTGCGCACATTTTTTTTTTTTTTAATATGACCTTGGCTCCTAGACTGTTGCCTTTGAGTGTGACTAAGCCTTTGCCCTGAGGACTTTCTTTCTCCTGGTCACTGGCTTTTGCTTTCCATCTGGACCATGGATTTTCTTTGCCTTTTGCCCCACCCGAGAAGACTCCAGGCTCACAGCGCAGGGAGGCATCCTGTCTAGGAGACTTGAGCCATGAGGGTCTTCTTGGGGGGGTCACCACTGCTGCCCTGGGCCCCTAACTGAACTCTGTGAATGTTAGCTGAGGACTTTTCAAACTGGCTTTTATGAGACTCAGTCTTAGATGAGACCAAACAATACAAAATTAGTTGAGAAGTGAAAAATTCAGGCAGTCATAGGTGCTTTTGTCTACAGATTGACAAGTAACCAGTGAAAGGTGAAAGTGAAGTCGCTCAGTCATGTCTGACTTAGCGACCCCATGGACTGCAGCCCACCAGGCTCCTCCATCCATGGGATTTTCCAGGCAAGAGTACTGGAGTGGGGTGCCATTGCCTTCTCCAAGTCAAGAAAGTCATATGAAAAATAATGTATGACCTGAAACTAACACAGTATTGTAAATCAACTATAATAAAAATGTTATAAATAAAAACAAAAAAGAAAAATAATGTATTAATTTTGTGTACTGACTCAAAATAAATAAGTTAATTTTCTGCAACATATTTAAATTGAATTTTAATTTTCTTGCCATCCATAACCTAAAGGAGATAAATCTTTGATGGCCAGAATTATTTTAGTAATAAGAACTTTGAAAAGGAAAAAATACATTCATAGATCTTTTTTATTAGATCATAATTGAGTGTCTTAAACCAGTTGTATAGTAGACTTGACAATACATACAAATTTTGATGATTACTTTCATTATAATTATTTGCATATTTATGAGACAAAAACTCAGGAATCATTTAAATACTAATTATTTTATTTTTACCAAAATGACAATCTCACTTAAATTATAATTTTTCAATGTGTTATATTGACTTTACAAACAGATAGGTTTATGCATAAAAATCTGTCTTTTCAAGTGGCTGGATCAATGATTTGTGATCATCCATTCTGATGTTTAAAAAAGCAATTGGTGATTATAATTCTGACACCAATTCTGAAGTTTTCTATAACACCAAGCAAATCTCTTGACATCAGCTGAGTGTTCTATTACTCAACCCAGTTCTGACACTGTCTACCTGGAGATAGTGCCAAATTGCAGAGGTTAAGGATGCAGTCCTATAACACTGCAACCCCTTCCCCGCTTCAGATGCTATTCACAAGTCCAGATTGTCACCTGTGCTTCTGATCTCTCAGAGGTTTTCACAACCCTTCTTTGGGTTCAATTAATTTGGTGGAGTGGCTCACAGAACCAAGAGAAACATTTTACCTACTAGATTACTGGTTTGATATAAAAGGATGTAACTCAAGAACAATCAGATGGAAGAGACACTCTCTTCACAGTATGCTTCTCTCCTAGTTTCTCCACGTGTCTACCAACCTCAAAGCTCTCTGGGCCCTGTCTTTTTGGGGTTTTATGAAGGCTTCTCAGAGAAGGCGATGGCACCCCACTCCAGTACTCTTGCCTGGAAAATCCCATGGACGGAAAAGCCTGGTAGGCTACAGTCCATGGGGTCGCGAAGAGTCGGACATGACTGAGCGACTTCACTTTCATTTTTCACTTTCACGCATTGGAGAAGGAAATGGCAACCCACTCCAGTGTTCTTGCCTGGAGAATCCCGGGGACGGGGGAGCCTGGTGGGCTGCCGTCTATGGGGTCACACAGAGTCAGACACGACTGAAGCGACTCAGCAGCAGCAGCAGCGGCAGCATGAAGGCTTCTATATGCAGGCTTGATTGATTAAATCATGGAATAGTGATTTAATGTTAATGACACTCCAGTGTTCTTGCCTGGAGAATCCCGGGGACGGGGGAGCCTGGTGGGCTGCCGTCTATGGGGTCACACAGAGTCAGACACGACTGAAGCGACTCAGCAGCAGCAGCAGCGGCAGCATGAAGGCTTCTATATGCAGGCTTGATTGATTAAATCATGGAATAGTGATTTAATGTTAATGGTTGAACTCAATCTCCGAATCCCTCTCTAGTCTCAGGAAGTCATTGAATGGGACTGAATGTTTCAACCCTCAAAACACAGGGTTGGCACCACAGGCAACTGACCTCAAACCTTAGGTACTTTCCAAAAGACATTTCATTAACATAACAAAAGATACCTTTTGGCTCTCACCACAGGAAATTCCAAGGATTTTGGTAACTTTGGGCAAGGAATGGGAACAAAGGTTAAACATATATTTCTTATTATGTCACAATATCATAGCTAACAAAAGGGTGTAATCCAGTAAACTAACCATGGAATTTTGTAAAACACTTTGCTATAGTTCAATGGGATATAATGGTATAAAAACTGAAATGTTCTTGACATTAAAATATCTACCTGAGGAGGATATATGGACTCATACGTGTATCCATACTAGATAACAAGTAAATGTTGTCAACAGTGTAGTGAAGTTTGAAAATGTCCCAGAGGGCTAAGATCAAAGGGACTTGAGATGAGTCTTGAAGAATGAAACAATTCATGTAGTTGAAAAGGGAGAAGAAAATATTGTAGAGAGAAAAATTGTAAGATAAGTCTTCATTCCTCTCACAGAAGAATAGTGTAACAATATTAGCAAAGCAAAGAAGGGTGGAGTTTTAATGAAATGTCAGAGAAGTGACCTGAAAGCTCTGATAAAACCTAAGTTATTGATGATCTTTTTCAACACAGTTGCTCAATGCTTCTCCTTAACCAAATTAACGAATCACTTGATTAAGCTAACAGGTCAGCACTCTCATTTTTCTGTTTCTAGGTAATGCTGCCGTTCAGTCGCTCAGTCATGTCCAACTCTTTGCAACCCCATGGACTGCAGCATGCCAGGTTTTTATAAATCATCCCAAACTGTGGTGACTGAAAGTAATGCTATATATTTACAGTATCTGATGATTTCTGTGGGTCAGGAATTTGAAGAGAGCTTGGTCGGGTACCTCTGGCTTGAGAATCTCTTACATGATTGTAGGCAGAGATTGGCTGGAGTTGTCAGAACAGGAATGAAGGATGCTAAAGAAGTTGAAGATTGACAAGGCGCATCTTTTCATGGGTTTCATTGATCCACATCACATGGGCCAAATCCATGCGATCTTCCAATGCAAGTTAGGTCAGGCTTCCTTACATCATGGTGGCTCAGGACAGTCAGATATAAACGGGGCTGCTAAAAGTGACAGTAATGAGAACTCTAACAAATCAAGAGCCTCATTGCTTGCCTTCTGTGAACTAGCCCTGGAGGTCACACAGCATCAGAACCACCCACAATCATATTGCATCCAGTTTCAAGAGGAGGGAACATAGACCTGTCAACTGCAAATTGGCACTTGCCATGAGTACTTGCCATCTACCTCAACAAGGATTAAATCATGAGCTGCTGCAGCTGCTGACCTTCAACACTGCCTGTAAGGAGTACAGAGTGGAGATCAGGAATGAGACACTCTGCGCCCTGGGAGAAACTGGCGGAACAGCTCTTTGGATAGTCAGATATTTTCAAGAGATTATATTATGAGCCCAATTCTCGTGGGCTATAGTCTTCATTTTGCCCCCAATAAAACTCACAACTCTCATGTTGTGCATTTCTTTTAAAGTCAGGAGGCCCCAACTTTTGATATCAGAGTTCAGGTATAAAAGGGAATACAGAATAGAAAATACTGATTTGTCCATTTTGGAAAATTTAATCTACCACAGTCGATAATTTGGGGCATTTGGTTTGACTGAGCACTCTCTTTGAGGAGTAAGAAAGCAGTAGAAAAACCATGACCAAATCATGCTTATTTATGTTTATTGACTGAAATGGATAGATATCAAGTACTTGAGAGAGTGAATGGCATTCATTTATACTGTGGTATAATCACATTTACTAGTGACTCAAATGACTCATCTCCTATCTTCATTTCATGATTTTTGGTCTATAATCATGTAACATTTGGAGATTAGCTCTGTTAATAATAGGAAAGGCATTTTCAAAACACTTCACAGGGTTTTAGTATTTTATTTTCTTATTTATCCTTCATTTGAATCAAAAGCTAACCTGATAGTTTTATTTAGGCCAGATTTAAATTGCTGGAGAGATGTCCTCTATGAACGAGATAAAGCAATTCAAACTGTAACCTGCATTCCTGAGACTTGGGCTCATGTTTTAAAAACTCAGTTGTTGCTGTTAGTTCCTCAGTCGTGTCCAGCTGTTCGCAACCCTATGCACTGTAACCCACCAGGCTCCTCTCTCCATGGAATTCTCCAAGAAAGAATACGGGAGTGGGTTGCCATTTCCTTCTCCATGGGGATCTTCCTGACCCAGGAATCAAAACTGGGTCTCCTGCATTACAGGTAGATTCTTTATCATCTGAACCACCAGCTAAGGGTTAAATAGACTTTTGAAACAGAACAGCTTTATTATTATTATTATTGTTGTTGCTGCTGTTATTTTAAACATGAAGCTTCATGCTCCAAATGTATTTCTTTTTAAAAAAAATAACTTTATTTATTTATTTTTGGTTGCACAAGGTCTCCATCATTGTGCAGGCTTTCTCTAGTTGCAAAAAGTGGTGGTTCCCCTCTAGCTGTGCATGGACTTCTCATTGCGGTAGCTTCTCCTGTTTTCCAGCGCAGGCTCTAGAGTGCTCGGGCTTCAGTAGTTGTGATGCATGGGCTTGTTCCACAGCATGTGGGATCTTCCTAGACCCGGGATCAAACCTGCATCCCCTGTATTAGCAGATGGATTCTTTACCATTGAGCCAACAGAGAAGCCCACAGACATATTTCTTATGTTCTTTTATAAGCAAGGGCAATCCTCCTTGACATTCTCAAACGTGAGCCAGAAAAGATAGTACTGAATGCCATCTCTGACCTAAATGAGAAATGATTTTTCTCTTCATTTCTTGGTGTTATTTATTTTTTGAGAGAAATATTCTCTTGTCTCTGCTTTGGGTTTCTTCGCCTTGTTTTCCCTTCTTTCATGGTTGAAACATCACCAGGGGAACATCAGCTGTGACTGCATGTGGTTAACTTGCTTTCACCCCAGTTTTACAAGGCACTTTGGACTGAACCAGAATTTTTCACTAAATGCTTCTTAGCTGTCTGAGATTGTCATAAAAGTAAAACTTGTGCTTATATGCTTTCCCTGAGTGCTTTCTCTCCTTCTCCAGCAGGGTCCTGCTTCATTAAGGATCATTAGTGTTTTATCAGGGGGACAGTCCGTATAATTCAACTATTGTTTACATGAAGGAAGCCAAAAAGACTTCACAAAAGGTCAATGGCATTGACCTTGGCTTGTTATGAATACCCCCTGTGTATAAGAAGATTATAATTAAGTCTCTGGTTTAATATCCAGAATTTCAGATATCATCCCTAGAGTTACAAATTGGAATAAGGGCTACTTGGTTTGCCATCAAGAATGGGAAACTGGAAAACAGTTTTCTAAGAAATAAGGTTTTTAAACTGTTAGCATTTCCAATCATCAGGTTAGATAAGATTTTGACTAGCTTAAATGTTTAACTAGCAATCCCTTTAAGTATTTCTCCTTGTGTCTAGATGCTATTGGGGCTATGACTAGAAAGCAATAAAACAACTAGAAGATTTGTTTTATTCATTGAAAACTATGATATGTTTCCTTTGTCTCTAGATACTAACAAAAGCACCAAGTTTTTGAGAATTTCACTTTAGTTTCTACTTTCCAACTCTAGACATACATTCCTGACTTTTTAAAAATTGGTATCTTCTATGAGGATTAAAGAAAAAGTTGTAAGTAAAATCACTGCAGATGGTGACTGCAGCCATGAAATTAAAAGATGCTTACTCCTTGGAAGAAAAGTTATAACCAACCTAGATAGTATATTCAAAAGCAGAGACATTACTTTGCCGACTAAGGTCTGTCTAGTCAAGGCTATGGATTTTCAGTAGTCATGTATGGATGCGAGAGTTGGACTGTGAAGAAAGCTGAGCGCCGAAGAATTGATGCTTTTGAACTGTAGTGTTGGAGAAGACTCTTGAGAGTCCCTTGGACTGCAAGGAGATCCAACGAGTCCATTCTGAAGGAGATCAGCCCTGGGATTTCTTTGAAAGGAATGATGCTAAAGCTGAAACTCCAGTACTTTGGCCACCTCATGCGAAGAGTTGACTCATTGGAAAAGACTCTGATGCTGGGAGGGCTTGGGGGCAGGAGGAGAAGGGGACGACCGAGGATGAGATGGCTGGATGGCATCACTGACTCGATGGACGTGAGTCTGAGTGAACTCCGGGAGTTGGTGATGGACAGGGAGGCCTGGCGTGCTGCCATTCATGGGGTCGCAAAGAGTCGGACACGACCGAGCGACTGAACTGAACTGAACTGAAACCTAACCTAAACTTTACACCTTATATAGAATGAACTCAATATAGGTCACAGGGACTTCAATGTAAAAGGTAAAAATATTACAATTTTTAGAAAAAACACAGAAGAAAACCTTTGGTACCTAGAGCTAGGTGAAGACTTGCCACCAAAAGCATGGGCTTCCCAGGTGACTCAGTGGTAAAGAATCCATCTGCCAATGCAGGAGACCCTGGAAACGCGAGTTCGATCCCTGGGCTGGGACTATCACCTGGAGGAGGAAATGGCAACCCACTCCAGTGTTCTTGCCTGGAAAATTCCATGGATGGAGGAGCCTGGCAGGCTACAAGTTCATGGGGCTGCAAAGAGTAGGACATGGCCTGAGCGACAGCACAGGAGCATAGGCACAGCAAAAGCACAATCCATGAAAAAGTAAAGTTGGTAAGTTTGACCTCACCAAAATTAAGAACTTTAACTCTGTGAAAGACCCTATGAGGAGAAGATAAAGCTGTTTATTGAGAGAAAACTTTTACAAATTGCTTATCCAATAAGAACCTCGTATCTTAAAGAAAAAACATAAAGCACTCTCAAAACTCAAAAGTAATATCATGAATAATCAACTAGAGATTGAACAAAAGACATGAGCAGACATTTCAAAAAAGGGCTACAGATGGTAAAAAAAGCATGTGAAAAGATGTTCAACATTATTGGCTGTTAGGGAAATGAAAACGAAAACCACAGATATCACTATATGCCTATCAGCCATTAAAAATAAGAAATAGTGACAATACCAAATGCTGGTGGGAATATAGAGAAAGCAGATTGCTTACACATTGCTGGTGGGAATGAAAATGTCACAGTCACTCTAGGAAACAGTTTGGCAGTTTCTTTAAAAACTCAACACGCACTGACTATACAATTTAGCCATTGTAGCCTTGGGCATTTATCCCAGAGAAATAAAAACTCATTTTCACACAAAGACCTGTACATGAATGTTCACAGAAGCCTTATTGGTTATAGCCTCAAACTGGAAACAACCCAAACATACTTCAACAAGTGAATGGTGAAAAAACTCTGTGAGATGTGCATACTAGTATGGCCATCCTGAGGTAAAACTATTGAGACAGGCAAAAATCATTGTCCATCTTAAGGGAATCAGGCTGAGTATAAAACACTTATCTCAAAATGCTGCTTTGTATGATGGCATTTATGCAATATTCCTGAAATAACAAAAATTCTAGACTATCCGTATAGAGATGGTTGACAAAGTTTAGGAAAGGAAGGGTATAGAGATAGCTGTAAAGTGTTGATACAGAGGATCTTTGAAAAGAGAACAGTTCTGTATCTTCATTTATGTTTGGTGATGTTGGTTGGTGAAGTCGCTCAGTCGTGTCCGACTCTTTGCGACCCCGTGGACTGTAATCTAGTAGGCTTCTCCGTCCATGGGATTCTCCAGGCAAGAATACTGGAGTGGATTGCCATTTCCTTCTCCAGGGGATCTTCCCGACCCAGGGATCGAACCCGGGTCTCCCACATTGGAGGCAGACGCTTTAACCTCTGAGCCACCAGGGAAGCCCTGTATCTATGTGATAAAATTACATAGAACAAATAGATACACTTGTGTGGAGGGAGTCCTACATGTATGCAAATGAATTCCCGAGTGCCTGTAAAATGTGTGAAATCTGAATAAGCTTCCTAGATCGTACCATTTTCATGCTGAAAGAATTGGGCTAATGGTATGTGAGAATTCCCTGTACAACTTTCCTGCAACTTTCTGTGAACAGAAAATTATTTCAAAATAAAAAGTTAAAAGTGATTTACTAGACTCAATTTAAAATCTAACCCTGTATTGTTATTGAGAATGCATTTATTTCTGCTAAGAGCAAGGAATAAAAAACAGCTCCAAAACAAGATATAAATAAAAGTAGGAACATAGAAGAGGCTTCCCAGGTGGCTCAGTGGAAAAGAAACTGCCTGCAAAGCAGAAGATGCAGGAGACTCAGGTTCGTTCCCTGGGTGGGGAAGATCTCCTGGAGGTAGAAAGGACAACCTACTCCAGTACTCCTGCCTGAAAAATCATGTGGACAGAGGAGCCTGGCAGGCTACAGTCTATGGGGTCACAAAGAGTCAGACACGACTGAAGGGACTGAACACACACGCAGGAACATGGATGATGGATAGGGCTGTTGTTGATGTTATAGGTAATTCATTTAGAAATTCATGTATGGTAGATATGTCTGATAAACGCTATGTTTGCTTTTTTAAAGACTTTTATTTGATGTGGACCAATTTTAAAGTCTTTATTGAATTTGTTACCATATGGCTTTTGCTTTATGTTTTGGTTTTGTGGCCATGAGACATGTGGGATCTTAGCCCTATAACCAGGGATCGAACCCACAGCCCTTGCGTTGGAAGGCAAAATCTTAACCACTGGACTGCTAGGGAAGTCCCTATTTTTTTTTTTTTTTTTAATGACTATAATTATAGGAGAGTGAGAAATAAAACAGAGGTAAATGCTACTAAAACATAGTTCAGAACCTCATAGCCTGGGCTCAATTTCCTACTGGCTTTGATGTTGCAGCAGCAATAGCAGCTTCTTCTAGATCTAGGCCTAGTGAAGAAATTAACAATTGAAAATATGTAAAAACTAATGAACCTATTTGTTGCCCAAAAGGCTTTAATCATATTTTAAAATTTTCTCATTTGTGTTGGAATGTACTTAGTCCTCAAATGAGATTTTTTTGGAGAAAGAAAAGCCATTTGGGAACAAAATTTTTATTTTGAAACCTTTTATGTCTTTTCAGCAATGACAGTATATATGGACTATTCAATACATGTGCGTATGTACATAGGGTTCCCTCGTAGCTCAGCTGATAAAGAATTTACCTGTAATGCAGGAGACCCCGGTTCAACTCTTGGGTCAGGAAGTTCCCCTGGAGAAGGGATAGGCTACCTGCTTCAGTATTCTTGGGCCTCCTTGGTGGCTTAAATGGTAAAGCATCTGCTTGCAGCCTGGGAGACCTGGGTTTGATCCCTGGGCTGGGAAGATCCCCTGGAAAAGGGCATGGCAACTCACTCCAGTATTCTTGTCTGGAGAATCCCCATGGACAGAGGAGCCTTGTGGGCTACAGTCCATGGGGCTGCAGAGCTGGGTACTACTGGGTGACCAAGCAGAGCACAGTGTATAAAAGTGTATGTAAAAGTTTGGATCAGTTCAGTTCAGTCGCTCAGTCATATCTGACTCTTTGCGACCCCATGAATCGCAGCACACCAGGCCTCCCTGTCCATCACCAACTCCCGGAGTTCACACAGACTCACATCCATCGAGTCCGTGATGTCATCCAGCCATCTCATCCTCGGTCGTCCCCTTCTCCTCCTGCCCTCAATCCCTCCCAGCATCAGAGTCTTTTCCAATGAGTCAACTCTTCGCATGAGGAGGCCAAAGTACTGGAGTTTCAGCTTTAGCATCATTCCTTCCAAAGAAATCCCGGGGCTGATCTCCTTCAGAATGGACTGGTTGGATCTCCTTGCAGTCCAAGGGACTCTCAAGAGTCTTCTCCAACACCACAGTTCAAAAGCATCAATTCTTCAGCGCTCAGCTTTCTTCACAGTCCAACTTTCACATCCATACATGACCACAGGAAAAACCATAGCCTTGAGTAGACGGACCTTAGTCGGCAAAATAATGTCTCTGCTTTTCAATATGCTATCTAGGTTGGTCATAACTTTTCTTCCAAGGAGTAAGCGTCTTCTAATTTCATGGCTACAGTCACCATCTGCAGTGATTTTGGAGCCCCCCAAAATAAAGTCTGACACTGTTTCCACTGTTTCCCCATCTATTTCCCATGAAGTGATGGGACCGGATGCCATGATCTTCATTTTCCAAAAATGTCATGTTTTATCAAGAGCCTTCACAAAAGTGCAGAAGTTGTATAGTTAATTTTTTGAAGGTCACTATTTGTTATACCCAAAGGGGACTTATTAAAAATTATGAAGCCTCCATGTAAGGATGGCCCTGAGTTGATATTTAGTAATTACTGAAGCTGGATGATTCACTATTTTATTCTCCTTACCTTCATGCCATTTTGAAAATTTTCAAATTAAACTATTAAACATTTCAATCAAATCACAGTTGAAAATTTAAAGTAGAAGAAGATGTACTGCTTCCTCCGATAACAAAGAGGATGGTCCCTATGGAAACTCCTGACTGGTAAGCCCAGGATAGTTTTTTTAAAATATCAACAGCAAATGCTTTCCTCAAATGTTCTCCATCAAGATTCATTGTTTTACTTTGTTTCAGACTGTAAGAGTATAGAGGTCTAGGATAAGATTTTGAAAATCATCTTCAATTTTACAAATATAAGAAAAGCAAATTAGTTTTTGTTTTTTGTTTTTTGTTTTTTGTTTTTGAACATAGAAGAAAACACTGCTTGTTAGCTAGCATTGTGTGAGAAAATGCAGAGAAACACAGAAACCCAAACTTCCAGCTCCTGCCTGCCTGGTCCTGCTGATGGAGCCTCCATCATGTCACTCTGCTGGAGAGAAAGCACCATGACTTGACCAGCAGAAGGCCCAAGTGTCAGTCCTGGAGCTAATTTTTCTGAGCTTTATATATTTAACTGTAAAATGAAAAAACTATAGCTATTTCATAAGGCAATCATGAAGCCTTTAAAAAAATTTTATTTATTTGGTGGTTGTGCTGGGTTTTCGCTGCTGCATCTGGGCTTTCTCTAGTTGCGGTGAGTGGGCTTCTCTCTGTCGAGGCTTCTCTTGTTGCAGAGCTCACGCTCTAGAGTGTGAGCTCAGTGGTTGTGGGGCATGTTCCACAGCATGTGAGATCTTCTCGGACCAGGGATTGAACCTGTGCTCCCCTGCAGGGGCAGATAGATTCTGAACCACCAGGGACGTTCCCAGTTGTGAGGCTTTAAAAAAAAAAAAAAAAAGCTGAAGTGAAAGTGAAAGTGAAGCCGCTCAGTCGTGTCCAACTGTTTGTGACCCTGTGGACTGTATAGCCCACCAGGCTCCTCCATCCATGGGAGTCTCCAGGCAAGAATACTGGAGTGGGTTGCCATTTCCTTCTCCAAAAGTGCTGAAGATGGTGGCTCAAATCAGAAAGTCCTCAACAAATGTTTGCTTTTTTAATGTTTTATTTTTCCTTTCTTGAAGGGATGTGGTTATTAGCTTCAAGTGAAATAATAATGCATGTTAAATCATTATTATTATGCCTATATTACCATTAGGTCAAAGGATGACGAGATCTCACTTAGCAGACTGCTTGTCTCACATGGGTTTTGAGATGCATGGGGTTCAGAGTTTGATGGACTTCCAGAAACATAATAGGCTGATATCATCGACGGAAGCGTATTTATTTGGATGAGACTTACTGATGACTTATTGTTGACTTCTTGGCACTCAGACCTTTGTTTACTGGAGTGAGTTTGCCCTTGACTGTCTGACTTTCAGAAGAGAGTTGCTGATATGGTTGCTTGGCTTGCAAAAATGCATTCAGTGAAATGAGTTATTGATGGACTAAACAAGTTAAAACCTGGTTTCAATGACTCTTTGTTAGCAATGCTACAGATCAATGAATCTTTTCCTAAATTTGTGGGGACCTTTAGGTTCTCAAATCTCATTTTTCACACATCTACAAGTTTTTTAAGGAGCTATCTCATCTAAAAGAAATAAATCTTACATCCTCTGATACTTAATACCAAACTACAACTCCAAAGAGAAGTGAAGAAACAATCTAATAGAATTACTCTGGGTGACAGGAATTGATATTCCTAGGGAGGCAGGTGGGGCAGTCACCAGTTCAACTATCTTCAAGACTATTAAGAGAGTTATCTATGAACAGAGTCATTTTCTCCTACATATATATATATTTTTTTTTTTTTCAGGTGAAGAGGCAACCAAAACATTTTGACTTAATTGTAATATTTACTTTAACTGTGCTTACTCTTCTTTGACTTACATTTTCTATTGAAGTATAGCTGATTTACAATGTTGTGTTAGTTTCAGGTGTATAGCAAAGTGATTCGGTTACACATGTATCTATTCTTTTTAAAATTATTTTCCCATTTAGGCTACCACATAATATTGAGCAGAGTTCCCTGTGCTATAGAGTAGGTCCTTGTTGGTTATTCATTTTAAATACAGTATTGTGTATATGTCATTCCCAAACTCCCTAACTATTCCTCCACACACTCTTTCCCTCTGGTAGCCATAAATTCATTCTTCTCTAAGTCTATGAGTCTGTTTCTGTTTTTTTTTAATAAGTCCATTTGTGTCGTATTTTAGATTCCACATATGAGTTACATTTTTTGGTACATTCTCTTTCTAACTTACTTCACTTGGGATGATAGCCTCTAGGCCCATCCATGTTGCTGCAAATGGCTTTATTTCATTGTTTTTATGGCTCAGTAGTATTCCATCGTATACAGGTACCACCTCTTCTTTATTGACACATCCACCGACAGACATTTAGTTTGCTTCCATGTCTTGGCTACTGTAAATAGTGCAAGGGACTCTTCTTGATACTTCTGAAGATACAAAGATGAAGACAAAGGCAACACCCCCTTAAAGCTTAAGTTCCATTGAGGAAGACTGTAAACAAAGAAACAAATAAATATACAAATCCGTGAGTGTCAGGTAACAATAAGCTATTGAAGGGCTGAAGTAGAACTTGTCAGGTCCCTTAAAGATCTAACAACTTAGTGGAGGAGACAAGCAGGAATACACAAAACAGTTAAATGGTTAAAAGTATCAGGCAACCTAAATAATACAAGGACAGAAGCCAGGCATCAAAGATTACTTTCTACTAAGTACTGTGGGAAAGAGAAGATGGAAGTGTGGAAGAGAGGAAGAAACTCTGGGCTGCAGTGTTCTGGGGAAGCTGTGGGGAGAAGACAGGAGTAGATTCGGTTTGATTGGTTGGAGGGAGGAAAGCATTCTGGAACAGTGAAAACAAGTTAATTGTCTCAATGAGACAACTGAAAGTTCATTTTTCTGCTGATAGTTGCTAAACGTGACAGATTTAAAGAGTGTAAGTTTGGCCCTCATGGCTCTTAACACTAAATCTGAAGCCCCATTCAATTTCATCAACCCGACCTCAAAAACATCAGCATGGTGCCTAGAGGTTCATGCATCAACTTCTGAACCTTACCAGATGGATACGCTTAAAAAAAATGCAAACAAAACACTACATTTACCATGCCCTGTAGAGTATGAAAACCTAGCTGACATTCTCATTTACTCATCATCCGTCTCCTTTAATCTGTCATCCATCATTTGCTCTCAGTTCCCTTAAGAGCTTGTGAAAAGTTGGAGTGCAAATGGCTGAGCAGTCAAATGCTTTTCCATTATGTCTCTGATGGGACCTCACGGAGGAAGCTAAGTTCCTTTGACCACAATGGCTGATGCACCACTGAGTCTTGAAGCAGGATGCATAGCAATGTGATTTTGATTTTGAACTAGGGGAAGCAAGTGCACCAGTTGCTGGGGAAAGCCTTGAAAGGCTGGTCAAAAGTAGCATACAGCTTTGTATCTGCCCAAGGATTAGTGTATTGTAAAATAAGGTTTTAAGGTTAAATAAGGTTCCCTTCCAAGCAACCTTTCTGGAAGGGACTCTCTCTGTCTAGCTTGTGTGGAATCGGAGCAGATGTCCAGAAGAGTAGCACCAGGTCCTTTCACACATTCCCTTGAAATCCTTAAAAAGGTAAACTTGAAATCAATCCTGTGGGCCAAGGTGGCTGAAACGTGGGGTAAGTGAGGGAATGTTTTCAAGCCATGAAAAGGAAGTGGTAGATGACATTTTTTCTCCTATATTGATGGAGAAGTTGAGGAAAGAACAATGGCATCTTTTTTTTTTAAAAAAGCAACCAACAATATAACCTTAATTAACTTCAGTAATGCCTTAGGTGTTAGAGACAAATTTAGAGCAAGGGGAGTCAAGTTTAATTTCCAGGGCTCAACAATTGCCCATGGAGCCTTGTAACCCAAGGACTCAACTGCCTTCTGAGTGGGCTGTTTTTCCACTTCAGATTTTGTTTTTTTCTGGGACTTTTGGGGGGATGGGGATAGCAGTGTGGTGTTGAGATAAAGATAAAATTCACAAATGTTTGTGATATATATACATGTCAATGATTCAGAAAGATATGAATTGATCTTGTCAGAGGGAATGTGTTTTAAAATTAAAAACTTCTCAGAATTGAATCAGTATTCCAATCACCAAAATAAACTAAAAATTAATTCAGTGAGTTAATATTCAATGCCGAGTACTTAATAAAAGTCACTATTTTATGGGCCATAGGGAATATGAATAAAGACATTATATACATCCTTTGAGAAGTGCCACTCCTATTAATGTCCAAAACAGAGTTGAAAAGAATAGAAGCAAAAAAAAAAAAAAGTTGATAAAACTTTAGTGACTGTGCTTTTATACACACACACACACACACATATATATGTGTCAGAAATCTGACTAGTGTCCAGTGGAGTCAAATAAGATTCTATAAGAGAGCCTGTCTTATGGAAGATTAGGTTCTAAGTCCGAGGAACAATGAAAATGGTAAATTCCCATTTTGTCTCAAGTGGTGCATTCTTCTACCTTCCCATAACATAACCAACATAGCCAGATTTATGTCTGGCACTGGAAAACCTGAGGCATTGCTGTACCAGCAATAAGGGTTGGTTTATGTTTAAGAGCCCTTACTCAGCTCTGCCCTTGCACCTGGCTAAGGGCATCCTGAGCTGTATATTTTAGACTGCCTCTCTAAATATCATGAAATATATTTTTTAAAGAAAATAAATGTATTAAAAATATATGACCGCTTCTGTCAGTTGGGATCCAGTGCTGATCCAGGATGGATCCATAACCAGGATGGTCCATAACCAGGGCTGGCTACATAATTTGTGGGACTGAAAGCAAAATGAAAATGTCCCTTTCATAAAAAGTTGCAAAAAGTGTAAAAGATATATACGATGACACTTTTTTCCCCTTCTTCCACTAGTCTCTCTCTTTTGACTTGGGACCAAGTTTTTCAATTTGAGTTTTAATGTCCCAAGTAAGGGAACATAAAGTTTTAAATTACTCACATGCATTTTACCCTTCATCTTTATATTGTACAGTTCAGTTCAGTTCAGTCTCAGTCATCCGACTTTTTGCCATCCCATGGACTGCAGCACTCCAGGCTTCCCTGTCCATCACCAACCCCCGGAGCTTACTCAGACTCATGTCCATCTGGTTGGTAATGCCATCCAACCATCTCATCCTTTGTCATCCCCTTCTCCTCCTGCCTTCAATCTTTCCCAGCATCAGGGTCTTTTCTAATGAGCCAGTTCTTTGCATCAGGTGGCCAAAGTATTGGAGTGTCAAATCATATTGTACAATGCTAGTTGTAAATGTAAACATCAGAGCATTTAGCTTGGAGGCAGAATTATCAAAATTACACCTTCTACATTTTGNGTCATCCCCTTCTCCTCCTGCCTTCAATCTTTCCCAGCATCAGGGTCTTTTCTAATGAGCCAGTTCTTTGCATCAGGTGGCCAAAGTATTGGAGTGTCAAATCATATTGTACAATGCTAGTTGTAAATGTAAACATCAGAGCATTTAGCTTGGAGGCAGAATTATCAAAATTACACCTTCTACATTTTGAGACTCAATCCCTCCAGCTGGCCAGGAAAGACAAAGACTCAAAGACATTAAAGGGAGAAGAAAGGAACTCCTGCCCCCACACCCGCCCCGCCCCTACGTTCACCTGGCTCCCAGGTTTGGGGCCCGTGAGGGAGAGCTTGGTATGTCTATTCTGGTTGGGTGGGGTCCCACCTTTCTCTCCGATGGCCTAGAGGTGAGGGAATCTTGCATTAAAAGAAGTGTTTTTTCCCCAGTTGTTCTGAGCATCCATAGCCTTGCTTCCCTTCCTATCCCCGTTTATAGTTCTGAATTTAAGAAGCAGTGTGCTATTTTTCAACAGCTGGCACAGTAGATGAGAGACATATTCTCATTATTGTATATTCATTTGCTGCTGAATTTGTAAGAGGTAGGTCTCGATTAAATATGCATCAAATGGGATTGTGTTCCTTTACTTAGGCAGCTATGCGCATGCCAAATGCTGGAAATGGGAACAGCCTTTTCATTAAAAATTATTGACAATGAAATGTTCAAACCTTTTCAGCTTTACTTAAACACTTTCATTCATACTTGAGATAATATGAATTATAATTTATATCATGTCTTTTAATTTTAACAGATATTTTTAATATTTTAAAAAGATGACTTTGGAAATATGTATAAAAAGGACTGTAACTTTCCTTTTTTCACACTTACTCATTTACATTTTTGTATATGAAGCATACATTTCTATTTTACTTTGTGCTAGAGCAAAACTATATTGAAATAAAAATTTTGTGAAAATATTGTTTGTTACAGTGTTATTAGTGAAACAAGGAATAGTATATTTTTATGAGAAAAATGGATAATATTTTGTATATTGTGTATGTCTTTACCTTATTACTCATCCACATACCACCAGCCCATAAACAGGATATCCCTATGTGCATAATAATAATTAAATTCCTTTGTCTTTGATGTCTTGCCAACTTTTAGTCATATAAAAATCATAGCTCTACTCATGTTTATTTTTTAACTTTTATCAATGTGAAGGTGTAGTTTTTAAGGTTCAGAGGAGGGTTTTCTATTTAACTCTTTGTTAACTTGATTTATAACTTTTAAGTATTTAATATGGTTTACAGGCCTCTATTTGTAGTCTTACCCTGGACCTCAATTGTTTGGTAGGTCTTTTGTTTTATTAAATAGTTCTCTCTTGATCTAGAAAAATTCCACTCACAGAAGAGAGTTTGCCTTCATGAATGGGAGCAGATGAAGGATTGTAGATTCAAATGTCTCCTTCTCAGGCTGACTCCAGTGTATGGATTCTGTGATCTTGGAATAATTGATAAGATTACTCACATTATTAGGTTGATTTTTTGCTTTAAGCATACAGACATAGTTAAATACAGTAACTTCAGTCAGTTCAGTTCATTTCAGTCACTCAGTCATGTCTGAATCTTCAACCCCAAGGACTGCAGCGTGCCAGGCCTCCCTGTCCACCACCAACTCCCAGAGTTTATTCAAACTCATGTCCACTGAGTCGATGATGCTGAGAAGGAAAGTTAAAATTTTACTAACTATAAGCAATTGGTCTTTATCTCATGGAATGAGGCCTTTAGGCTCACTCAGGCAGCAAACTCTTATCTCAGGCCTTCAGGCCGACCCCCTCAGGGACCCTCTAGAGAGGCTGTTTGCTTTTCCCTCAGGACTTTCCAGGAGAGTGTTTTTCCAAGAATTAGCTAAAATGTGGTAATGTGGTCTGATCAACCTGATAAGTATACGAACCTATCCACGTAAAGGTCCAAACCTGCCCACCAATCAGGCACTCCCCACCCTACCTGCACCTGTTTGTAACTCTTATGCTTAAATACTGCTCTGTAACAATTGTCCGGGGTTCGTTCCTCCTCGGAGGTGACTGAACCCCGGCGCGCCGGCTTAATAAATCCTCTTGCTGTTTGCATTGAATCCGAGTCTTGGTGATCTTTGGAGCGACGGGTTCCAGGAAAAGACCGCGAGGTCTAACAATGCCATCCAAACATTTGTCTTTTGTCGTCCCCTTCTCTTCCTGCCTTCAATCTTTCCCAACATCAGGGTCTTTTCAAATGAGTTAGTATCCAAAGTATTGGAGTTTCAGTGTCAGCATCAGTCCTTCCAATGAATATCCAGGACTTATCTCCTTTAGGATGGACTGGTTGGATCTCCTTGCAGTCCAAGGGACTCTCAAGAGTCTTCTCCAACACCACCGTTCAAAGGCATCAATTCTTCAGCACTCAGCTTTCTTTTTGGTCTAATTAAATGCACTCATAATGCTATTCCACTGTAAGGCAGATACTGAAATGAGTAAATGGTTCATAGTTATTGATTATTTTATTAAATTTAATGGGTTGCGGCTTTGCTTAATTTTATAATTTTGGTGTCTTACCTTCATGCATGTGGTCATTCATTCAACACAACTTGATTGTTTGGCATGGAAGACACAAAAACAAATAAGATTTTTCCATTTTTACTTTTGGCAAGATGCTGGGAAAGATGCTATGAATGGGCCTTTGCTACAAAATATAAGATGTTGTGGAGAAACTCAAATGAATAGTCAAAACTTATTTTTAATTAACAAAATAATTTTAAAATTTTCTTTTTAAGTTTTTAAACTTTTTAATTTAAAAACTGTTAATATATTTTTTTTTTTCCACAGCACCACAAATCTTGTGGGATCTTAGTTCCCTGACCAGCGATCAAACCCACACCCTTGGCAGTGTAAGTGGAGAGTCCTAACCAGTGGACTGCCAGGGAATTCCCAGTCATACCTTTTAATAAACTGAAATCTTTACAGAAAATAAGAGGAAATTTCAACATGGCCTTCCAGCTATCAGAAACTGTGAGGCCTCTGAGACTTTGCACTCAAGCTAACAAGTTGACTGCCAGTTTCACAGGTATTGGTAGAAGACATGAGACACCCAGGTCAGAGACAATGCATGTTATTACTCACAACACAGCAGGCAGCATAAGCTTCATGTTTTCATAAGTTGCGTGGTACTCCAAGCCTTGTGGGTTGGTGGAACAGCCCAGGTGGATAGCGTGTATGCAGTGGGATTATATCCTAGCTAAAGAATTCTCATATTAGGAAAACACTATCTTTTAAAGGGATAACTAGCAAACTTGCTCAACTTTTGCCCTAGAGGAAGAAACTGTGCTTGTTATTCTAGATAAACCTGCCCTTTGCACTAGATGGACATAGCATTTGCATCTTCTAAGGCAGTTTGCTCTACAAAAATCCTTGAAAAGATAGTTCAGAACAACAACGTCTACCCAGGGAACAACACAGAAATATGAGAAATTCACGGATAGTTTTCTTACAGCACCCACCAGAAATAACACAAATAAAAAGTATATCAGTTCAGTTCAGTTCAGTCGCTCAGTCGTGTCCGACTCTTTGCGACCCCAGGAATCGCAGCACACCAGGCCTCCCTGTCCATCACCATCTCCCGGAGTTCACTCAGACTGACGTCCATCGAGTCCATGATGCCATCCAGCCATCTCATCCTCGGTCGTCCCCTTCTCCTCCTGCCCCCAATCCCTCCCAGCATCAGAGTCTTTTCCAATGAGTCAACTCTTCGCATCAGGTGGCCAAAGTACTGGAGTTTCAGCTTTAGCATCATTCCTTTCAAAGAAATCCCAGGGCTGATCTCCTTCAGAATGGACTGGTTGGATCTCCTTGCAGTCCAAGGGACTCTCAAGAGTCTTCTCCAACACCACAGTTCAAAAGCATCGATTCTTCAGCGCTCAGCTTTCTTCACAGTCCAACTTTCACATCCATACATGACCACAGGAAAAACCATAGCCTTGACTAGGCGGACCTTAGTCGGCAAAGTAATGTCTCTGCTTTTGAATATACTATCCAGATTGGTCATAACTTTTCTTCCAAGGAGTAAGCGTCTTCTAATTTCATGGCTGCAGTCACCATCTGCAGTGATTTTGGAGCCC
>SJYX01018873.1:262681-286834 GCA_006410675.1 Oreotragus oreotragus
ATCTCTTTCAGAATTTTCCACAGTTTATTGTGATCCACACAGTCAAAGGCTTTGGCATAGTCAATAAAGCAGAAATAGATGTTTTTCTGGAACTCTCTTGCTTTTTCCATGATCCAGCGGATGTTGGCAATTTGATCTCTGGTTCCTCTGCCTGTTCTACAACCAGCTTGAACATCAGGGAGTTCACGGTTCACATATTGCTGAAGCCTGGCTTGGAGAATTTTGAGCATTACTTTACTAGCGTGTGAGATGAGTGCAACTGTGCGGTAGTTTGAGCATTCTTTGGCATTGCCTTTCTTTGGAATTGGAATGAAAACTGACCTTTTCCAGTCCTGTGGCCACTGCTGAGTTTTCCAAATTTGCTGGCATATTGAGTACAGCACTTTCACAGCATCATCTTCCAGGATTTGAAACAGCTCAACGGGAATTCCATCACCTCCACTAGCTTTGTTCTTAGTGACGCTTTCTAAGGCCCACTTGACTTCACATTCCAAGATGTCTGGCTCTAGATTAGTGATCACATCCTCTTGTAAAGTGGGTTTTCTACTTCTTTCAAAATTGGAAGCATTCTTCTCAAACTTTGCCCTTGTTCTATTAATTTAGATTATGTAGCACTCGAAATCCTTTGTTGTCATTTCAACAATCTTCACAGCATCCCTGCCAAGAGTAAATTCCACTTCAGGAAATTATTTTGACCTCTTCCCATGAATCACAAATGTCCATAATGGCTTCTAGAATGGTGCACACATGAATGCATGTTAAGTCGTCCCAGTTGTGTCTGACTCTGTGACCCTCTGGATTGTAGCCCACCAGGCTCCTCTGCCCATGGGATTCTCCCAGCAAGAATACTGGAGCGAGCTGTCATGCCCTCCTTCTGAGGATCTTCCTGAGTCTCTTTTGTCTCCTGCATTGGCAGGCACCACTGAGCCACCTGGGAAGCCATCTAGAATGGTGACTCCTTTCCAAATCATTTTCAATTAATTTTGCCCAGATCCATCAGAAGCATCACTATGTATGGCAACTATCACCTTACAAAATGTATTTCTTGAATAATAAGACTTGAGAATCAAAATTACTTGATTCATGGGCTGCAGAATGGATATTGCGGCATGAAGACAACATTAATCTCATTGTACATCTCCATCAGAGTTCTTGGGTGACCAGGCGCATTGTCACTGAGCAGTAATATTTTGAAGGTTTTTTTTTTTTTTTTTTGTCCTCTGAGCAGTAGGTCTCATCAATGGGCTTAAAATAGACAGTAAATCATGTAAATAGATGTGCTGTCATTTAGACGCTGTTGGTCCATTTAGAGAGCACACACGGAGTAGATTTAGGATTCTTGAGGGCCTCAGGATTTTAGGATTGGTAAATGATCTTTGACTAGAACTTAATCATTGGCTCTGTTAACCCCTAATAAGAGAGTAAGTGAGGCTTTGAAGCCAGGCATTGACTTCTCTCAAACTATGAAAGCTCCAGATGGCATTTTCTTCCAATAGATGGGCTGCTTTGTCTCCACTGAAAGAGCTGTTGTTTAGTATAGTCACCTTCATTAATGATCTGAGCTAGATCTTCTACATAACTTGGCAGCTTCTCCATCAGTGCTTGCTGCTTCACCTCACAATTTTATGTCATGGAGCGTTTTCTTTCTTTAAACCCCATGAACCAAACACTACTAGCTTCCAATTTTTCTTCTGCAGCTTTCTCACCTCTCTCAGCCTTCATGAAATTGAAGCGATTTAGGGCCTTACTGCAGAGAAGGCAATGGCACCCCACTCCAGTACTCTTGCCTGGAAAATCCCATGGACAGAGGAGCCTGGTAGGCTGCAGTCCATGGGGTCGTTAAGAGTCAGACATGACTGAGTGATTTCACTTTTGCTTTTCACTTTCATGCATTGGAGAAGGAAATGGCAACCCACTCCAGTGTTCTTGCCTGGAGAATCCCAGAGACAAGGAAGCCTGGTGGGCCGCCGTCTATGGGGTCACACAGAGTTGGACATGACTACAGTGACTTACCAGCAGCAGCAGCAGGGCCTTGCTGTGATTGAAAAGTGAAAGTATTAGTCACTCAGTTGTGTCTAACTCTTTGCAAACCCTTAGATTATAGCACTCCAGGCTCCTTTGTCCATGGGATTTCCCAGGCAAGAATACTGAAGTGGGTAGCCATTCCCATCTCCAGGGGATCTTCCTGACCCAGGGATTGAACCCAGATCTGCATTGCAGGCAGATTCTTTACCATCCAAGCCACCAGGGAAACCCTTTGCTCTGATTAGAATTTGGCTTAAGGAAATGTTCTGGCTGGTTTGATTTTCCATCCAGAATGCTGAAACTTTCTCCACTTGAGCAACAGGTTGCTTTGCTTTCTTATCATTCATGTGTTCACTGCACTATCATCTTAATTGCTTTAAAGAAAGTTCTCTTTGCATTCACAAGTTGAGAAAGTCAATTCCTAGGCAGGTTGATAAGAAGTCCGGGGGTCCCCAAGGAGAGGGAGATATGGGCCTGGAATTCTCAAAGAGGAGGAAAGCACAACAGTATTTTTTTTTTTCCCCTCTACATTCCTTAGTCTTAGTCACATAAAACTCTTTTATCTTTAAGCCTTGAACTGATGATTACACAACAAACAACTCAGTTTAAACTCTGTACTAATCTTCCCTGGTGGCTCAGAGGTTAAAGCGTCTGCCTCCAATGCGGGAGACCTGAGTTTGATCCCTGGGTTGGGAAGATCCCCTGGAGAAGGAAATGGTAACCCACTCCAGTACTCTTACCTGGAGAATCCCATGGACGGAGAAGCCTGGTGGGCTACAGTCCACAGGGTCTCAAATAGTTGGCCAGAACTGAGCGACCTCACTTCAAGGATTATATAACAACAATGTATCCTGCTTGAGGACAGTTTCTCCTTTC
The DNA here is from genome assembly GCA_006410675.1 of Oreotragus oreotragus. Lineage (NCBI taxonomy): Eukaryota > Metazoa > Chordata > Mammalia > Artiodactyla > Bovidae > Oreotragus > Oreotragus oreotragus. The sequence continues at coordinate 265,583 of SJYX01018873.1, forward strand.
TGAAAAACCTTCTGGCTAATCCTGTTATTTTAAAAATGTAAATTATGTGAGTGGGTCTAGTAAGATCTTTACAGCTTCCAGACATTCTTTTGATTCATTGTAATAACTAATTAAAAAGTAAAAATTCCCTTGCTAACACTAGCGAAGGGGGCACTCTTTCTGCCCCCTTCTGATGTCTATGTCAGAAGCTTTCTCTCTTTTATACTTTAATAAAACTTTATTACCCAAAAGCTCTGAGCAGTCTGTTATGCCCAAGTCACGAAATCTCCCAATGACCACCAGGGAGCCGATATCCGATGCAAAAGCAAGATAGTTTTTATTACCAAGCTTGAGCTGGGGCTCCCACCGTTACCGACACAGCGGCTAAGGAGAGGAGCCTCGAACTCTGGGTTTCATTGCTTATATAGGGTATTCCTGCACGAAACAGGAGTTTCCGGGTTGGGAGTACCTTCTGTGGAAGGGTTAGGTGTTGAGTTCTGATTGGTTTTCATTTCCCGGGCTTATTTCGAATTTCCCCGGGCAGGTCATAAGTCCTGAACGTAAAGTCAGGAGATCCTGATCTGGGATCTGATTGGCTCGCAGGTGGTGGGGTGAGGTCAGGGGATTTCCAAAGACTCTTTCCTCAGAGCTCTAAAATGGAGTCTTTTTTAACAAAATGGGGTGGCTTAGGTTCTTCACAATCAAGCCTCATCTCTGGCCCCAGATTGAATTCTTCTCCTCTGGAGGCCAAGAATCACAGCGTCTTTTGTGATTGAGCAACAACCTTTCAAAGTTGGCTAACTGGCACAATAGGCCTAGTTTTCTACCTATCTCAGCTTTTGGCATGTCTTCCTCACTAAGCTTAATCAAGTATAGCTTTTGATTTAAAGTGGGAGACATAGGACTCTTGAACACTAGAAGTCATTGTAGGGTTAGTAGGGTTATTAATTTTAATATTGGCCTAATTTTAATATTGCTGTATCTCAGGGAATAGGGAGACCTGAGAAGAGGGAGAGAGTCAGTGAAGTAGCTGTGAGGTCAGTGGAGCAGTCAGAACTTACAGCACTTAAATTCACTATCTTATATGGGCATGGCTTATGGTGCCCCAAAACAATTAGAACAATGACATCAAAGATCACTGATCACAAATCATCATAATAAATATAATAATAATAAATAATAATAATGATAATGGTGTAAATTTATGGTTCAGTTCAGTTCAGTCACTCAGTTGTGTCCGACTCTCTGTGACCTCATGAATGGCAGCACGCCAGGCCTCCCTGTTCATCACCATCTCCCAGAGTTCACTCAGACTCACGTCCATCGAGTCCGTGATGCCATTCAGCCATCTCATCCTCAGTCGTCCCCTTCTCCTCCTGCCCCCAGTCCCTCCCAGCATCAGAGTCTTTTCCAATGAGTCAACTCTTTGCATGAGGTGGCCAAAGTACTGGAGTTTCCGCTTTAGCATCATTCCTTCCAAAGAAATCCCAGGGTTGAAACTAGGGGGTAAAGGAGTGGGATAGATTGGGAGGCTGAAATGGACATATATACACTATTATACAAAATAGATGGCTAATAAGGCCTTCCCAGATGGCACTAGTGGTAAATAATCTGTCTGCCAATGCAGGAGACTCAAGAGATGCGGGTTTGATGCCTGTGCAGGGTTCAGCCCTTGGGTCAGGAACATCCCCCGGAGGAGGAAAGGGCAACCCACTCCAGTATCCTTGCCTGGAAATTTCCATGTACAGAGCAGCCTTTGGGGTTGTAGTCCATGGGGGTCAGACACGACTGAGCAATAGAGCACATTTCCTTCCCTAGCACAGAAGACCTATAAGGACCTATTGTATAGCAGAGGACACTCTACTCAATGCTCTGTAATGGTCTATATGAGAAAGAAAAAAAAAAAAAAAAAACTGAAAAAGAGGGCGTGCATGACAATTTGCCTCAGTTGTGTCTGCTCTTTGTGTGGATAGAGGTATTTGTGGGCTCCCCAATGGCGCTAGTGGTATACCACACATCTGCCAATGCAGGAGACACCAGAGACTCAGTTTGACCCCTTCTGTATTGCACTCTGAGTCGGAGTGGGCATGGCAACCCATCCTAGTGTTCTCTTCTGGAGAAACCCATGCACAGAAGAGATGACAGGCTACAGTCCATAGGCTCACAAAGACTTGGGCACGACTTGAAGTGACTTAGTATACACATATAGGTATTTGTATAACAGATTCACTTTGCTGTACACCTGAAACCATCACAGCATTGCTAATCAATTGTACTCCAATACATTTTTTTTAAATAATAAAAATTTTGAAATGTTGCAAGAATAACCGAAATGTGAGACAAAGTGAGCAAGTGCCATTGGGAAAATATTACCAATAGACTTGCTCAACTCAGAGTTGCTGCAGATCTTGTTTACAAAAAACTCAAAATCTGCAGAGTGCAATACCCCACGAAGTGCAATAAAATGAGGTGTTCCTATGTAGCTTGTGTAAATCATGTATTGCAGGGTCTAGCACATAGAAATCACTCATACGTAAAATTGAATTGTTTTTCATGTTTCCTGGAAATTGCAGCTCAAGTTCCAGTGCTTAAGAGATGGGACCTGGGAACACTCCCATTCTAAGAGGAAGATGATGAGACAGTATGTGTTAATTCATAATTTCACAGTATATATAAGGCAATTTATGCCCTACAGCTTGAAATGATGTGTCAATCACATATCAATAGAGCAAGAAAAATTAATGCTGCTATTTAGAGAAAGAAAAGTTCTCCATGACTCACTAAGAAATCATAGAACTGGATCTGTCTCTTCTCAAAGGTCATCCTAATTCACTGACACTCCTGGGCTTCTCCAGTCTATGTAAGCAAAAGATGAAGAATTTAGGAAACCATCTTCAAAGCTGGTTCAACATGGTGCAGCTGAACATTGTAGAAAAACAAAACTACATCACAGTGAATTCACACAGTTCAATAAACCAGTCACGTGTTCAATTTTTATTCCCATAAAGGTCAAAAGAATAGAATTTCTGTTCCTAGAATCTTCATTTTATTCATCCTAATATCACTTTGGTACCCTAATTTATATTCTAACATTAAGTAACAGTATTTTCTCAGCATAGCTTTTAGTTCTCCAGGAGTGTATTTTGTTTTGTAATTTAGAATGCATTTTGGCTCATCTCATTTAAACTTAACATTGGATATACTGTGTTATATTAAGAAGGGTAAAAAAGTTCTTATTTGTATTTTACACAGAAGAAAACCATTTTCTAAGATATTAAATGACAGGTCATGCAACTGGAACTAGGCTGAGCTCGGATCTTTCCATCCAACATTTAGCAACTATGTGTTAAATACGATGACATGTCACACACTCTTCAAGCTAGTAGAGGTACAAGTACGGTGGTCAAGGTGACATATGAAATACTGTCTCTCTTAGCACTTCCATTCTAGTAGTGAAAGACAGATAAAAAACAAATAAGCAAGCAAGGTTATCTTAGCTAGTTATAATTCAACAAAGGGGGAAATCAGAGTACATTATAGAAAGTGAACAGAAGTCAGGGTGGGGGCTGTTTGGGGCTTGGTGGTGATTTCACTGGAGGGTAGTCCTGTGTAAGGAAGAGCCAGCCACACAAAATAGCTAGGGGAAGAATATTCCAGGCACTGGGTACAGCAAGAACAACAGATTGGAGGTGAAAGTAAGTTTGTACTTTGCCAGGAACAGAATGTGACTGAGCTTGAGTAAATAAACTAGGAGAAGAGTGGGAGGGAAGATTTAGGTGAGGTGAGGGTCAGGTCCTCAAAGACTTTGGGCAAGAGTTTACATTTCCTTTTCAGGGCAATGAATGAGAAGCCACGGAAACATTTTAAATTGGGGTGTTTACATTTTAAGGGGCTTCCCAGGTGGTTCAGTAGAAAAGAACCTGCCTGCCAATGAAGGTGGAGAAGGCAATGGCACCCCACTCCAGTACTCTTGCCTGGAAAATCCTACGGATGGAGGAGCTTGGTGGGCTGCAGTCCATGGGGATGCTAAGGGTTGGATACAACTAAGCGACTTCACGTTCACTTTTCACTTTCATGCATTGGAGAAGGAAATGGCAACCCACTCCAGTGTTCTTGCCTGGAGAATCCCAGGGATGGGAGAAGGCTGGTGGGCTGCAGTCTATGGGGTCACACAGAGTCAGACATGACTGAAGCGACTTAGCAGCAGCAGCAGCAGCCAATGAAGGAAACTTGACTTGGATCTCTGGGTCGGGAAAATCCCCTGGAGAAGGAACTAGCAACCCCCTCCAGTATTCTTGCCTGGAAATCCCATGACAGAGGAGCCTGGACGGGTACAGTTCACGGGATCTCAAAGAGTCGGACACAATTTAGCAACTGAAACAGTGACAACATTTTAAGTTGTTCTTGCTGTATAGAGATTGATCTCCTTGTTGGGGAACAAGAGTGTAGGTAAGGCACCATTTTGAAAGTCTTCTAAGCAAGAGAGGATCCTGGGCTCCAGAGGTGGCAGCCAGACTGAATGAATGGACGTGGGATTTTAAAGTCCATTGTTGTATTAGAAATCTAGCACTCCTTTCAATAGAATCTATGTGGCCTCAAAGTTTTCAAATTTATCACCTAGCTCCAGTAGGACATTGGCAACACACCTCTCTCTTCCTCCCATTCATGTGGTCCAATAATTTTAACCTTCATTGATTCCTGGAACCCAGTGAATATGTTCCTTTGGACCACGTTTGGCTCTCATCCCTGTCTTCTCATCTCTCAGAGCTTAACGTAACAGACGGTCCCTAACTATCCTGGAGAATTACTTAGCCCACTCCTGCTCTTGTCTATCCCTTCTGATTCTTCCTATCAATCATCATAATGTCTAACAATGTATCTGTTTACTTGTCTGTATCTCTCACTAGAGTATAAGCTTCTTGGCAGGGACTATGTCATTCTTGTTCATAGTTATGTCCCAGCACATATGGTTAATAGCAATAGCTAGCACTTTGGATCACTAAATATATGACAAAGAGTATTCTAAGCGCTTTACAGATATTAATGTAATCCTCCCAACAACCCTAAGAGGTTGCACTATTGTAATTCACCTTTTATGGCTGGGAGAATTACAGAGTTGGAGACACTTGCTAAAGATCCCCAAATTAGTGGAAAGGTGAATCTGGAATGTGTATATAGGCAGCCTCTCTCTTGAGTTTGCATTTTTGACCATTACCTCAATCTGCCTTGAAGATGATGGATAAATCAATAACAATGATACTTAATCCTCCTCTTAGCTCTGAATATGGCTTTAAGTCTATGTTTTTTTTTAAACAAGGATGAATGAATGTATTTATGTAAGAACAAGAACAAAACCTAAAATGTTCTCAGCTCCATGTAAGCCTTTGTTTAAAAGACTCAACAGAAATGATACCACTTTCCAATTTCCACTGCTGGAGGTGTTTTTTTTTTTTTAACCTTTCAAATAATGTGGGAGGTAAGAAAAATTTTGCACCCACTGCTTCTCACCCCATGATTTCTATAGATCGTGTAATATTTTACATTTCATTGAGTTCTGCTACATCTAAGCTGCCAGGTTCACTGTCAAATTCATCTCTTAAATTCTCTGACCAAGTTATTGAGCAATAAAAAAAAAGCAACCTTAAAAATATTTATAACACAGTTTTCACCATAGCCTGTTGGTTACAGACTGATTTACATGTACAGTCATGACTGGGTGAGTTTAAGCCAGGTTTCCCTCATGTTTGTGGCCCCGGCACCCAGCACAGTGCTTGGCACACAGTGGAAACTCGATACCTATTTGTTTGATGAATAATAAACCCAGCATATGAAACCTATTAGATCGTCTTGGCCATGGGTCTCATTTGATGAAATCACATAAAATGCATCCAGCTGAGGACTGCTACCTGCTTAGGTCCCGGCTGGTCGAGAAATCATTGCACTGGTGACTTTCGGCAGATGGGAATCATGGGGTAAGTTGCTGTGCTGTCTTCCTGCTGGTCTAGCAAACACCGCGTTTCCTCTCTCACTCTGGTCACCCACCTTTGCTCATTCCGTGGCTGATTTCCTGCTCAGCTTCTCCAGCCTGACTCATGGTGTGACCTACTTTCCAGGCTCTGCGCCTTCCTTCTGTTTCCCAGACTCTGACGGGCATTCTCCTTCCTGGCATCGAGCTTCTGCGGACAGATATCTGGGAACAACCCCACCTTGGCACGGCCTGGGGGATCTCACTTTCCACCCCACCTTCATCCTGAGCCTACCGTCAAAAAAAAAAAAAAAAAAAAAGAAAGAAAGAAAATGAATATCCACTGCCAGCCCTCATGGTTCTTGTCCTGGGTTGGAATGATCTGTTTTCATCAACTGCCAGATTTGTCTTTGTTCTTACAACTTTTTGGATGCTTGAACTTGTTTTTTTATATCTCTTTTGGTCACCTCAATTCTCCTTTTCTTTTCTTATCTACACTTTCATCAAACATCTTGTCTATTTCAAATATATCTGTGCTTGTGTAAGTTGCTCAGTCTGTGCCTGTATTAGTTGACTCTCTGGGATCCCATGGACTGTAGCTCACCAGGCTCCTCTGTCCACGAAATTCTCCAGGCAGGAATACTGGAGTGGGCAGCCATTCCCTTCTCCAGGGGATCTTCCTGAACCAGGGATTGAACCTTGGTCTCCTCCATTGCAGGTGGATTTTTTTACTGTCTGAGCCACGAGGGAAGCCCGATCTGAAGGTGAACACCAATGCCTCTCTGCTCGTTGAAAAGCAAACCTCCCTGGTAACAAAGTTTCTCTGTGTTAAGAAGTGAACACACAACTGGGCACAAAGCTTGAAAATGAAGAAAGCTTTTCAAGCTTTGCAAAGAGGAAACTACAAACTGTACACATGTCAAAAAATGTGTCACATGTCTCTTAAGACTGCAGTCATTTTCTGAAGATGGTTCCTATTGTATTCCCATTTTTTTATTCTGCTAACTCTTCAGTGTTTTTTATTTTTATTTTTTTCTTCAAAAAGATGATATTCTCAGGACAGTGGTACCCAGTTTGGAAAAGTTTGCCTTGTGTATCTCCAACATCAGAACCAAAGTCAATGGCATTTTCTGTTGAGGCAAGTCAGCTCTGAATTTTCTGTTTGGATTATCTATTATTTGTTTGTTCCAGACTTCTTTCTCCAAAACCCAGGCTGTCCCAGAACATCTCCACGTTCTATCAACTCCTCCAGAAAAAGAATGAGATTAATTGTAAGATTAGCTTAGCTAAAGCATGATTGGGGAGGTTAGTCTACAGAAAAAATGAGTTTCACAGAGTCACATGAATAAGAGAGGAATAATTTTAGATCCACTATTATAGTTACCATTACTATTGCTATTACCATCACTATTATTATTTGGCCCCATGACACTTTGAGACAGATTCCTGCCCTTCGTTTTCCTGTAACGTCCAGTTGAGCCAAGCACCATTTTGGAACTCTCTTTTGAGTTAATTCAGAAGCCATAATTTTCTCCTAATGTTGAAAAATTGTTTGGAATAGGGCCATTTCATAGCCTTGCAAGGCTGGACGAGATCTTCAAGTTTACCTCATATAACCACCATCAATTGTTCTGGTCTCCCCTGCAGTATTCCTGCCAAGAGGGTGGTCTGGCCTCTGATGAAATGCTTTGGGGATGGTCTGTTCTCTGAAACACTAGGAGGTCCTGTCTTTGATCATCTTTCACCTCATTCCTGGAACCATTGTAATTTCACTGTGGTTGGGTGGTGGAACACTCAGAGGGGGTGGGGGGTGGGGGTAAAAGGTAAGAATTATCAGACAGGCCAGCCAAATCTAGTTGCAAAAAGTCAATTTGCTGTCACTGAAATTAGTCCAGCACAGATACCATTCATATTAATAGGGATCTTTTTGAATTCGAATCTTATCTCCATGAGCCAGGGAGAACATCCATTGTTCTTCTGTTGTAACTTAACAGCTTTGCATACTTTAGAAGCAATGAGCCTAAACAAAAAGGAATTCTCTTTCAGTGGTTTGTGTTCAAGCCAGTAAGAGCTGTAGTGCATACCATGTACAGAAGAAGTTTACTGGATTTTAGAGCAAGTCTCTCTGTTGCTTACTGCTTATTTCATTACCCTGAGCCCCTCTACTGTCGTAGTTCTAACCCTTGGCTAATGCTAACCATTAGGCCAGGTAGAATTTCTTTTCTTAAGCAACAGCTCATACTTAATAACTGCCATGACAAATAATTTGGTACCATTACACTAATTACTCAAAAGAATGGGTAGTTTCTCATATTTTCTTTTAAATGTTCTGTTTCTCATATAATTAACTTGTTGAAAAAAAGAAAGCTACCCTTACCTGTAACAGGATGTGGTCATTTGGGGAATGATGTCTTGCCTTTACAAAACATGCTCTGATGTGAAACAAATTCTTCTTCCTCTCTTGCTGTTTCAATCTATCTCACTGCTTAGAATTCTAAAGAGGCAGCCTTTAGAAGTAAGAACAATGATGAAAAGAGAGCCTCCAAATTCATTTTGGGGAGCATGGGGTCTGGGAATGCTTAGCTACTCATGGCAGAGTAAGCCTGGTGGTCCCCCAAGCAGGACCACAGAACCACAGGCTTCCAGAATGGTAGACGCTGGGCATGTGCAGCAGCCTCGTGACTCATTCAAGGGTGAGCTGGAATGGGGTGATCCGGGCAGGAGAGAACTTTGGAAGAGCAGCAAAATTTCAGCCAAGTGACTAGCAGCGCCCTGGAGCCCTGGGAAACCCAGCTGTCTGTTGGACTTCCCTCCCCTCAAAGAGGGCTTGTTTGTTTAAAAGGCCCCAGGCACTGAGTTTAGGTACAAGACTGGACACATCTGGAAGATGTAATTACCAGGCCTGCAATTAGTAAGCATGATATTAACACACACAGAGCAGATTCATCTACTTTGCTTACACCTTCTGGGTGACTCCAGCCTTTAAAACTTAGGTCTTAACTTTTCAGTTGGGAAAGTTGGTAACCATTCAATTGTTCTTTGGAGGTGAGTTCTCACTGGGTGATGGAATGTGGCTACTGTGGAAGTGGTTTAATTTAATCAGACCCATAAGTTTCTAAGTCCTCCAAAAGGTGATTTCTTGAGATACAGAATGTCCTCTGAGTGTGTGCCTTGACTTCAGAGCCCTATACTATGAATCATTAGACTGTAATTGTATTTCAAATAATGTTAGTCTATGAGGGAAGCAATTTTTGTTTAAAAACGTTACCCTATGAGTGAAAACCCACTGATGATCTTTCTAGAAGATTGAAAGAAAACAGAACTCAGAAGTTTATACATATATAAAAATATATGTATGTGTATAAATTCCAGAATTTAATCTATGTAGAAATTAATATAATTATATAATTGTATATATATACTTTTATAAATTCATATACATTTCAGAAAAAATATATGTGTGTTTATCTGTGCAGGTCAAAATGAAATCTCCGTCTAGATGTGCTTTATTATTATTTGACTGCCGGGCTTTAAGGGTTTAAGAAGAGGTAGGAAGGGGGAACTTCTATGAAAAAAGGCTGTTCTCATGCCGTTTTCAGTCTGGGTGGAATTCAAAAGTATCAGAGTTGGTGAAAAAAAAAAAAAACCAGCCTTTTTCTCAAAGTTTTCTTGGCCAAGTTTTGATATCCCAAGAGGCCGAGGAAAGCATCTGACCTTCTGGACACATACCACACTGTCCCAACCTTTTTAGGCCAACCCGTCAGAGGCAGTGGCCTCAACAAAACCAGCAGTACCTTAAGCAAACAAGACAGTGAGACTTGAAAGACAGGCAGCCTTATACTCTAGTTCCTGTAAGAAATGGTCAACTCAAAAATGTTTTCTTTGAACAGAGTTAAAAATAGTTGAAGCTGAAATAGCTCATCCTATGAAATACTTCAGAGTAAAATGTGTGCTTTACTTTTTTTTTTCTTTCTTTCCTTTAAAAAATGTGTTGCATTAGACAAATCAGACTGGGGCAGCCAGGATGGAATGTTAACCATGCCACCGGATGGCAAATTGGAGAGGAACACGCCTTTCATCTGAATTATAGGCTGGACAAGGAATGCACTATATTCTCTGCTATGTATGAGCAGGAGAAAACTTTCCCAGGGTATTTTTCTTTTGCATTTCTGACTCTTATTGGATTGGAAGCTGGTCCATGTGACCCAGCAGGGTCCATTTTCCATAATAAGGCTAAAAATATGCCAGAAATGTTTTCTTTTGCACAATGTCTGAGTGTCAAACATGAAAGCGACAGAACTCCTTTTCCTGCAGATTCGATTTCATCTTTTCCTGGAGAAAGTTCCACTGTTATCCTCCCATTCTGTCCCAATGTTATTTTTTTGATAGGCTCCAGTACCTGACATGTAATCCCAAATGGAATAATTGTAGAAATCTATTCCATGTTCCTGTAAACTACAGCTTTGGGTCTCTCTCTATAGTTAAGCCTCTAATGACTCACCTTCAGTAAATCATAGCCCTCCAAATGTTTTTTCCTGTAATAGGAATGCATTGTCACTGAGTCATTCATATCCTTAACCAGGTTTGTTCTGACCAGTGGATTGCATCTAGAATTACGGGGAGTCCAGCACTGTAACAGAGTCTATCTCACTAGATATTAAAGGCGAATGAAGTGATCAAGAGCATGTACTTTAGTCAAGAAAAATCAGGTTGAATCAATTAACTTTATTTCCAAAACTTTACTTCTTCATCTGCAAATTGGGTACAGAAATTTGTTGTGAAAATTTGATTAAAATTTCATCTGATTTACGGTTTCCTCAGAGTATCTGTCCAGGAGTGGGACTGCTGGATCATATGGCAATCCTATGTTTAGTTTTTAAAGAAACCTCTGCACTGTTCTCCATAGTGGCTGTATTAATTTACATTCCCACCAACAGTGTAAGAGGGTTCCCTTCTCTCCACACCCTCTCCAGCATTTACTGTGTGTGGATTCTTTGATGATGGGGCTTCTGACCAGTGTGAGGTCATTATAGTTTTGATTTGCTAGCAGAGATCCACTGTAGAGTGCAGGGAGCCCAGATCAGTGCTCTGTGATGACCTGGAGGAGTGGAATGAGGTCAGGGGGAGGGCGGGGGTGGGGGGTGTGGATGGGGAGGATCAGAGAACAGGGAACGGGATATATGAACACGTGCGGCTGATTCACATTGTACACCAGCAACTCACACAACATGGTAAAGCAATTATAACCCAATAAAAAATAAATTTGCAACTCTCAAAAAATGCATCTGATGTATTTATCATAGTGCCAGGGCTATTTTAACAAAGTTTGTAGACTTGGTCTTATTTCTCATCAACTGAATCAACTGACCCTAGAAAGATTTCCATGGGTAAAAATGCTCTCACTGTGAATAGGGTTGTTGTCTCAGACTCTTGATTCCTGTCATTCATGCTACTTAGACCAGTGGTTCTCAAATGAAGGCAAATTTGCTCTCCCAGCAGACAGCTGTTTTTGGCTGTCATACATTTGGTACGGTGGGGACAACTGTCATCTAGTGAGCAGAGGCCATGGATATTGCTAAATATTTTATCATGTATAAGGCAGCCCCCTAGCCCAAAGAATTAGCTGGATCAAAATGTCAGTCACACAGAAGATAAGAAACCCTGGAATAGATTTTTTTTTTCAGAATAAAAGCTTTAAGGTCTGCTGTTGGGTCTGGAAAACTACCACCAGGAGACTTTTGAAAAAATCATCAGGGTTCTCTGCATGCTTCATCTATTCCAGGAACAGTGTTGAGCTCCTACTAAGTTCAGAGATACATTATTGGAGGTTGAGATAGAGTCGGAGATTCTGAAGCCCATGTACTTCTAAAGAGGCCGTGATGGTGGGTAAAGGACAGATGGAGGAATTAGCTAAATCCTTCTGATGGTAAATGCATGAATTTAATCCTAGAGATTAAATATAAATTAGAAGCAGCTTTAGATGATTTAGTATCATTCCTAAGACTAAAGGAGAATTTTCCAAACTAAATTCATCTCCACAGCAAGCTGATATTTTTACCAATTTAAAAGGCTTTTACTAGTTTTCAGCAATACTTAGAAACCAGCCTGTCTACCAAAGAACTGCTTCTTTTCCCAATCCAGGCATCATTAGATGCCAGGTATGAAGAATGCCAGATTCAAGGCTTAGAAAAATGATATTCATTTCAAAGAAGTGAAAAGGCTTGTTTTTATTGAATTCAAAAATTAAAGTTAAATTTTTCTTTTTTAATTCAATAAAAGTGTTTTGTTTGAGCCTCCTGTCTTTTAAACTCCGGAGTCTCACTTTACTTTTCAGGAAGTGTTATCTACTTCTGTCAAACTGCAGAGGAGCTGGTTTCAATTTAGAGATCTAACTGTATATGTAATCACATGCATTAACCAATCATGGTTTATAGTGTACATTTTTTCTCCACATGTTTGTAGTAAGTGCTTTCAGGGTTTACTCCACTTCTTCCTCACTGCCCGTGCTCTGGAGGTATTTGTCATAATTTGCTTATGATAGCTTCTTTCTGATGTCCCCAAGAGTAAAAGTTCGCTCAACTCACCACAGCCAACTAAGGATGACTCAGGGATAAATGAGTCCAGGCTCCTGTCTCTTGAAGTTGGTTTATGGTTCATGGCAAACTGAAAAGTTCTCTATCACCTATTATTCTATTCTTGGTCCTAAAAAACTATTTTGCTTGTGTTCAGGTTAAATTTTTTTCAGAACTAAAATTGTTCATATTGTAATTAGTTGGAGATTGATTAAAATTGGGAAAAAACTTAGAAAAACTTAGTGTAAAAATATCTATAGAAAGCTACACTGCACTTTATTTTCACTGGCAAATTAACTTAAGACCATGCGCAGTGAATAAAGATTGTGCAGTGGAAAGGACTTTATAAAGGGGATCCATAGATACTAGTTTTATTCCCAGATGTGAACTAAGTAAGTTCACTTAGTCCTTCTAAGTATCTGGTAACTCATTTAATGAAAGTGGATGGGTTGAACTTCACGATCCCCCTTTTAATGCTATCAGTCAACAATTCAGTTGAAAATAACCCTTCATTCCAAATACGTGACATTACATAGAAAAGAGGTCTATAATTAAATTTAGAGCACATGGGGCCATTTGATTAAATAGTCAATTGTTTCTTAGCAAAATATCAAGAAAAACTCCATGATCTATAAATATCTGTCACTCTCCTAGCTCTGTTTCAGAAAGCTGCCACTGATGGCTCCTTCCACATATGCTGAAATTCTTGCCACATGAGTTCATCGCCCTGATGATAGGTGATTAGATGATTTGGCCATGGAAGCACATGATACAAAAGCAACAATGTATATTTTGGCCAATGGCCCCTAATAGACCTTAATATATTATAAAGTAAATAGCTGAGCAAATCCTTCTTAAGGAGTTTGTCATGAGGAAAAGTCAGCAGATAGTAAAGTTGCAGGAAAACTAAGAGAACTTTAGGAAAGTGGCTCTAAGTAGAAGGCATGAGACATCAGAAGCCATAAGAAAACAGAATTCACAGAGGAATAAAAGCCTGAGGCAATATTTGCTACAAGACAGCAGAAACCCTGTAGTAACAGTTCCTGTCTAGCCACGCGGACATATTCAGAAAAGAGATACCCGTGGAAACATATATGAAAATCCAAACCAAATTTTTGTGTGACTCACGGTATCTATGGCATTAATAAGAATTAAAGACAGGAGAAGAAAATAGTGGGCTTTTAAAAAAATCAGATGCATTGTAAACAGATGCTAGTTATGCGCCGATGAGCAAGTCTGATCCAGAGTCTCTGCTGGTGCCTGTAGAGTGTGCCTTGATTTTGGCTTTTCCCTTGAGTTCTGTGAAGGTTGAATTCCGTTTCTTTAATATGTGGTTGCATCATCTCTAGGTGGTAAGTGTGACCCTTTGGACTGTAGCGCACCAGGCTCTTTTGTCCATGGAATTTACCAGGCAAGAATAGTGGTGTGGATTGTCATGCCCTCCTCCAGGGGATCATCCCAATTCAGGGATCAAAACCGAGTCCCCTGTAGCTCCTGCATTCCAGGAGGATTCTTTACCATTGAGCCATTAGGGAAGCCCTTTTCATGTCTTATATATACTTTTTTTACATCATAAAGATGGTGCAGTGGAAAGGACTTTATAAAGGGGATCCATAGATTCTAGTTTTATTCCTAAATGTAAACTAAGTAAATTCATTTAGTCCTTCTAAATATCTGGTAACTCATTTAATAAAAGTGGATGGATTGAACTTCATAGTCCTATTTTCATTGTTATCAGAAGAGGCGAACCATCCTTCATGCCTCTTTGAATTCCCACTGGCAACCTGGTAAGGTGGTTCACCCATAGTAGGAATTCAACAAATATTTGTTCAGGCAGTGATGAGGTGGCAGAGAGTAGAATTGTTTTTTCCAAATATGCACAATTTAACAATTTAGTTAAAGCACTTTATGGAATGCTAAAGGTTTTTTTTTTTTCCTACATCTTAAAAACATTTGAAAAAATATATGTGGACTAGACATATTAAAGATTCCCTGGAATATCCTGGCTCTGGTTACCTAAAGTCATGGCTGGGTCATGCATTCACCAAGGTCAAAGCTTAGAGAATGCAGCTTTGAAGCTTCTCTGCATAAGGGTATAATTTCAGGTTACTAATAACTCAGGAACACTTGATCTCTTTCCTTATTCTTGCCCAGATGAGTCATTTTCTTGGTAGTTTACCTTGAGCTCCTCCTATTTATACACAGCAGATTAGCTGGCATGGAAATATGTGTGCATCTGTCTTTCATATTGAAACATATATAGCTTTATATAGTTTCTTCCTCTCTGTAATTGTTCATTTTCTCAATGGTTCGTTTTCTCTGGTCCCATTGTTTTGGCCTAAAACTGGGGAAATTTCTTCCAAGGTGAGTTCACCCTAGATTTATCAGGAACCTGAGGGCTGTACCTTTGACTGAATTTATTATATAAGAACAAAATAAATAACAAAAAGACTCACTGCATTGTTTCCCAAAGAATGATCCAGAAGAATTTCCACTTTTCAGAGCCTCATTTGTTTTCTAAATCCCCGAAGAGAGATTTGACTCAGCAAAAAATGAGTTTTGAGCCTTCTTCAGCAGCAGCAACGGCAGCTGAGCTGTGGATCTTGGCTCCAAGACTGGCCTAGTTATTCAGCAGATACTGTCCCAGCCAAGCCCTGGAACAGCTTTCAGCCACTGCCACAAATGCTGCCTACCAACTGTTGCCTAGGTGAAGAGAGCCTTGGCCATATACCCTGGCACCCTCTCGTTCCCCAAATCTGCCTGATTCATTTGTTCACACCACACCTTCAGAGTGGAAGGAATGATTGCTTGCCTTTTTGCTTGCTTATTTTTTCCTTTTCTCCCTCTCTCTTTCTTCTTTGACCTGGCAAGTGATCTGGCCAAAAATGGAATTAGAGAAGGCACCCATGGATCACCAACAGACAAAGTAAGAAAAACTACTGCTGCTTATTTAAAACTGTTTTGGGTTCTTTACAATTTCTTTCACTTTATTATTTTTTTTTCTAGGATCATCTTGGGCTTTGAGCAACAGTTTGCTTTTTGTAGTTTTGACTTAGAAATGTGTCTTCTCTGAGTCTAGGTAGTTGCAGGAGAGGCAGTTGGCTAATAAATGATATGACACACACATGCAAACTCAGAAGCCATTTAAAAAAAGTTTGATAGATATGATTACATAAAAATTAAAAAATATTCTGCATGTTAAAAAAAAGGGAAAAAATAGAAAACATCACAAAACAGGTAAAGTCAGAGGACAAATGAAATAGCAAAAAAGCTTGAAGCTCATTCCTCAGGCAAAGGACTCATTTCTTTAATATATAAAAAGCTCCTGCAAATCATCAAGGAAAAGATCAACTATTCTCTTCAAAAATTGCAAAATATATGAATTGACACTTCATGGAGATGAAATTAAAGTGGTTTCTAAACCTATTAGTCCTCAAACTCACTCATAATAAAAGAAATACAAATTGAACCAAGTTCAGATACCATTTGCTAGTTACCAGATCCGAATGTGAGCCTACACTGCCCTGGCAAGTCTGTGGATGACCAGGCACTTTCATACAGTGCTGTGTGCGTGAGTGTTCAGTTGCTTGTCATGTCCAGCTGTTTGTGACCCTATGGACTATAACCCACCAGTCTCCTCAGTCCATGGGATTCTCCAGGCAAGAATACTGAAGTGGGTTGCCATGCCCTCCTCGAGGGGAACTCCCCAACCCAGGGATTAAACCCAGCTCTCCTGCACTGCAGGGAAAATCTTTACCACTGAGCCATCAGGGAAGCCCCATACAGTGCTGGGGGGAATATAAATGGTTATCATCTCTAGGGAAACACTTTAGCAGAATCTATCAAGATAAGTGCACACACATGTTGACTCAGCAATTCTACTTCTAAAAAAATTACCCTATGCATATCCTCACCCCACTGTGTGAAGTGGCACATATTTAGGGCAATTCTTTGAGGAAGTGCTTACATAACAGAAGACTTTAGACAACCCAAATGGAATGCTATTAAGCTGGTGAAAAAAAAACAAGGAAGCTGTGTACTAACACAGAAAGCTCTCCAAGAAATATTATTAATAGAAAAATTGAGGTGCAGAATAATGTGTATAGTATGTTCCCATTTGTAGAAAAAGAAGAAAAAAATCAAAGACATGCAAATATGTATTTGCTTATATTTGCATAAAGTAGCTGGATATAGGATGCACAAAAAGTCCCACTAAAAGGGAATAAAATGGTTGGGCATTTAAAAATGTATATGCTATATGTGAATGTGTTTCTTAGTAAAAAAATAAAAAAATTATTACGAAATAATGTGTCATAAGGCAGGAGCACCTGAGAGCCCACACCAGCAAGGAGTGGTCATGCGTCATTTGAAGCTCTGGTTGTACCATCTTTTTTTTTTTTTTTTTTTTTGTCTTTAGCTCAGGCTGTTACAAGAGACTATCATAGACCAATTAGCTTAAGGAACAAACATTTGTTTCTCACAGTTTTGGAAGTTGGAAGTCCAAGATCAAGGCCCTGGCAGATCTGGTGTCTGGTGAGAGCCTATTACCTGACTTGCAAATGGTTGTCTTCTGTTTCTTCACTTGGGAAAGAGGATTTGGAGTTAGAGAAAGAAGGAGCTTGCTCTTGTCTCTTTTTGTGAAGGCACGAATCCCATTCATGAAGACTGTACCCTCCCCGCATGAAATAATTACCTCCCAAATGCTTCACCTCCTTATACCAGCACAATGAGGGCTGTTAGGATTTCAACACTAGGATTTTGTGGGGACACAAACAAGTAGTCCATAGCATCCTTATACATGTCTTCTTTTATATTCTACTTTAAAAATTGTGCCTTTCCTTCTCTCTAATTCTCATCAATTTTCTAAATTTCCTTGTCTCATAATTATGCATTTATGACTCTGTGGACCCATACATGCATTTGTTAGCCTCCTCAGAGCTTTAATATCATTAAAAGCTATTTGTAAACTCAAGACAGGTGACTGAATGAGTTTTTAAACCTGGAGGCCTTATTCTGAGACTCAATGGAGAAAAAAGAGTGTGATTTAACTTATACAATAGAATTAAACATGAACAAAAGATTTAATCAAGCAGATCCCTTATTGCCCAAGGAAGGTTCTTATAAATATCTGGGCTTAATCTAAATATGTTGGCCAGGTCTAATCAAATTGAGAAAACCTTTCAGTTCACATCTTATTTTTCAGAAGTTTTGCAGAGCTGCCACTGAATAATAAAAGAAGATTTATGGACGGTTAGTGAGTTCCAAGTCACTGTGACCAGGAAAACGCCAGCAACTAAGAAAAACTTACTAAAAATGTAACCTTGTTCAAGTCACTAAGTCTCCCAGAAACCCCAGCATCTTCATTTGTATGATCGAGATGTTTCTGAGAGACCAAATAAATAATATGTGGTAGCCAGTCTCCAGGAGGACCCTCAATGCACCCTAGTTACCCCTGTGTCAGTCCTCCTGTGTGGGACCAGGGTTGGCCTGTGACAAATAGAATATGGCAAAGGTGATGGTATGTCATTTCTGAGGTTAGGTGATAAAGTTCTTTGTCTTGCTTCCTCTTTGTCTCTATCTTTTCCCAGAAGAAGCCAGCTGCCGTGTTGTGTGCAGCTTTATGGAGAGGCCCACATGGTGAGGCAACATGAGTCAGCTTGGAAGTAGAATCTCTAGCCTGGTCACAGCTTCAGATGACTACAGTCCTGACCAACATATTTGAGTATCATCTTCAGAGATACTCTAACACAGAACTGCCTGACTAAGCTGCTCCTGGATCCCTGATCCCCAGAGACTTTGTGACATAGTATTATCAAATGGGCCTTAGAAAGCATCACTACGAACAAAGCTAGTGGAGGTGATGGAATTCCAGTTGAGCTAATTCAAATCCTGAAAGATGATGCTGTGAAAGTGCTGCACTCAATATGTCAGCAAATTTGGAAAACTCAGCAGTGGCCACAGGACTGGAAAAGGTCAGTTTTCATTCCAATCTCAAAGAAAGGCAATGCCAAAAAATGCTCAAACTACCACACAATTGCACTCATCTCACATGCTAGTAAAAGTAATGCTCAAAATTCTCCAAGCCAGACTTCAGCAATACGTGAACCATGAACTTCCTGATGTCCAAGCTGGTTTTAGAAAAGGCAGAGGAACCAGAGATCAAATTGCCAACATCCTCTAGATCATGGAAAAAGCAAGAGAGTTCCAGAAAAACATCTATTTCTGATTTATTGACTATGCCAAAGTCTTTGACCGTGTGGATCACAATCAACTGTGGAAAATTCTGAAAGGGATGGGAATACCAGACCACCTGACCTGCCTCTTGAGAAATCTGTATGTAGGTCAGGAAGCAACAGTTAGAACTGGACATGGAACAACAAACTGGTTCCAAATAGGAAATGAAATACGTCAAGGCTGTATATTGTCACCTTGCTTATTTAACTTCTATGCAGAGTACATCATGAGAAATGCTGGACTGGAAGAAGCACAAGCTGGAATCAAGATTCCCGGGAGAAATATCAATCACCTCAGATATGCAGATGACACCACCCTTATGGCATAAAGTGAAGAGGAACTAAAAAGCCTCTTGATGAAAGTGAAACAGGAGAGTGAAAAAGTTGGCTTAAAGCTTAACATTCAGANTAGTTAGAACTGGACATGGAACAACAGACTGGTTCAAAATTGGGAAAGGAGTACGTCAAGGCTGTATATCGTCACCCTGCTTATTTAACTTATATGCAGAGTATATCATGCAAAATGCCAGGCTGGATAAATCACAAGCTGGAATTAAGATTGCTGGAAGAAATATCAATAACCTGAGATATGACACCACCCTAATGGCAGAAAGTGAAGAGAAACTAAAGAGCCTCCTGATGAAGGTGAAAGAGGGGAGTGAAAAACCTGGCTTAAAAATCAACATTCAAAAACCTAAAATCATGGCATCTGGTCCCTTCACTTTATGGCAACCAGTTGAGGGAAAAGTGGAAACAGTGACAGACTTTATTTTCTTAGGCTCCAAAATCATTGCTGATGGTGACTGCAGGCATGAAATTAAAAGACACTTGTTCTTTGGAAGGAAAACTATGACAAATCTAGACAGCATACTAAAAAGCAGAGACATTACTTTGCCAACAAAGTCCGTCTAGTCAAAGCTATGGTTTTTCCAGTAGCCATGTATGGATATGAGAGTTGGACTATAAAGAAAGCTGAGTGCCAAAGAATTGATGCTTTTGAACTGTGGTGTTCAAGGAGATTCAACTGTGGACTGCAAGGAGATTCAACCAGTCCATCCTAAAGGAAATTAGTCCTGAATATTCATTGGAAGGACTGATGCTGAAGCTGAGACTCCAATACTTTGGTCACTGGATGTGAAGAACTGACTCATTGGGAAAGATCCTGATGCTGGGAAAGATTGAAGGCAGGAGGAGAAGGGGATGACAGAGGATGAGATGGTTGAATGGCATCGCCAACTCAATGGACATGAGTTTGAGTAAACTCTGGGAGCTGGTGATGGACAGGGAAGCCTGACATACTGCAGTCCATGGGGTCGCAAAGAGTCAGACACGACTGAGCGACTGAACTGAACTGAACTGATGGTTTTTCCAGTAGTCACGTATGGATGTGAGAGTTGGACTATAAAGAAGGCTGAGCACCAAAGAATTGATGCTTTTGAACTGTGGTGTTGGAGAAGACACTTGAGAGTTCCTTGGACAGCAAGGAAATCAAACCTGTCAATCCTAGAGAAAATCAACCCTGAATATTCATTGGAAGGACTGATGCTGAAGCTGAAACTCCAGTACTTTGGCCACCTGATGTGAAGAGCCAGCTCACTGGAAAAGACACTGATGCTGGGAAAGACTGAGGGCAGGAGGAGAAGGGGGTGACAGAGGATGAGATGGTCTGATGGCATCTTCAACTCAGTGGACCTGAGGGAGATAGTGAAGGACACACTCAGGAAGATAGTGAAGGACAGGAAAGCCTGGCGTGTTGTAGTCCATGAGGTCGCAAAGAGCTGGACACAACTTTGCAACTGAACCATGCCGAGCATAGCACCTGGCACAAAGAAAAAGCTATAATCAACGAACAAAAATATGGATGAACAGAGAATATATGAATATAATTCTGCAGGTGACAGCAGCCAAACGTGCAGGATTTGAAAACCTGGCCATCTGAAAATCCTTTGAAATTACAAACCGAGCTGTCTAGAAAAAACAATGATATCTGTAATTGTTAGTGGCGTATGCCAAGCTGATTTTACCTTCATCTTGATCTCATTTGCCCCTTGCCCTAGTCAGCATCATCATCCCCATCTGATAAGTGAAAAGGCAGGCTGTCCTTTCACACCCAGAGGGCATGCAGCCTCCAGTCACATACCTCCAGGGACAGGAAGATCAGTGTCTACAGAGACAGCCCACCTCATTTTTGCTGATGCCTGTTTTCCAGAGCAGACTCAGAATCAAGTCCTGTTTTCTGGGTGAGGCCTTTGGAGACCCGGAGAGACTGAGATCTATTATCTATTGCCCTCTCAGCTCCACACTTAGGTTCCAGGAATGTCAGCACTGGCCTTATCATCTCCTTCTCTGAACAAGTGAGGAGACTGGGGTCCTGTGGGTGGGGGTTCCCCACAAATACATTGATCTGGCTTTTGCTGTGGCACTATGTCATTGTTTAATGTTGAACTTGAAGGCAACTCTGAATCTCTGGTCATCTGCCTTCGCTCAGAACTCACCACAGGAC
>SJYX01018873.1:287260-305896 GCA_006410675.1 Oreotragus oreotragus
AGTACGTCAAGGCTGTATATTGTCACCCTGCTTATTTAACTTCTATGCAGAGTACATCATGAGAAATGCTGGACTGGAAGAAGCACAAGCTGGAATCAAGATTCCCGGGAGAAATATCAATCACCTCAGATATGCAGATGACACCACCCTTATGGCATAAAGTGAAGAGGAACTAAAAAGCCTCTTGATGAAAGTGAAACAGGAGAGTGAAAAAGTTGGCTTAAAGCTTAACATTCAGAAAACGAAGATCATGGCATCCGGTCCCATCACTTCATGGGAAATAGATGGGGAAACAGTGGAAACAGTGTCAGACTTTATTTTTTCGGGCTCCAAAATCACTGCAGATGGTGACTGCAGCCATGAAATTAAAAGACGTTTACTCCTTGGAAGAAAAGTTATGACCAACCTAGATAGCATATTCAAAAGTAGAGACATTACTTTGCCGACTAAGATCTGTCTAGTCAAGGCTATGGTTTTTCCAGTAGTCATGTATGGATGTGAGAGTTGGACTGTGAAGAAGGCTGAGTGCCAAAGAATTGATGCTTTTGAACTGTGGTATTGGAGAAGACTCTTGAGAGTCCCTTGGACTGCCAAGAGATCCAACCAATCCATTCTGAAGGAGATCAACCCTGGGATTTCTTTGGAAGGAATGATGCTAAAGCTGAAACTCCAGTACTTTGGCCACCTCATGTGAAGAGTTGACTCATTGGAGAAGACTCTGATGCTGGGAGGGATTGGAGGCAGGAGGAGAAGGGGACGACCGAGGATGAGATGGCTGAATGGCATCAACAACTCGATGGACATGAATCTCAGTGAACTCCGGGAGTTGGTGATGGACAGGGAGGCCTGGCATGCTGCAATTCATGGGGTTGCAAAGAGTTAGACACGAATGAGCGACTGAACTGAACTGAACGGTATTAAGATGCAAAGTTTGGGGGTAATTTTTTAGGGTACAATAGATAACTCATACAACCACATATCACCTGCTTAATAATCAATCAATTTCTCCTCTTCTTCATAGGAAGAACCTCCTGGTGTTGGAAAGGTCAAGATTTGGGTACAGTGATTCCAGTGGAATGAATGTTCTTCTGACTCACCATTTAGCTACTGGCGGATATGTTATTCACCACCTCAAACCATTGTTTCTTCTGCCACGTGTTCCTGATTAACTGCTGCTCTTGGAACCAAGGTCACAAGTCTCAGTGGCAGCTCCTCAGGAGAGCAAGACCCCTTCTGAGAACAGGTATTCTGTTTTTTGTTGCTGTTGATCGTGAACCACTACATCAAATTCGTTGCGTTGATTCAGATTCAGATGGTTTTCATGAATTAAATTCAGTTTTAGCTTTCAGTGACCCTTCCTAGAACACATACAAGGACTAGGAAAATGAAGAGCACTTACATCTCAGTCCTGAACCACATTTTCCACCAGCTTGATTCTTCACCGTTTTAACCATTTTTTCTTACCATCTGGGTCCCTTTCTTATCTCTGCTTCCCTAATTCTGGCTTTCTATCCTTTAGGTCACCCTTGATAAAGATCCTTCCTTGTTTCACTTGGCACTGTGGCCTTCTCTCTTGGTGCTACCTCATCGGTAGAGATTTGGTCATGGTTTACCCTGTTTCTTATGCCAGAGATCCTTGTATACAGTGCCGTCAATCTCTAAATATAGACTGCAGTGGTTCTCAATCAAAGTTGGCATAAAAATCACCTGGAGAGCTTGAAAAAACTATTCAGATGTCCAAGTGCTGTGAAAATGTGAGCCGCTCAGTCATATCTGACTCTGCAACACCATAGACTGTAGCCTGCCAGGCTCCTCAGTCCAAGGAATTCTCCAGTCAAGAATACTGGAGTGCATTGCCATGCCCTCCTCCAAGGACAATGGGATACTACTCAGGGAACTTCCTGACCCAGGGATTGAACCCAGGTTTCCTGTATTGCAGAAAGATTCTTTCCCATCTGAGCCACCAGAGAAACCCCAGTTCAAAGCCAATTCAATTATCTAGGTATAAGGAAGGCTCAGGCAGAGTATTTATTAAAAGCTTCCTAGCTGATTTTCATGAGTAGCCAGCTTTTAAAAGCAATAATGTGTGGGGAGGACCAAGCAAGTTCCAGTGCTGTACCCATTAAATGTAAACCATCTGGGAACCAGATTCACACTCAGTGGCCAGTTTGTGACCTCTGCCTAGAGGGTGAGTTGACAGGCTTGCTGGGAAGCCCAGAGGCTTTGTTTGTGTACTTCCGCAAGATGCTCCAGATGGGTAAAGGAAACAGTGAGCAGAGAATTCAGAAGCAATTAGCTAGTGCATTTGCTTCCAGGGCAAGCCTGGCTCCAAGAAGGCATCTGATAACCTGCAGATAATTATGTTTATGATGAGAAACCATTGCTGAAAGATGGCATCACGCACATCTGTTGTTTAGAAAAAAACTGTTGCAGAGTTTTTGCCTTAGCACTAGGAATCTCAAACCATAGCTAATGGTGTTTTCCTCTGAAAAATTCTTTTTGTGCACATGGAGATTCAAAATAGTATGGGCATCAAAGCTATAAAAAAGAAAGAACTATAAGCTTGCCTTTTAGGGGAAGAATAAAAGTACTGGTGTCTCCAAATAGAGTTCTTAACCTAAACATATAAATGACATATCTTTTGCAGTTGTTAGATATATAATATATATATATGTATACATGACATTGAGAATATGGATTTGATCTTTCAAATAGTGTAAACAAAAAAAGTATCAAGATGAATAAAATATCATTTAAGTGATCTTTTCAAATTTATCTCCTCTTACACGTTTATATGGGCTTCCCAGGTGGCTCAGTGGTAAAGAATCCACCTGCTAAAGCAAGAGATGTGGGTTTGATCCCTGGGTCAGGAAGATCCCCTGGAGAAGGAAGTGGCAGCCCAGTCCAATATTCTTGCTTGTAAAATCCATGGACAGAGAAGCCTGGTGGGCTACAGTCCATGGGGTTGCAGAGAGCTGGATACACTTTAAGTGATTAAAGTGTACTCTCAAGCTTCTCCTGGAGGAAGGACATTTAAATTAGTTTAACAAGAGTGTTGTAAAAAGAAAATTTACAAACTGCTTGTTTTATCACTGTCTTTACAGTTGGCTCTTCTTACAAATGTATCAATGTTATTAGGTTAATTTGTTCTTTATCCTAACGTATTTAATAGGAGGAAATGAAATTGTGTCTTAACAAGATACTCATTTCTCTTTGGTCAAACTTGGAAGTAACTGTGCAGGGTGGTTTCTCTGAGGGTCAAGACCTTGAAGGAGGCCAAAGGGACACCACAGAATGTCATGGAGAGGTGAGTTGAGGGACCCCTAAGAAATGTTTTTTCCTGTTCCTATGAGCAACCATGTATTTGATGCCTGATTGTCACATTATTTTTACTCAGTTAATAGCTCCTTTTCCTCTGCCCCTCTCTAACACTCTTATACCATCTGATTAGCAAATTAAAGAATTCTACATTGAACAATGAGTTTTACATGTATACACTGATGTATACATGTAACTTGTATGTGGCATCTAAAATATAACACAACAATAACACTTACATAACAACAGCATTTTTAAGGGATGCTAATATGAAGAGCAAGTACTTTTTGGATTTCTTTTTACATTTTAACTAACAGTTTAAAATGTTTTAATATAGCCATTGTCACTGCTCTGTTGATTAATATTTAATGTGTATTAGCCAGTCAGTCTTGTCTGACTCTTTGTGGTCTCATGGACTGTAGCCAGCTGTAACCCATGGAATTCTCTAGGCAAGAATACTGGAGTGGGTTGCTGTTTCCTTCCCCAGGGAATCTTCCCAGGCATTGAACTCTGGTCTCCCGCATTGCAAGCAGACTTTACCAACTGAGCCAGACCAAGTGCTTTTTGGATTCCCCCCCCCCCCTTTTAACTAGCAGTTTAAGATATTTTAAAATAGCTACACTGCTCTGTTGATTAATATTTAATGGTGCTGATAATTTTAAAAATTTAAGTTAGTTTTATTCATAAGCTAACTGCAAGGGTATTGGTTAAACTCCATTCATAGTCTCAATAAAGAAAATTTATGTATTGAAAATATAGTGAATACACTGAATAGATACAAATATTGATCAAGAAAGTCAATATTTGAAACTGGGAGTTCCTAAACATTTTCAGTATTCCAGGCTCATTCTGACTGATGGTCCAGCTTACTGGACGTGGGGGCTCCTTGTGGGGTACATGGGGTCCATCTCTCTCTGAAAAGTACCAGGCTGTAGAGGCACACAGACCTTCTTTTGGATCGTGGCTTCAGCAGTTTTGTGACTCTAAGCAATCACTTCCCTCATGCTTAGTCTCCAAAAGAAAGGTGTAATATCTGCTTCCACAGGTGATTGTTATATCAAACACTGTGAATGTAAAGTACAGATATGCTATTTGATGCATATTCCCTCTAAGCAGATATTTCATTAGGTGCTGAAGGGAAGAAGGAGATGTATAAGGCATAGCCACTGTCTTCTAGCAGCTGACAGTATATTTGGAACAATAAAATACAAAGAATCAAAAGGTAATCAATTTAAGAAGAGGTATTTTTTAAAAAATTTAAATCAATACACATTTATTATCTCCCTGTCACTATGGGTCAGAAGTCTGATTTTCACAACATTGCACTCACAGTGTCACGTGGACTGTGTTCTCTTGTGGAGACTTTGGGAAAGAATCCACTTTTAAGCTACTCAGGTGGCTTGATAATTTTTTCCTTGTGGCTATAGGGTTGAGGGCTTAGCTGTCAGAGGCCAAACAGAATGAAAACCACAATTACAGAAAACTAACCAAACTGATCACTTGGATCACAGCCTTGTGCAACCCAGTGAAACTATAAGCCATGCCGTGTAGGGCCATTCAAGATGGCTGGGTCATGGTGGAGAGTTCTGACAAAATGTGATCCCCTGGAGAAGGGAATGGCAAACCACTTTGAGAAGGCAAAAAGATATGACACTGAAAGATGAACTCCCCAGCTCGGTTGGTGCCCAATATGCTACTGGAGAAGAGTAGAGAAATAGCTCTAGAAAGAATGAAGAGGCTGGGCCAAAGTGAAAACAACGCCCAGTTGTGGATGTGACTGATGATGGCAGTAAATTTCTGATGCTGTAAGAACAATATTGCACAGGAACTTGGAACATTAGGTCTATGAATCAAGGCAAATTGGAGGTGATCAAACAGGAGATGGCAAAAGTGAACATCAACATTTTAGGAATCAGTGAACTAAAATAGACTAGAATGGGAGAATTTAATTCAGATGGCCATTATATCTACTACTGTGAGCAAGAATCCCTTAAAAGAAACGAAGTAGCCCTCAACAAAATTCAGTACTTGCGTACAATCTCAAAAATGGCAGAATGATCTCTGTTTGTTTCCAAGAAAAGCCATTCAATATCGCAGTAATCTGAGTCTATGCCCCAAGCACTAATGCTGAAGAAGCTGAAGTTGAATGGTTCTATGAAGAACAAGACCTTCTAAAACTAACACCAAGAAAAAGATGTCTTTTTCATCATACAGGACTGGAATGCAAAAGTAGAAAGTCAAGAAAATATCTGAAGTAACAGGCAAGTTTGGCCTTGGAGTACAGAAAGAAGCAGGGCAAAGGCTAACAGAGTTTTTGCAAAGAGAACACACTGGTCATAGTAAACATCCTCTTCCAGCAACACAAGAGATGACTCTACACATGGACATCACCAGATGGTCAATACCAAAATCAGATTGATTATATTCTTTGCAACCAAAGATGGATAAGCTCTACACAGTCAGCAAAAACAAGAGGAGGGTCAGACTGTGGCTCAGATCATGAACTCCTTATTGCCAAATTCAGAGTTAAATTGAAGAAAGTAGGGAAAATCACTAGACCATTCAGGTATGACCTATATCAAATCCCTTATGAGTTTACAGTGGAAGTGACAAATGGATTCAAGGGATAAGATCTGATAGATAGAGTGCCTAAAGAACTATAGACAGAGGTTCATAACATTTCACAGGAGGCTGTGATCAAAACCATCCCCAAGAGGAAGAAATGCAAGAAGGCAAAATGGTTGTCTGAGGAGGCTTTACAAATAGTTGAGAAAAGAAGAGACGTGAAAGGCAAAGGAGGAAAGGAAAGACAGGTCCATCTGAATGCAGAGTTCCAAAGAATAGCAAGGAGAGGTAAGACAGCCTCCCTAAGTGGTCAATGCAAAGAAATAGAGGAAAACAATAGAATGGGAAAGACTAGAGATCCCTTCAAGAAAATTGGAGATACCAAGGAAACATTTCTTGCAAAGATGGGCACAATAAAGGACAGAAATGGCATGGATCTAACAGAAGCAGAAGATATTAAGAAGAGGTGGCAAGAATACACAGAAGAACTATACAAAAAAGATCTTTATGACCCAGATAACCATGATGGTGTGATCACTCACCCAGAGCCTGACATCCTGGAATATGAAGTCAAGTGGGCCTTAAGAAGCATCACTATGAACAAAGCTGATGGAGGTGATGGAATTCCAGTTGAGCTATTTCAAATCCTAAAAGATGATGCTGTGAAAGTGCTGCACTCAATATGCCAGCAAATTTAGAAAACTTAGCAGTGGCCACAGGACTGGAAAAGGTCAGTTTTTATTCCAATCCCAAAGAAAGGCAATGCCAAAGAATGCTCAAACTACCATGCAATTGCACTCATCTCACACACTACCAAAATAATGCTTAAAATTCTCCAAGTTAGGCTTCAACAGTTTGTGACTAGAAAACTTTCAGATGTTCATGCCTGATTTAGAAAAGGCAGAGGGACCAGAGATCAAATTGCTAATATCTGTCAGATCATAGGAAACGCAAGAGAATTTCAGAAAAACATCTACTTCTGCTTCATAGACTATGCTAAAGCCTTAGACTGTGTGGATCACAACAAACTTTGGAAAATTCTCAAAGAGATGAAAATATCAGATCACCTAATCTGCCTCCTGAGAAACTTGTATGCAGGTCAAGAAACCACAGTTAGAACTGGACATGGAACAATGGACTGGTTCCAAACTGGGTAAGGAGTATGTCAAGGTTTTATACTGTCACCTTACTTATTAACTTATATACAAAGTACATCATGAGAAATGCTGGACTAGATGAAGCACAAGCTGGAATTAAGATTGCCTGGAGAAGGCAATGACACCCCACTCCAGTGCTCTTCCCTGGAAAATCCCATGGACGGAGGAGCCTGGAAGGCTGCAGTCCATGGGGTCGCTAAGGGTCGGACATGACTGAGCGACTTCAATTTTACTTTTCACTTTCATGCACTGGAAAGGGAAATGGCAACCCACTCCAGTGTTCTTACCTGGAGAATCCCAGGGATGGGGGAGCCTGGTGGGCTGCCATCTCTGGGGTCACACAGAGTCGGACACGACTGAAGTGACTTAGCAGCAGCAGCAGCAGGAGCAATATCAATAACTTCAGATATGTAGATAGCATCACCTTTATGGCAGAAAATGAAGAGAAACAAAAGATCCTCTGGGTGAAAGTGAAAAAGGAGAGTGAAAAAGTTGGCTTAAAGCTCAACATTCAGAAAACTAAGATCATGGTATCTGGTCCCATCACTTCATGGCAAATAGATGGGGAAACAATGGGAACAGTGACAGACTTTATTTTTGAGGGCTCCAAAATCACTGCAGATGGTGACTGAAGTCATGAAATTAAAAGATGCTTGCTCCTTGGAAGAAAGGCTATGACCAACCTAAACAGCATATTAAAAAGCAGAGACATTACTATGCCAACAAAGGTCCGTCTAGTCAAAGCTATGGTTTTTTTTAGTAGTCGCGTATGGATGTAAGAGTTGGACTATAAAGAAAGCTAAGTGCATTGAAGAATTGATGCTTTTGAACTGAGGTGTTGGAGAAGACTCTTGAGAGTCGCTTGGACTGCAAGGAGATCCAACCAGTCCATCCTAAAGGAAATCAGTCCTGAATATTCATTGGAAGGACTGAAGCTGAAGCTGAAACTCCAATACTTTGTCCACCTGATGCGAAGAACTGACTCATTGGAAAAGATCCTGATGCTGGGAAGGATTGAAAGCAGGAGGAAAAGGGGATGATAGGATGAGATAGTTGGATGTCATCACTGACTCGATGGACATGAGTTTGAATAAGCTCTGGAAGTTGGTGACGGACAGGGAAGCCTGGTGTGCTGCAGTCCATGGAGTCGCAGAGTCCATGACTGAGCAACTGAACTGAACTACATCTCATGTATTTTGCCTGTCACAAACCAGGAAATTTCCCTTCATTTTATGGGTTCTATCACCCTCACCCTACATGTAAATATATCTGATTTAACTTAATTCTCAAAATGACCATTAAGTGATACATTTCACTGATAAGTAAACTGAAAAATATACCTTAACTATGAGGCTTAGAATTACTCTGTGTAATGAGTCAGAGATTCTGAATATGAATCAACCAATTTGTATTAATAGTACAGGTGGGATTAGGAATCTGTATGTTATGGGCTGTATAAGCTGTCATTGTCAGTCTAAGGCCTGCTGGTGTGTTAAGCCCAAGCAAATGGAGACAGTGCAAGGAAGCAGATGTCAGTCAGGTTTCCTTAACTAATAGTGGTTTGCTTTTCAAGGGATGATCTTCAGTACATGTTGACAAAAGTGCTCCTGGAGCAAAAGGTGGGAAGTGAGTCATCCTAGGGGCTGGTCAGAGTAGAGGGAAGTAGGGTAACCAAGGTCAGAATAGGGATTCTTCACATGCAAGTTCTCTTTGAGGAACAAAGGAGAAAAAGGAATTTCATTTCTTTCCTTTTCTATGAAGTTGCCCTATAATGAAACTATTCATTTTGCACTCGTGACAGCCTAATTCTAATAATGAATTGATTTCATGACACTTACACAACAATAGACCTCCTAAAATTATTAAGCTTGATTATAACCTTAGAAAGTGTTTAATAACCAAGTTTGTGACTGTGTATGTTTCCTATGCTCAGTTTTTGAAGATCAACCTGAAAAGATAGATCTAAGTCACACATCACTTCATGGATAAGTGGCTTGCTTTGTGAGTCCTTAAAGTGTCACTGTGTCTACACAGTTCAAATTGCTTTAATCAACTGAATGAAAAGAATGTTCTGTAAAATATGAGGGGTTTGTATAAGCAAAGCTTTTTGATGTAATACAAAGCTTGATGGGTTAATTTTTCTTCTTTTTGAGACCTGCAGAAGAATAGCTCACAATCTGATGAATCACCTGATATCCTTTAGGTCATGCATAGTAAAAAACAAAGAACCCAGGACACATGATTTGTGTACAAGAAGTGCTTCTTCAAAACCTACAGGTCTTTAAAGACAGTAAAATAGCTCATGAAAGTATTTTTCTCTGAAGGCGTGAACAAAAATCTGACTTTTATAAAGGAGATGATTTCAATGTCTGAGGGACACATGAAACATGGTGCCCTAGAATCCATTCACATTCGAAGGGAAGGTAATGTTATTTGGAAATTACAGTGTTCTAAAATGAAGCAAATTTGTGGAAAACAAGCACTATTCGTTTCCTTGGAAGGCCTTTGGGAAAATATGTCTCCAAGTGATCGTGTGGAGCCAGTATTTCAGAGACAACATAGGAACCACATGTCCTATTGCTTGCATGTCCAGTGATGCTTAGCGTGGGTGTTCATTGAGCCTGACAACCAGATTGTCCTTAAAAGCAGCTGATCTCATTCCCTGTGGGCGCCGAGTTCCTTCTTCCTGAAGTTGTGGGTGAGTCCAGAAGCTCTGGTAGGTCCCTGCCTGCAGGACCCCTAGAGCTCCTCGGACCCCACGCCACCTCCAGGCACCACGACAGCCTCCGCTATCAGCCTGCTCCAAGAATGCGGATGCAGCCGTTAGCCTGTGCTCTGAAGCCTCTTGTGGTTAACATGAATAGCATTCTTTCAATTGCTGCAGATATGAAATATTCTCCGTCTTCAAGTCAACAATTAAAAATTCAGGGTCATATTTTTGCAGGAGATGCTGGAAATGTTTGAGTTGAGGGGGGAACATTTTAAACTTGAGTGGTATGTATATTTATTCTGTGTCTACGTGTTGCAAATGAAGTCGAGATTTTTCAGTTATTCAGGTTTTATTAGGAGAGGGAAAGTCAAGACAGATGGTAGGCTCACCAAATAAAATATTTTTTATTACATTACTGAATACTTAACAAATAGTTATTTTTGTGAGTGGAAAAACGGACTGAATGAACTTCTCTGCCCCTTAGTTCTCTCATCTGTAGAGTGGGGATAATAATATATGCACTGCAGATGTAACAAACCCCTCTGTCAGTTTTAATCTCTGTAAAATGGGGATAATAATACCACCTGTGTAGCCTAGTCCCACCTTATTTTTCCTTAGGAATTTAGAAACATAGCCAAAAGGAAGTCTGCTAACATTCTCTGCAGATTTGTTTGCTTTGAAGCCTTTTCTTTCATTTTTTTTCTTTTTAAGTTAAAAAAAAATTCACAATCTCCACTTCCACCTTCTCTTGCTTCCCTGGAGCACTCTGCTCACCCTCCCTTTTCTTAGGTTCCTAACAGTGTCGCCGCGCCTCCTACTCCTTCCTACAGTCTGCTCTCTCCCCTGAAATGGCCCCCTTCCTCAGTCCAGTGACCCACCTCTGCGCCTTTCAAGGTCAGCTCTAGCGTCCTTTGGAGCCCCCTCGGCTGTATGCATCTCCTCCACCCCCGCTGACCTCAGGGATCTTCCCTTGATTCTCTACCACAGTTGTCATGGCTCTTGTCATGCTGAAACAATAACTGCTGATTTACAAGCTTGACTCAACCAGGCTTATAATACTGTATATATGCTGATTCTGTGGGTTCTGGCAGAGTGCCTAACACATAGGGCTTATGAAATGCCCATTGAAGCGATCAGTCAAATTAGTAAAATAAGTCTAGTATTTTGCACGAAGAAGGCAATGGCACCCCACTCCAATACTCTTGCCTGGCAAATCCCATGGGCGGAGGAGCCTGGTGGGCTGCCGTCCATGGGGTCGCGAAGAGTCGGGCACGACTGAGCGACTTCACTTTCACTTTTCACTTTCCTGCACTGGAGAGGGAAATGGCAACCCACTCCAGTGCTCTTGCCTGGAGAATCCCAGGGGCGGCGGAGCCTGGTGGGCTGCCGTCTATGGGGTCGCACGGAGTCAGACACGACTGAAGCGACTCAGCAGCAGCAGCAGTATTTTGCACATCATCTAATTACCTGCCTCTTCAGATTCCCTTTTTAATGATCGCTCCCCAAAGAACAATGACAGAGGAGACATATCCATTTACCTGATACCTTTGTTCAATAATGATGTGGAATAGCTGCCCTGCGGGTGCCTTGTTTGTGTACTTGGTGTACTGAGCTCCCTGCTGCTGTGGGTTTTTTTTTTTTTTTGCTGTTGTTGTTGTAATATACATAAGTAACAAGAATTATTTGCTAATATAGCCATTGCCAGCCATTTCATGTGTTGATTCATGTGTTAAGATAACCAACACTACATTTGTCCGAGAAGATAAACCTATTTCCTTTAGGGAGATGAATAGTGGTCCAAGTTAGTTTGGCCACCAAAGTGTTCTTTTACGAGATACAGGATGGGGAGAATATTACCACATACCAGTAGCAAAGTTTTGACAAGTGGGTGCAGAACCCAGGAGGCTGTGACACGTTATGTTCTGTTTTTCCTGGAGGAACTCCAGTTTGTATGGCTTGTTGGAATATAATTATTTGTAGCACGCTGTTTCTGTCTTACATGTGTCCTAGGTTGAAAAATAATGGTCACCAGATTGAGAGGGGAAAAATGATGGTGGCTCACACGCGAAAGGATCTCTCTGCTGGTGCGTGTTCCTTTCATCTTATTTCTTGTCCTCTGTCCTCCAAGGAAGAACAATCTCCCCTCTGGTGGCTGCACTAACCAGACCATTTTGCATCTCACTCTTAAATGGTCAACAATCACTTCTCCTCGTATTTCTTTTATTAGACAACTTTGAATAAGCCACATTAATTATTGCTTTAATTAAATTGTGCAAGTAAAACTCAAGGTAATTTGGCTGAAATGTAACAATGGGAATTGTCTGTTCTTGCATTTGGTCATTTGGTTCAGACTTACAGCTAAAGTGGAAGCGCATAGAATCTTCTCCATAGGTAATTCTTCTTCCTTGATCTCTTAAAACGGTAAGTACCAATAAATTCAGAGGAAAAAAAATGGGTGCAGAATCAAGATAGGCACAGAGGACAGCACAGGAGAGTTATTTCCAGATGGCCACTCTTGTCCAAATTACCAGCTAGGTGTTCCTGGTTTAAAGGAAGAGCTCCTTGTGGTTGACCTTGAACACGGTTGGGGTTAAGATTGGGGAAAGGATAGCCATTGGTGGCCATGAGTTCATCAGTGAAATCAAGCCATTTGGTGTCAGGGCATGTGTATAAAACCTTCTGGGAAAATCAGAAAGTTCAGGATGCAGAGTTTCCCTGTTTCAAAGGGCAAACAGCATGTCATCAAAAGTAAAATTCAGAGGTTTTTGTTAGGCAGCTGGAAAGGCTGGCAAATGAAGGGAGAAAACACAGTGGCAGAAGCAGGTTAGATAAGTTTTGAAGTGTCTCAAACACGTGGAGAAGCAGAATCAAAGTGTTCTAAGAAAGAAGAGATTTCTCCCCCTTTCTCCCTTCTTTGTTCTGAGTTTAAGCCTGTATCTGAAGTTCTTTAAACCATCATGAAAGCATGTGTGTGCTGTCTCTTCAGTCCTGTCCAACTCTTTGCAACCCTATGGACCTGCCAGACTCTTCTCTTCATGAGATTCTCCAGGTAAGAATACTGGAATGGGTTGCCATGCCCTCTTCCAGGGGATCTTCCCAACCCAGGGATTGAACTTGTGTCTCCTGCATTGCAGATGGTTTCCTTACTGCTGAGCCACTCTGGGGAAGCCTCCAAACCAGCATGAATAACCTTTTCTTATTTTCAGTGGGACACATATCCAACACTTTACTTACATCCTTGAATTTAGCTTCTTCTTTTTTTTTTTTTAAAACATTTGAACACATTTACTTGCTATTGAACATATCAGGCTAAAGACCTACAGCCTCCAAATACCTGATGATTTCATTTGACTTGATCATCTTATCAGGACCTTCCCCATTTCCACTCATATTTATGGAGTGTGCCTGTGTATCAGTCAGTCATGTCTGACTCTGTGTGACCCCATGGACTATACACCACCAGGCTCCTCTGTCCGTGGAATTCTCCAGGCAAGAATACTGGAGTGGGTTGCCATTCCCATCTCCAGGGGATCTTCCTGCATTGCAGGTAGATTCTTTACCAAATAGTAAAACCAAAATTCAGTGACATATTACATAATTGCACAATCAGCCAAAACTGAACTTTTTCCTAGGCCAATGATAAAAACTTTTATGTAATAGCTCAAAATGTTTGTTTGATGGTGGATGAATGAAGTCCATATTTGGCATAATAAAAACTGGTTACCATTCCCAGGTGGTACGGTGGTAAAGAATCCACTGCCAATGCAGGAGATGTGGGTGAGATACCACCTCTCACCAGTCAGAAGGTCATCATCAAAAAATCTGCAAACAAGAAATGTAGGAAAGGATGTAGAGAAAAGGGAGCCCTCCTGCACTATTGGTGGAAATGTAAATTGGTACAGCCACTATGGAGAACAACATGGAAGTTCCTTGAAAAACTAAAAATAGAGCTATCTTCTGTTCCAGCAACCCACCCCTGGGCATATGTCCAGAAAACAAACAAACAAACAAACATGGTTTGAAAGGATACATGCATTCCAGTGTCTACAGTAGCCAAGATATGGAAGCAACCTAAGTGTCCCTTGACAGAGGATAAAGGAGATGTAGCACACTGCTGCTGCTGCTGCTGAGTCGCTGCAGTTGTGTCCGACTCTGTGCGGCCCCATGGACGGCAGCCCACCAGGCTCCCCCGTCCCTGGGATTCTCCAGGCAAGAACACTGGAGTGGGCTGCCATTTCCTTCTCCAATTCATGAAAGAGAAAAGTGAAAGTGAAGTCGCTCAGTCGTGTTCGACTCTCAGCAACCCCGTGGACTGCAGCCTAGCAGGCTCCTCCACCCATGGGGTTTTCCAGGCAAGAGCACTGGAGTGGGGTGCCACTGCCTTCTCCGAGTTGACTACTACTCAGCCATAAAAAAGAATGAAATAAGGCCATTTCCAGCAACATGGATGGACCTGGAGATTATTATACTAAGTGAAATAAGTCAGACAAAGAGAAATATCATATGGTACCTCTTATATGCAGAATTTTAAAAAAATGATACAAATGAACTTATTTATAAAACAGACTCACAAACTTAGAGAATGAACTTATGGTTTCCTAGGGGAAGGGTGGGGAGGAGGGATATACTGGGAGTTTAAGACTGACATGTATACACTACTACATTTTAAATAAAATGCCTTTACATGCAAAGTAAATAAATAAGTGAAATGAGGAAAATAATAGTAACATATTAATGAATTCCATTGAGTATTAAATGAGTTCATTGAAGGACTTTCCCAGCACCAGTGGCTAAGAATTCACCTTGCCATGCAGGGTGCATAAGTTTTCCTTGGTTGGGGAAGTAAGATCCCACGTGTCACATAGTGCAGCCAAAAAATTAAAATAAAAAAAATAAAAGGGATCATTAAGGTAAAGTACTTATACTTATTATTGGCATTATAGATTTTATTATAATACTAAACTTTTTATTATATTACTTTTTTATGTGATAAAATTATCAGTTATATCATTATTTGGATCTGCAATGATAGTTTCCCTTCAAGAGGGAAACACAACAAACAAAGTAGAAAACAGCGAGCAGTGTTTCACAGAAAACTTAGGCCATCCTTGGGCTTTCTTTCAGCTTTCTCTTTCTGCACAGCGCCCAGTCCGAATGTCCATCGGTTCAGCTCAGCTCAGTCGCTCAGTCGTGCCGACTCTTTGCGACCCCATGAATCGCAGCACACCAGGCCTCCCTGTCCATCACCAACTCCCGGAGTTCACTCAGACTCACGCCCATCGAGTCCGTGATGCCATCCAGCCATCTCACCCTCGGTCGTCCCCTTCTCCTCCTGCCCACAATCCCTCCCAGCATCAGAGTCTTTTCCAATGAGTCAACTCTTCGCATGAGGTGGCCAAAGTACTGGAGTTTCAGCTTTAGCGTCATTCCTTCCAAAGAAATCCCAAATGTCCATATTGCTCAAATTTCTAAAGCCATCATCTCCCCTTTTCAAAACGTGGTCTAACTTAGCAATCACCTGCTTCACAGAGAGGTGAACATGGCAGGATGGGTTCTCCACCAGCTGCTGCCCACCCATCTGGAGTTTCACTGGAGCTGCTCTATCGTTTCTTCTCCCTCTAGTTACAAAGGAAAGGATGCCCCTCGTCCCATCTAAGATGGATATCTTTTTGCATTCTCTCTTGCCTTCATACAGAAACCCTGCCCCTCTTATTTCCTCCTTCACTTTATTGAAGCTCTTCACTGTAGCATCAGAGCACTTGATAGACCTTTCTTCAGGTCTGCAGCAATACCCTGCACGAAAGGGACAAGCCTAGTGTGTGTGTGAGTGCTAAGTCGCTTCAGTCCTGACTCTTTGAGACCCTATGGACTGTAGCCTGCCAGGTTCCTCTGTCTGTGGGATTCTGCAGGAAAGAATATAGGATTGGGTTGCCGTGCCCTCCTCCAGGGTATCTTCCTGACCCAGGGATTGAACCCTCCTCTCTTATGCCTCCTGCATTGCCATGCGGGTTCTTTACCATTAACGCCACCCAACAAGCCTGGCTGCATGACTAAAGGATCAGCAGTTGTGTGCCTACTCTGTCATTCACTGTGCTCACCAGGGACATATGGCTAACAAATGCCTGCTGACGTGGATCTTATATTTTTTACTCATACAGATAAGCTTTTAGAAAAAAATTGCCAGGAGAAAGTTAGATAATGGCAAGTTATTTAAACAAATACAGCAGAATAAGGGAATAGGAAATACATACTTTTATTTAAAGAAGATCAGGACATCTGAGGGAAAGTTCCTGGGCAGAGATTTCAGCATGCTCTGAGGCAGAAGCATGCCTAGTATTTCAAGGAATGACAAGTTAGGTAGCTAGTGTGACTTCTGTGCCCAGTGAGATGGGGAGAGGTGGGAACAGAAGAGGTAGACTAGATTATATGAGATATTGTAAATAAAGTTGTATTAGGAGAGAGTCATGATATCTGCCAAGAAGATGGTGGTGAAACGATTGGACCATCTAACAGCTGGTAATGGATGGGGTGAGAAGTTTTCCAAACTGGGATATATTTTAAAGGTTGTTGTTATTTAATGGCTAAGTCAAGTCTGATTCTTTTACGATTCCATGAACTGTAGCCTGCCAGGCTCCTATGTCCATGCCTATGTCCATGGGATTTCCCAAGCAAGAATACTGGAGTGGATTGCCATTCCATCCTCCAGGGGATATTCCTGACCCAGGGATTGAACCCGAATCTCCTTTATGGGCAGGCAGATTCTTTACTACTGAGCCACTAGAGAAGGTAGAACTGACAATTTGCCTGATGAATTAGGTGTCAAATGTAAGAGAAAAAGAAGAGTTAAGGAGACATATTGCCAGGAGGTCCACCAATCTAATCTGGAATCTTGCAAGGACAGGAATGTCTCCACCTCAAGGGGAGATTGGTGATGATCAGGGTTGATGATTACAGACACAGGGAGCTGGGAAAATTTTGGAGCCAGTGAAAGTGAGACCAGGCTTCTTCCAAGCTCCTCCTGCTAAGCATTCTTTGCTAGACAGAGGGGACAGTCCTGCTGTGAAGGTACAGATATGGAGTACCTTAAAGATAAGACATATTTTTAGGACCTCCATCCATAAAAGTAACTTTTCAAATTGTCTCAAAGCACAGGTCAGGAATATGGTTGCAGGCATTAAATGAGAGACTATCCCATGGGAAAAGAAGAGAAATATGCTTCTAGAAGATAGAATTGCCTGGATTCATATAGCTATGACCTGACAAGGGAGTTGGCTTTAGTCCTAGCCCATGGAATTGATCACAAGCTCATAAACCCAAAGCAAATAGACCAGCAGCCTACTAAATTTTTAAGTGAGCTGTACTGCCAAAAAAACCCTTTGACTGGCCAAAAGAGCCTGTATTTCTCAAACCGTAAGATAATCCCAAGGGTCCAGGAATCACATCAACAGGAAGAGGGCTGCTCAAGTGGCCAGGCCCCAGAACTTGCATCCTTTCCAAAGTCTATCTCCCAAGAAGACAATGGACAAGGGAAATCCATTCATAGGTTAGAACCAGGGGTGTTCTGATTAGTCAACCAAGGAATGCCTTCCATTGCCAGGGCAGGTTGTCCTTGTTATTTGTGGCCAGCACATTATGATATATGCCATGTACTGGAGATTTCTGCATGTTTCACACCGCCCTCTTTTCCAAATGAAAGTTTTATTTCATTTATCCAGCTTGCTACTAACGTTTATTAATGGAAGTGCCAGGGTCTATTACATATTATCTTGGCCTGTGTTTTTCAGAAAGTTGAGCCTGAAACAGAAGCATGTGTACTATTGCTTCGTTAAAATGTGCAGACCTTGAGGCCTAAAGACAAAGGGAGTCAATCAAGTGAGATCGTTTTGCTGTTGTTTAGTCACTGTCACGTCTGACTCTTTTGTGACCCCATGGACTGAAGCCCACCAGGCTCCTCTGTCCATGGACTTTCCCAGGCAAGAATACTGGAATGGGTTGCCATTTCCTTCTCCAGGAGATCTTCCCGACCCAGAGATTGGAGCTGTGCCTCCTGCATTGCAGGCAGATTCTATACCTCTGAGCCAGCCACCAGATAAGTCCAAAGAAGAAAGAATTCCCGGGCTGGGAATTGAACCCAGACTGCAGCAGTGAGAGCAGTAGTGAATCCTAACCACTAGACCACCAAGGATATGTCAATTGTTTTGAATGGGCTGCAACTAAGTGCTCATACGTATTTAATGACACACAGTTGTCCTCAGGGAAGCCATATAAAGTATGCCTTATAGGTGTGCCCAGGAGAGGTGCTGTGATGGAGAGTGAGAAAACAGTTTTTCATTAGTTTACCTTTGGAGTGCCAACAATTTTTTTTTTTAATTTTAATTTTTACTTTATTTTACTTTACAGTACTGTATTGTTTTTGGCATACACTGACATGAATCTGCCACGGGTGTACACGAACTCCCAAACATGAACCCCCCTCCCACCTCCCACCCCACATCATCCTTCCGGATCATCCCCATGCACCAGCTCCAAGCATCCTGCATCCTGCATCGAACATAGACTGGCGATTTGTTTTTTACATGATAGTATACATATTTCAATGCTATTCTCCCAAATCATCCCACTCTCGCCCTCTCCCTCTCCCTCAGAGTCCAAGAGTCCGCTCTACACATCTGTGTCTCTTTTGCTGTCTTGCATACAGGGTCCTCATTACCATCTTTCTAAATTCCATATATATGTGTTAGTATACTGTATTGGTGTTTTTCTTTCTGGCTTACTTCACTCTGTATAATTGGTTCCAGTTTCATCCATCTTATTAGAACTGATTCAAATGTATTCTTTTTAATGGCTGAGTAATACTCCATTGTGTATATATACCACAGCTTTCTT
>SJYX01018873.1:305979-392810 GCA_006410675.1 Oreotragus oreotragus
TGATGAAAGTGTGACATTAAGAACAAGAAAGGTGGCCACTTTTAACGCCATGCAGACTGACAATAATTTATGTGACCAAGTTCACTCAGTTTTGTGGCCACTTCAAATCAGAGCTCCCTTACCACCTGTTGGATTAACTGAAGGATGTGGAGACTGCAACTTACAAAACGTAAAACTGGCAGTCATTTGAATCAACCAGTCACTGTGAATCAGGATTTCCTATACACTGTGAATTCAAGATACATACATAAGATACATACGTGAGGACTTCCCTGGTGGCTCAGTGGTAAAGAATCCGCCTGAAGATATAGGAGTTCGATTCCTGGTCCAGGAAGGTCCCACATGAGGAGGAGTAACTAAGCCTGAGCACCACAACCACTGAGTCAGCACTCCAGGGCCTGTCTCTTATACACATCTAGATGTGTATAAGAGACAGGGAGTAGCCTGGTGGGCTGCAGTCCATGGGGTCGCTAACAGTCGGACAGACTGAGCGACTTCACTTTCACTTTTCTCTTTCATGCATTGGAGAAGGAAATGGCAACCCACTCCAGTATTCTTGCCTGGAGAATCCCAGGGATGGGGGAGCCTGGTGGGCTGCCATCTATGGGGTCACACAGAGTCGGACACGACTGAAGTGACTTAGCAGCAGCAGCAGCAAAAGTTGAACAATACGGGATACATAAGTTGCTTGTTATATGATAGAAGCAAAAATGTGCAGTAACTTTAACAACTTACAGATAGGTATATTGCCCCAATCAGGACACAGCTACCTGAGAAACAGGCATTTCCCTCATAAAAGGTACAAGCTAAGTGAATACAGGTATCTTTACTGCCACAGTGGGTTTTTTTGATAGTATAAATAGAGTTGCTATGAGAATGCTTTGTAGGAAGGGTACTAACTCAACCTTGGAGTGAGGATGGGTGAGTCAGATGGTTTGCTGGAAGAGATAAGTGGTCAGTTGAGACCTAAGGAGTGAATAAACTAGGTGAAAGGGCATTAAAGGGGTGAATGTTCCAGACAGAAAAAATATCATATTGTGGTCCTAGAAAGTGGTTCTTTATCTTCTAAAAGCTAATATACACTTGCCCTTGAGAGTAACATTAGTCATTTGTTTATATCATATCTCACTTGAAGAAAGAACATTCCAGTTGCCCTACTAATGTGGAGGGTATTTTCCTTCTGTCCGGTCTCCCCTGTTACGTTCCTTCTGCTTAAGACCATGAACTTCGAAGACTCAGCAGTAGTTCAAATCCCAGCTCAGCCATTTTCCAGCTGTTTTCTGGGGCATAGCTCATGTTCTACCTGTGCTGTGCCTAGTCACTCAGTCATGTCCAACTCTGCAACCCCATGGACTGTAGCCCACCAGGCTCCTCCGTCCACGGGGATTCTCCAGGCAAGAATACTGAAGTGGCCATGCCCTCCTCCAGTTTCCAACCCAGGGATCGAACCCAGGTCTCCCACATTGCCGGAGTATTCTTTACTGTCTGAGCCACAAGAGAAGCCCAAGAATACTAGAGTGGGTAGCCTATCCCGTCTCCAGGGGATCTTCCCCACCCAGAAATCAAACCAGAGTCTCCTGCATTGCAGGCAGATTCTTCACCAGCTGAGCTGCCTGGGAAGCTCTATGTTCTGCCTATGAAATGTGAAATAATACTGCCACACTCAGGGATGTTGTGAGAATTTTAAAAAGTTAAAGAATCCACCTGTGTGGTGTATATATCCCAGCTGAATGTAGGTGAACTAAGTCACACATACCACTGTTGAATCCACAGCTCATTCTTAAACTTGTCTCACTTGCAGCACATTGAATCACGTACTCTTGCTCTTGCCCGGAACCTGACTCAGCAGCTCCAGACCACGTGCCACACCCTCCTGTCCAACATCCAGGGGTTACCACAGAACGTTCAAGATCGGGCCAACCACTTGGGGGTGATGGCTGGTGACATCTACTCTGTGTTTCGCAATGCTGCCTCCTTTAAAGAAGTGTCTGATGGCCTCCTCACTTCCAGCAAGGGGCAGCTGCAGAAAATGAAGGAGTCTTTAGATGATGTGATGGATTATCTTGTTAACAACACACCCCTCAACTGGCTGGTAGGTCCCTTTTATCCCCAGGTGACCGAGTCTGAGAGTGCTTAGGCCCCAGGTACAGCCAGGATGCCTGGCAGGCGGAGTAGAAAACACCCTAAACCCGTCCCTGTCAGCAATGCACAGGGCAGCCAGCCAGATGACAGCTCCTCTTGAGCTGACACACCTGCTAGACAGCTCTGAAGTAGGCAGGCAGCTAATGAGGCAAAAAGGTCTCCACTTCAGTCATTTCCAACTGGCATAAAAGCTATAAAGTTTCTGCATTAGTGCATAAGTTCTGTTACTTACTTGGCTGGAATAAGAGTGGTCAGAGCCTGTCCAGAAGTCGCCCATGTTTCAGGGCGTTTATGGCCTCATTCTTTTGCTACTTACTGTTGCTGTCTTGTTTGTACTGAATAAAAACCCCTTCATGTAGGCTGTTGTATGAATTGGGGTCTGCTCTGAGCAGGCCTCAACTCTGGTTTGTCTCACATTGCATGCTTGTGTACCCTGGGTTTTTTATTTTTTCATAAAGAAGTGCCTCCTTTGAATTCAATAAAATTCACTGCAGAATAGATCGGTTTTATGCTATGTGTTACGTGTGCTTTTTGTGTGGCATTCTTGGAACTGCTTTGCCTCCTTGACAGGGTTTTGAATACATATGAATTCAAATGGCCTGGGGGCAGGGGGCAGTTAGTATAAACATTGGAAGACTAATGATAAAAATGGAATGTTTGATAACAAAAGTTAATGTTCCTTTAAGAATGGTATTAGGTGGTGGTGGTTCCTTTCATTTGACTGTTTACTGGAACCCTGAAAGTGTGTTTTTAAACCAGTAGAAGGAGGTACATAAGTACATAAGTACCTGACTGCTTTGCTGAAAAGAAATCAGCTGAGAGGAAGCACATGAGTGACTGCGTCAGTCTCATGTAAAAGTAGCAGCATTTCTTGCTAAGGGGCCATCTCACATGTAAGGAATGAGATTGTTCACTGTCCAGTCCCAGCTGGACTTAATGTACCATGTTGTCACTTTGGTAGAAAGGCACTAACCTCAGTGGTGGGTGAGGTACCTTTAGAAGACCACGTGAAGATAATTAGAAAAAGGAAGACTTTGAACCCCCTGTAGAAAGGAGTTCCTACTACCTCCTGCCTAGGGTGTTCAGGCTTCTAATTCCCTTAGCGTGGGTTGATTATGTAGAAAATATAGACCTCCTCATAACAAAGCTGCAGTATGCCAAACCTTTTCCAAAAAAGCCAATCTTAGAACTTGTGAAATAGAGCTAAATACTGAAGGCCTGACCTGCCCTTCAGCAGAACCGAAGTCTAAGTCAAAACTTGTCTCCTTTTTCTGCCCTGCTTTGCCCCGTCTCCCCATGAAAACAAGGAAGCAGCATACAGCTTTATGTGCACTTAAGTGAATGAGCTCTCAAACCTTACTAAGTTAGAGAACTAATTTTTTTCCCCTTGAGGTAATGCCGGGAGTCAGTAGACATGTAAGCTCAGTTGGAGNATGGACGGCAGCCCACCAGGCTCCCCCGTCCCTGGGATTCTCCAGGCAAGAACACTGGAGTGGGCTGCCATTTCCTTCTCCAATTCATGAAAGAGAAAAGTGAAAGTGAAGTCGCTCAGTCGTGTTCGACTCTCAGCAACCCCGTGGACTGCAGCCTAGCAGGCTCCTCCACCCATGGGGTTTTCCAGGCAAGAGCACTGGAGTGGGGTGCCACTGCCTTCTCCGAGTTGACTACTACTCAGCCATAAAAAAGAATGAAATAAGGCCATTTCCAGCAACATGGATGGACCTGGAGATTATTATACTAAGTGAAATAAGTCAGACAAAGAGAAATATCATATGGTACCTCTTATATGCAGAATTTTAAAAAAATGATACAAATGAACTTATTTATAAAACAGACTCACAAACTTAGAGAATGAACTTATGGTTTCCTAGGGGAAGGGTGGGGAGGAGGGATATACTGGGAGTTTAAGACTGACATGTATACACTACTACATTTTAAATAAAATGCCTTTACATGCAAAGTAAATAAATAAGTGAAATGAGGAAAATAATAGTAACATATTAATGAATTCCATTGAGTATTAAATGAGTTCATTGAAGGACTTTCCCAGCACCAGTGGCTAAGAATTCACCTTGCCATGCAGGGTGCATAAGTTTTCCTTGGTTGGGGAAGTAAGATCCCACGTGTCACATAGTGCAGCCAAAAAATTAAAATAAAAAAAATAAAAGGGATCATTAAGGTAAAGTACTTATACTTATTATTGGCATTATAGATTTTATTATAATACTAAACTTTTTATTATATTACTTTTTTATGTGATAAAATTATCAGTTATATCATTATTTGGATCTGCAATGATAGTTTCCCTTCAAGAGGGAAACACAACAAACAAAGTAGAAAACAGCGAGCAGTGTTTCACAGAAAACTTAGGCCATCCTTGGGCTTTCTTTCAGCTTTCTCTTTCTGCACAGCGCCCAGTCCGAATGTCCATCGGTTCAGCTCAGCTCAGTCGCTCAGTCGTGCCGACTCTTTGCGACCCCATGAATCGCAGCACACCAGGCCTCCCTGTCCATCACCAACTCCCGGAGTTCACTCAGACTCACGCCCATCGAGTCCGTGATGCCATCCAGCCATCTCACCCTCGGTCGTCCCCTTCTCCTCCTGCCCACAATCCCTCCCAGCATCAGAGTCTTTTCCAATGAGTCAACTCTTCGCATGAGGTGGCCAAAGTACTGGAGTTTCAGCTTTAGCGTCATTCCTTCCAAAGAAATCCCAAATGTCCATATTGCTCAAATTTCTAAAGCCATCATCTCCNCATCTAGATGTGTATAAGAGACAGTCCCTGTCCATCACCAA
This sequence comes from Oreotragus oreotragus, assembly GCA_006410675.1. NCBI lineage: Eukaryota > Metazoa > Chordata > Mammalia > Artiodactyla > Bovidae > Oreotragus > Oreotragus oreotragus. The sequence continues at coordinate 310,918 of SJYX01018873.1, forward strand.
CTCCCGGAGTTCACTCAGACTCACGCCCATCGAGTCCGTGATGCCATCCAGCCATCTCACCCTCGGTCGTCCCCTTCTCCTCCTGCCCACAATCCCTCCCAGCATCAGAGTCTTTTCCAATGAGTCAACTCTTCGCATGAGGTGGCCAAAGTACTGGAGTTTCAGCTTTAGCGTCATTCCTTCCAAAGAAATCCCAAATGTCCATATTGCTCAAATTTCTAAAGCCATCATCTCCCCTTTTCAAAACGTGGTCTAACTTAGCAATCACCTGCTTCACAGAGAGGTGAACATGGCAGGATGGGTTCTCCACCAGCTGCTGCCCACCCATCTGGAGTTTCACTGGAGCTGCTCTATCGTTTCTTCTCCCTCTAGTTACAAAGGAAAGGATGCCCCTCGTCCCATCTAAGATGGATATCTTTTTGCATTCTCTCTTGCCTTCATACAGAAACCCTGCCCCTCTTATTTCCTCCTTCACTTTATTGAAGCTCTTCACTGTAGCATCAGAGCACTTGATAGACCTTTCTTCAGGTCTGCAGCAATACCCTGCACGAAAGGGACAAGCCTAGTGTGTGTGTGAGTGCTAAGTCGCTTCAGTCCTGACTCTTTGAGACCCTATGGACTGTAGCCTGCCAGGTTCCTCTGTCTGTGGGATTCTGCAGGAAAGAATATAGGATTGGGTTGCCGTGCCCTCCTCCAGGGTATCTTCCTGACCCAGGGATTGAACCCTCCTCTCTTATGCCTCCTGCATTGCCATGCGGGTTCTTTACCATTAACGCCACCCAACAAGCCTGGCTGCATGACTAAAGGATCAGCAGTTGTGTGCCTACTCTGTCATTCACTGTGCTCACCAGGGACATATGGCTAACAAATGCCTGCTGACGTGGATCTTATATTTTTTACTCATACAGATAAGCTTTTAGAAAAAAATTGCCAGGAGAAAGTTAGATAATGGCAAGTTATTTAAACAAATACAGCAGAATAAGGGAATAGGAAATACATACTTTTATTTAAAGAAGATCAGGACATCTGAGGGAAAGTTCCTGGGCAGAGATTTCAGCATGCTCTGAGGCAGAAGCATGCCTAGTATTTCAAGGAATGACAAGTTAGGTAGCTAGTGTGACTTCTGTGCCCAGTGAGATGGGGAGAGGTGGGAACAGAAGAGGTAGACTAGATTATATGAGATATTGTAAATAAAGTTGTATTAGGAGAGAGTCATGATATCTGCCAAGAAGATGGTGGTGAAACGATTGGACCATCTAACAGCTGGTAATGGATGGGGTGAGAAGTTTTCCAAACTGGGATATATTTTAAAGGTTGTTGTTATTTAATGGCTAAGTCAAGTCTGATTCTTTTACGATTCCATGAACTGTAGCCTGCCAGGCTCCTATGTCCATGCCTATGTCCATGGGATTTCCCAAGCAAGAATACTGGAGTGGATTGCCATTCCATCCTCCAGGGGATATTCCTGACCCAGGGATTGAACCCGAATCTCCTTTATGGGCAGGCAGATTCTTTACTACTGAGCCACTAGAGAAGGTAGAACTGACAATTTGCCTGATGAATTAGGTGTCAAATGTAAGAGAAAAAGAAGAGTTAAGGAGACATATTGCCAGGAGGTCCACCAATCTAATCTGGAATCTTGCAAGGACAGGAATGTCTCCACCTCAAGGGGAGATTGGTGATGATCAGGGTTGATGATTACAGACACAGGGAGCTGGGAAAATTTTGGAGCCAGTGAAAGTGAGACCAGGCTTCTTCCAAGCTCCTCCTGCTAAGCATTCTTTGCTAGACAGAGGGGACAGTCCTGCTGTGAAGGTACAGATATGGAGTACCTTAAAGATAAGACATATTTTTAGGACCTCCATCCATAAAAGTAACTTTTCAAATTGTCTCAAAGCACAGGTCAGGAATATGGTTGCAGGCATTAAATGAGAGACTATCCCATGGGAAAAGAAGAGAAATATGCTTCTAGAAGATAGAATTGCCTGGATTCATATAGCTATGACCTGACAAGGGAGTTGGCTTTAGTCCTAGCCCATGGAATTGATCACAAGCTCATAAACCCAAAGCAAATAGACCAGCAGCCTACTAAATTTTTAAGTGAGCTGTACTGCCAAAAAAACCCTTTGACTGGCCAAAAGAGCCTGTATTTCTCAAACCGTAAGATAATCCCAAGGGTCCAGGAATCACATCAACAGGAAGAGGGCTGCTCAAGTGGCCAGGCCCCAGAACTTGCATCCTTTCCAAAGTCTATCTCCCAAGAAGACAATGGACAAGGGAAATCCATTCATAGGTTAGAACCAGGGGTGTTCTGATTAGTCAACCAAGGAATGCCTTCCATTGCCAGGGCAGGTTGTCCTTGTTATTTGTGGCCAGCACATTATGATATATGCCATGTACTGGAGATTTCTGCATGTTTCACACCGCCCTCTTTTCCAAATGAAAGTTTTATTTCATTTATCCAGCTTGCTACTAACGTTTATTAATGGAAGTGCCAGGGTCTATTACATATTATCTTGGCCTGTGTTTTTCAGAAAGTTGAGCCTGAAACAGAAGCATGTGTACTATTGCTTCGTTAAAATGTGCAGACCTTGAGGCCTAAAGACAAAGGGAGTCAATCAAGTGAGATCGTTTTGCTGTTGTTTAGTCACTGTCACGTCTGACTCTTTTGTGACCCCATGGACTGAAGCCCACCAGGCTCCTCTGTCCATGGACTTTCCCAGGCAAGAATACTGGAATGGGTTGCCATTTCCTTCTCCAGGAGATCTTCCCGACCCAGAGATTGGAGCTGTGCCTCCTGCATTGCAGGCAGATTCTATACCTCTGAGCCAGCCACCAGATAAGTCCAAAGAAGAAAGAATTCCCGGGCTGGGAATTGAACCCAGACTGCAGCAGTGAGAGCAGTAGTGAATCCTAACCACTAGACCACCAAGGATATGTCAATTGTTTTGAATGGGCTGCAACTAAGTGCTCATACGTATTTAATGACACACAGTTGTCCTCAGGGAAGCCATATAAAGTATGCCTTATAGGTGTGCCCAGGAGAGGTGCTGTGATGGAGAGTGAGAAAACAGTTTTTCATTAGTTTACCTTTGGAGTGCCAACAATTTTTTTTTTTAATTTTAATTTTTACTTTATTTTACTTTACAGTACTGTATTGTTTTTGGCATACACTGACATGAATCTGCCACGGGTGTACACGAACTCCCAAACATGAACCCCCCTCCCACCTCCCACCCCACATCATCCTTCCGGATCATCCCCATGCACCAGCTCCAAGCATCCTGCATCCTGCATCGAACATAGACTGGCGATTTGTTTTTTACATGATAGTATACATATTTCAATGCTATTCTCCCAAATCATCCCACTCTCGCCCTCTCCCTCTCCCTCAGAGTCCAAGAGTCCGCTCTACACATCTGTGTCTCTTTTGCTGTCTTGCATACAGGGTCCTCATTACCATCTTTCTAAATTCCATATATATATGTGTTAGTACACTGTATTGGTGTTTTTCTTTCTGGCTTACTTCACTCTGTATAATCGGTTCTAGTTTCATCCATCTTATTAGAACTGATTCAAATGTATTCTTTTTAATGGCTGAGTAATACTCCATTGTGTATATGTACCACAGCTTTCTTATCCATTCATCTGCTGATGGACATCTAGGTTGTTTCCATGTCCTGGCTATTATAAACAGTGCTGCGATGAACATTGGGGTACATGTGTCTCTTTCAATTCTGGTTTCCTCGGTGTGTATGCCCAGCAGTGGGATCGCTGGGTCATAAGGCAGTTCTATTTGCCATTTCTTAAGGAATCTCCACATTGTTCTCCATAGTGGGGATTGCCAACAATTTTGCATTCTGAGTTGTGCATACTTGGGCAACAAATAAAGACTCATGGGCTCTCACCCCTCAGTATCAGCAAGGAAGCCATGGGGCAGGGGGAGGGGAGGCGGTGCTGGTTGCACCTGCATGATGCTGACAGAATCCCACTTACTGTATGATGTGATGATAGAAGGACAAAAGGCAAGTGAAGCTGAGCATATTTGAAGTACTATAAAGAGGGGTGGGAAACATTTTAGGACTAGTTTTTGGGATTGAGAGTGAAATATTTGTATCTGATGAAGGGGGCCATTGATCATCCAGTAATCCTGGACTCAGAGTCATGCTCACTAGCTAGGTGAGAACTTACTCATCCCTCTTTTTGGTGGGACTTCATGTAGAGCACATAATTGAGAATTTTTGAAAGCATATGTACAGAAGCTGGTGTAAATGGATGCTGCATAGCTAATAGGTAGACAGAAGCGGTCTCCCCAGCAACTGTTACATTGGCCCCCATGATCTTGTAGTACCCACATAATGCTGTGGGTTTGACCTTAGCCCTCTTCCAGTGGTGAACTCCAGTTGGGGTGAGCTCACTGACATTGTCTCACACCTTATGGGCTACAGTGATTCTCTCTGGAATGTTAAGTTATCCATGTCCGAGTCAATCCAACTCACCAACAAAAGTGTAAGACTTTTGCTTCATGGAGAATTGCTCTGGACTGTATGGTTTGCAAATGTGAAGCCTGGAACCGCTGTAGCCATTTTGTTAATCTTGAAGGAAAGCAATCTGAGGGTGAGGCCAGCTCATGGAAAAGCACAACAGTGAGAATACAACCGAAGAACATGGTTGATGCCCTAAACCAGCTGCCTGAAAACTACCCTACAGTTTATACAAACTGGTAAGTTCTCTTTATTGTTCAGACTACTTTGATGTGTTATTTTTCCCCTTGTACCTTAAAACACTCTAGTTTATATACTAATTGGTGGAGTAAAGCTGAGGATAATTTTGCCTGAGTTGTAAACTACTAAATGATGCATTTATAGAGTCATCACCGTAACTCAGGATTATGACCGTGTGGTGGAAGATATCTGCAAACCATCAAGGTCAGTTAGGGTGACTAGGTTATAGATTCCTGATATAGTTGCAAGGAGGCAAACTAGAACCTGGTCTTAACTAGCTGAGTTAAAAATGAGTCAACCAAATCGCACATATACAGAGAATGTGTTATCAGAGGGATATGAGCAGCATGGGACGTCTAACTGGTATTTCTTAAGGAAAAAGGATTTTCAGTGGTTATCCAATATTATTCATGCATCTGAACAGAGTCATATGCACTCTCACTTCCCAAATGATATATTAGAATTTCCAAATAGTCATCAAGCCTGTCTTTCTTTCTTTCTTTGGAATCTATGTTTTCCAAACAGTTTTTAGAAAAATAGAACTAGTATAAACTCACTAGAAAGAAATATCTTCCAGTGTAATTTTTTCTTTTGAAAGCAGCTATAAAATTAATGCTAAAACATAGGCATATCAAAACAGATATTGGTTTTTCAAGTGACTAGTTTCAAAATACTAATTATTTACAGTGAATTAGAGGAATAGTAATATTTTGTCCTCAACTAACAAGCTAGTACTTCTAGACATTGTATCCCTGTGAAATATAAACTTCAATAAATTTAATAATGATTTAGTAAATAGGACTCACATTGTTACAGCTCTAACTTGGTAAAAAGAATACTCATCACTACCATCATCATCATCATCATCATCACCGCCATTTTAATGCTGGGAGATGGATTATGGTGGTGGTAGAAAAGACATTTATAATTATCTTTTCTGCTATATGTGCCTCATGCATTTATACATCCTATCACAGTATACTGCATATATTGTGTTCAATAGGGGCTTCCTTGATGGCTCAGGTAAAGAATCTGCCTGCAATACAGATTCCTAGGTTTGATCCCTAGGTTAGGAAGATCCCCTGGAGAAGGGAATGGCAATTCACTCCAGCATTTTTGCCTGGGAAATCTAATGGACAGAGGAGCCTGGTGGGCTACAGTTCCTGGGGTTGCAGAGTCAAACATGACTGAGGGACTAAACCACTACTGCCACCATTGGGTCTAATAAGTATTTGGCAATTATTTGGATGGATGAGTTAATGGATGAATGATAGAAATGAAAGCATGGATAAACCAGGATCAAACCAAAGCAAAATTGAATCTTAATACATAGAAATATAAAATTATAAAATGCCTTTATGTGTATCATCAGGTTTAATCTGCACAACATGTAAGGTCATTATTATCCACATTTTAGAGATGACAATGAGGTTTGATGAGACTGACACAAGGATGCAAGATGGTGACTAAGTGGACCCATTGGGGGGAGGAGGAGAAGGGGACGACCGAGGATGAGATGGCTGGATGGCATCACTGACTCGATGGACGTGAGTCTGAGTGAACTCCGGAGTTGGTGATGAACAGGGAGGCCTGGCGTGCTGCGATTCATGGGGTCGCAAAGAGTCAGACACGACTGAGTGACTGAACTGAACTGAACTGAACTGAGAGTAAAACTAGTTGCATTGAATCCTAGCCTTACTTACACTTACTAATTGAACCAATGCCACAGCTCTCTCATCTGTAAATGGGTAAAAATAATGAAATAATAATTCTGTTTGAAAGGTAAATGAGAAAATTCATGTAAATGCTGAAGACGATGTCAAGGATGTAATAAACATTAAATAAATTTAGCAATCATTGTTTTGTGGCTGAGTGCCTTGTATTATGGTCTTCCCAGGTGGTGCTAGTGGTAAAGAGCCCACCTGCTAATGCAGGAGAGGTAAGAGATGCAGGTTCAATCCCTGAGTTAGGAAGATCCCCAAGAGGAGGGCATGACAACCCACTCCAATATTCTTGCCTGGAGAATCCCATGGACAGAGGAGCCTGGCAGGCTGCAGTCCATGGTTGCAAAGAGTTGAATATGACTGAAGTTACTTAGCATGCACACCTTGTATTATGTTGCAAGTTATTGTTTTAATCAAAGCTTCAGTAAAGAGAGATATTTTGAAACTAAAATAGTGTCTTATGGAAATATAGCATTGCTGACTCTGGACGTGCAGTAAAAAGCCATCGGGAGTCTTTTGTATCTTGCTCTCATTGTGGCCACATATTCTATAATTTTTGTTCTCTTGGTATGTATATTCCATTGCTTCTCTCTGCAAAAGGAATCTCTCTTCAAGTCATCAGTAGAAAATAGCAAAGTGGTAGACTCTGCCTTACTTTTCTGTATCCTTTCAGTTTAAGCACCTACCAATCCCTACCCAGAATTTCTGTCTCTAGGCTGAATTTTTCAGTGTGAGAATCCCATTGACTTTTACCACTTAGACTAATTGTCTCTCCAATTAGACTAATCAAATGATCACAAAGTCCCAATATGAACATAAAGACCTACTCCTGGGGTCATTTTTCCCCCCTTAGGGAGGGCAATAGCAGAAAGCTGGGAAGTTCTCCCAAAACTTGACTTTAGTGAATGATATATTGGGTGCTGAAAACCAAATTGACTTCCTCATCACCATTCTGACGCAAAATAACTCCTGTGTCATTTGATGCCATTCTGCCTTTCTGGAATGCATTTTAAAAAATTGAAATATAGCTGAATATAATATTGACACTGTTGTATTAACTTCAAGTGTACAGCAGAGTGATTCTAATATATAAATATATATATTCTTTTTCAGAATTTTTTTCCTTGCAGGTTATTACAAAATATTGAGTATAGTTCCCTGTCCTACACAGTAGGTCCTTATTTGTTATCTGTTTTATATAGAGTAATGTGTATATGTTAATTCCAAACTCCTAGTTTATCCCTCCATTTCCCTCCTTTGGTTACCATAGGTTTGTTTTCTGTGTCTCTGGATCTATTTCTGTCTTGTAAATAAGTTAATTAATATCTTTTATTTAGATTTCACATATAAATGATATCATATGAAATTTGTCTGTCTCACTTACTTTAAATAATCTCTAGATAATCACCATCCATGTTGCTGCAAATGGTATTATTTCATTTGTTTTTTTTTTATGGCTGAGTAGTATTCTAAAAAAAAAAGGGTACAAACGACCTTATTTACAGAACAGAAGTAGACTCACAGATTTAGAAAACAAACATAGTTACCAGGGGATAAGGGAGGGAGGAATAAACTGGGAGATTGGGATTGAAATATACACACTATTATATATAAAATTAAGTGAAAAGTGACAGTGAAAGTTTGTCACTAAGTCGTGTCCGACTCTTTGTGACCTCATAGTCTGTAGCCCACTAGGCTCCTCTGTCCATGGGATTTCCCAGGCAAGAAAACTGAGTGGGTTGCCATTTCCATCTCCAGTGGAACTTCTGGACCCATGGATCAAACCTGCATCTCCTGCTGGAGCCACAAGGGAAGCCCTTATATATAAAATAGGTAGTAATAAAAACCTGTTGTATAGCAAGAGGGAACTCTATTCAATAATCTGTAATGGCCTATATGAGAAAAGAATCTAAGAAAAACAATGGATATAAGTATATGTGTAACTGAATCACTTAGCTGAATATCTGATTACACAACAATGTAAATCAACTATAATCCAATAAAAATTTAAAACTCCAGAAAGACTCGTTTTAAAAAAAGGCAAGACAAATTTAAAAAAGCAAGACTAAACTGTAGTGTCTAGGGAAGAAAGCACAAACTATAAGAAAATGCTGCTGCTGTTGCTAAGTCGCGTCAGTCGTGTCCAACTCTCTGCGACCCCATAGATGGCAGCCCACCAGGCTGTGCTGTCCCTGGGATTCTCCAGGCAAGAACACTGGAGTGGGTTGCCATTGCCTTCTCCATAAGAAAATGCTAGGAAGTTATTATTTAAAAAATGAGGATAGTGGTTACTTTTTAGGAAAGAAGTTTCTGGAATAGATGGAAAACTTTTATTTCTCCTTCGATTTATGAGGATGTTCACCTATAAAAATACATTAAACTATTTTAAAAAAGTAAATTGGACTGCCTGGGATATAAATCTTGAGTGAAGTGGCACATGGGCCTGCCATTTCCTGAGCCTTATTAATATTTGGCCTTTCCATTCTTTATATATGCTATTCAATATCCCCCCAATAAAATTCCTCCAGAGTCATTTTTGCTGCCTGCAACAAAAGAACACTAATTGATTTAAGTGGCTTTGGCAAGTTACCACTAGTAGTGAGGTGCATATATGTAACTTTTCGGAGAAATTTCATTGATAAGACATGGACTGGCAGCTTGAAAGCGACTGAGGCCAAAGGAATTTTTTTTTTAATTGATGGATGATATTAACAGCGTGTTTATATACTGAGGGGAGAACTGATGATGCAGGACAGAGTAGAGGAGAAATACTGGCAAATTCCTTGAGTGTGAGAAAAGGAATACAGCATATCAAATGAGTGAGAGGCTTGGTCTTAGGTAGCTACGCCCCGAATCACCCAGATTAACAAAACAAGGAAGACTATATGGGCATAGATATAGGCCGACTGTTAAATTGTTGATGGAGGTTCTTTTTGGAAAGCACCTATTAACTAAGAAGAAAGTTCATCATTGAGAGTGAGGAGGAAGAAGGTACTGGAAGATTAAGAGAGGAAGAATATATGTATAATTGTATGGAGAGTGAGATTTGGGGAAAATAGTAGGCTGGAGAGGGCAGGCCTAAGAGTCTACTTCAGTTATCATGAATTTTGGATGACACCAGGCATCATGATTGCATTAAACTGCTAAACTTCAGGTATGGAGTGGGCAGAGAACTGATTCAATAGCGATTTGTTTTCTGCCAGATAAATTTGGCAAAGAGAAGCGGGCTAGGTGCTGAGAAGAGGTCAAGAAACTGAGAGGCCAGGGCATTGGAAAGGTCAATACATGGACAATGAAATCATCAAAAAATTATTACGGAAGTAACGTTGGAGAGAGAGAATTAAGTGCGAAATTTCAGAACGAGGTCCAGCAACCTGGAGATCTTATACTTGACCTCCACAAGGAAGAGTTGTGGGTGACCGCATACATTTCAAATAAGCTGGTGGTTTTAGTGAGGCAATAATGGCTAAACTGGTGATAAGAAATAAGTAGGATACCCACCCCATTTCCAGGTCTGGTTGTATTGATAAACGGCATGTAGAGGAGAAAGCAATCATCCATTGACAGGGCTGCAGGGGAAAGGTATATGCGTAGGGGAGAGCCAGATTTATTAAAGGAGCTGAAAGGAACATTCAGCACTTTAGGGCATAGAAGATTTTATTAATAATAGACCCGACGCTATAGCTGAGAATGCCTTTTCTACTACACTGAATAACGGCCTGTGGTTTTTATCTGACGTAGTAGGCATATACGAGCGAAAGGAAACACGGAGATCAGACAAAAAGTCAGAAAGCGCGAAGCCGAACAATGTCGTGCTAAAGCCTGCAAGCGCGAAAAAGTCCCCCAGCCCCGCAAAGCCTTGTGGGTCTTGTTGTTCCCCGCCGGTCTTGCGCGGAAAAGACCGAGGGGAGGGCGCATTGCATGGCGGGAGATATAATCCTCCCAGGGCGGCCGTCCTGCCCCGAGAGCCGGGCGGCGTCTTCCGGAAGCGCGGGACGCTCGGTTTGTGGTGTCTTCGCTCTGGCCGCTGTGCGGTACTACAGTTAGAGGTTCTATTTTCCCGAGACTTTAGAACTTCAGGCTACTTGAGGCCATCTGAGGCGAAATGGCTCCGAACGAGAGAGGATCAAGTGTTGGCAGTGGAGGGGCCGCCGCCACCTTAGGCTGCCCTTAGAGAAGAAGCCGGAGGGGCCCTCTCAGTCCTTGGAGCCTGTGCTTTCTTCCTTTGCCGGGCCCTGCCTACCGCGAAGATGAGATCGGCCTGGGTCACTTCTTTCGAAAAGGCGCGTCTGTGGATGTACCTGCAGGCGCTCGGCTTCGAGCCTTGTCTGGCGACCATAGCCTGTGGAAATACCGTGTCTCACACGCACTTCGGAGTGTAAGGAGGACGGGGCTGGCGGCGGGGGTGTCTGAGGCTGGTTACGTCGGCGCAGCCCGCCCTGTTGCGGAGCGGCGGGCTGATAATGTGGTCGGTTACTGTGGCCCGGCGCTGGCTACAGAGCCTTGGCTCCTAGCGGCAGCGGACCTGGTGGCAGAGACTGTCCGTTATGGAACCTAGCCGGGGNCACAGTATACTGCATATATTGTGTTCAATAGGGGCTTCCTTGATGGCTCAGGTAAAGAATCTGCCTGCAATACAGATTCCTAGGTTTGATCCCTAGGTTAGGAAGATCCCCTGGAGAAGGGAATGGCAATTCACTCCAGCATTTTTGCCTGGGAAATCTAATGGACAGAGGAGCCTGGTGGGCTACAGTTCCTGGGGTTGCAGAGTCAAACATGACTGAGGGACTAAACCACTACTGCCACCATTGGGTCTAATAAGTATTTGGCAATTATTTGGATGGATGAGTTAATGGATGAATGATAGAAATGAAAGCATGGATAAACCAGGATCAAACCAAAGCAAAATTGAATCTTAATACATAGAAATATAAAATTATAAAATGCCTTTATGTGTATCATCAGGTTTAATCTGCACAACATGTAAGGTCATTATTATCCACATTTTAGAGATGACAATGAGGTTTGATGAGACTGACACAAGGATGCAAGATGGTGACTAAGTGGACCCATTGGGGGGAGGAGGAGAAGGGGACGACCGAGGATGAGATGGCTGGATGGCATCACTGACTCGATGGACGTGAGTCTGAGTGAACTCCGGAGTTGGTGATGAACAGGGAGGCCTGGCGTGCTGCGATTCATGGGGTCGCAAAGAGTCAGACACGACTGAGTGACTGAACTGAACTGAACTGAACTGAGAGTAAAACTAGTTGCATTGAATCCTAGCCTTACTTACACTTACTAATTGAACCAATGCCACAGCTCTCTCATCTGTAAATGGGTAAAAATAATGAAATAATAATTCTGTTTGAAAGGTAAATGAGAAAATTCATGTAAATGCTGAAGACGATGTCAAGGATGTAATAAACATTAAATAAATTTAGCAATCATTGTTTTGTGGCTGAGTGCCTTGTATTATGGTCTTCCCAGGTGGTGCTAGTGGTAAAGAGCCCACCTGCTAATGCAGGAGAGGTAAGAGATGCAGGTTCAATCCCTGAGTTAGGAAGATCCCCAAGAGGAGGGCATGACAACCCACTCCAATATTCTTGCCTGGAGAATCCCATGGACAGAGGAGCCTGGCAGGCTGCAGTCCATGGTTGCAAAGAGTTGAATATGACTGAAGTTACTTAGCATGCACACCTTGTATTATGTTGCAAGTTATTGTTTTAATCAAAGCTTCAGTAAAGAGAGATATTTTGAAACTAAAATAGTGTCTTATGGAAATATAGCATTGCTGACTCTGGACGTGCAGTAAAAAGCCATCGGGAGTCTTTTGTATCTTGCTCTCATTGTGGCCACATATTCTATAATTTTTGTTCTCTTGGTATGTATATTCCATTGCTTCTCTCTGCAAAAGGAATCTCTCTTCAAGTCATCAGTAGAAAATAGCAAAGTGGTAGACTCTGCCTTACTTTTCTGTATCCTTTCAGTTTAAGCACCTACCAATCCCTACCCAGAATTTCTGTCTCTAGGCTGAATTTTTCAGTGTGAGAATCCCATTGACTTTTACCACTTAGACTAATTGTCTCTCCAATTAGACTAATCAAATGATCACAAAGTCCCAATATGAACATAAAGACCTACTCCTGGGGTCATTTTTCCCCCCTTAGGGAGGGCAATAGCAGAAAGCTGGGAAGTTCTCCCAAAACTTGACTTTAGTGAATGATATATTGGGTGCTGAAAACCAAATTGACTTCCTCATCACCATTCTGACGCAAAATAACTCCTGTGTCATTTGATGCCATTCTGCCTTTCTGGAATGCATTTTAAAAAATTGAAATATAGCTGAATATAATATTGACACTGTTGTATTAACTTCAAGTGTACAGCAGAGTGATTCTAATATATAAATATATATATTCTTTTTCAGAATTTTTTTCCTTGCAGGTTATTACAAAATATTGAGTATAGTTCCCTGTCCTACACAGTAGGTCCTTATTTGTTATCTGTTTTATATAGAGTAATGTGTATATGTTAATTCCAAACTCCTAGTTTATCCCTCCATTTCCCTCCTTTGGTTACCATAGGTTTGTTTTCTGTGTCTCTGGATCTATTTCTGTCTTGTAAATAAGTTAATTAATATCTTTTATTTAGATTTCACATATAAATGATATCATATGAAATTTGTCTGTCTCACTTACTTTAAATAATCTCTAGATAATCACCATCCATGTTGCTGCAAATGGTATTATTTCATTTGTTTTTTTTTTATGGCTGAGTAGTATTCCGTTCGGAGAAGGCAATGGCACCCCACTCCAGTACTCTTGCCTGGAAAATCCCATGGATGGAGGAGCCTGGTGGGCTGCAGTCCATGGGGTCACTAAGAGTCAGACATGGCTGAGCGACTTCCCTTTCACTTTTCACTTTCATGCATTGGAAAAGGAAATGGCAACCCACTCCAGTGTTCTTGCCTGGAGAATCCCAGGGACGGGGGAGCCTGCTGGGCTGCCGTCTATGGGGTCACACAGAGTCGGACATGACTGGAGCGACTTAGCAGCAGCAGCAGCAATATTCCATTGTGTATGTGTGTGTGTATATGTTGTTGTTTCGTTCAGTCGCTAAGTTGGGTCTGATTCTTTTCAGCCCCATAGACTGCAGCAGGTCCAGGCTTCCCTGTCCTTCACTATCTCCTGAAGTTTGCTCAGACTCATGTCTGTTGAATCAGTGATGCCATTCCATTCAATATATACCACATCTTTTGTATCCGTTTTTCTGCTGATGAACATTTAGTTTGTTTCCATGTGTTGGCTATTGTAAATAGTACTGCTGTGAACATCAGGGTGTGTATATCTTTTTGAAGTCCAATTTTCTCCAGCTATATACCCAGTGATTGGATTGGTGGATCATACGACAACTCTATTTTTAGCTTTGGAGCTCCTGTTTTTGATGGAACAGGCACAGTAAAAGATCACCAGTTTTCCTTCAGTGGTTCAGAGAGAGTCTTGTGCTTCTGTCAGAGAGCTCAGGTCTTACTACCTACATCGTTTAGCTTCTGAGTTGGTGCTGAATCAAGGGAACATCTTGAAAAGCTGGTTTCTGCCCTTCACGGACTCATCTCCAGGTGAGCACCACCATCTCTCTTCTCCCACTGTTTCTATTGTTACCCTGACACCCCTTGAAAGAGTGATAAGGCTGGTCTATCATACATGAATATGTAGTAGCAATGTGGTTTTCTCCACCCAGGAATAACTTTTCTTTTTTTTCATTTTCATAGATTCCTACATTATTAATATGCTTACATTGAGGAACATGAAGTCAAGACTTTGACCTGCTATTATTATCATTCTAAAGTCATCTTTTGTCAAAACATCAGTAAAAAATCAGTTTGACACTCACCTAGAGTGCATATTTTAATTTCATTGGAAAAAGTATCTGGTAGACTCTTTAACCATGTGGCTTCTCAAGTGGTACTAGTGGTAAAGAACCCACATGCCAATGCAGGAGACATGAGAGATGAATGTTTAATCCCTGAGTTGGGAAGAGTCCCTTGGAGAAGGGCATGACAACCCATTCCAGTGTTCTTGCCTGGAGAATCCCATGGACAGAGGAGCTTGGCGGGCTACAGTCCATGGGGTTGAAAAGAGGAGGACATGACTGAAACGACTTAGCAGGCAGGCACATGAAAACTTAAGCTGTGGATTTTATTTGGGTCCTAGAGACTTACCCTTACACAGAAACCAGCAGCATTATTTTGAACTATTCTGATGGGTTAATCTTCAATTCAAGTGACTACATGCCTATGAATATTACTGATTTGATGATTTTTTTTTCTCTGCGTTGGCCAATCGTTCCAACAAACTGTTAGAAATGTGTTAGTCTTTTAGTGTTGTGTGAAGAAAAACAATGTGAAATCTTTCCGCACCTACTCTACTGGAGGAGTGAATCATTGCCTTAATCATAAACACCAGGATGTTCATTGAGACAGTAAGGAAATGAAAAAGCTTAAGGGGAAAACAATGAGGAAAAAACAAACTCTTTAAAATTGTTTACTTTATCAAATGAGAAGTGGCAAAATAATCCACTCATATTTTAAAAGGAAAATATACCCCAGTCATTCTAATCTAAACCTTCAAACTTAGAAAGCTAGGCAAAATGAGCGTGTGTCAATAGGTCCGGTGTTTGAGACAGTTAAATACATGAGATAGTTAATTAGAAAGGAAAAGGGACAAATGGGATGTCCAGCTTTTGGCTCCAGTTTTTACATCCCATTTTAGTCTCTTTTGATTTTGATTCTTACGTAGCCTTCAATCATAGCTTATCTCAGACATGGACTTTAGTAAAATGAAATACTTGGAGTTGCTTACATGTATCATCTCTTTCTGCTGTTTTCAGGCTCTTGGTGCAGTCACTATATTTGTTGTGTTATTAAATCTGATGGACTTTTTTTTATTCCTCTCATTACTTGATCTCTCAACAGTATTGGACACGGTTGTTGACATGGTTGTACATGCCTGCCTTCTTGAAATATTCCTCTTCCCTGGCTTCTGTGAATCACTGCTCTCTCATATTCCCTCCTACTCTGGCTGCTCTTTCTTGGCATCCTACCTAAACCAACCAGCTTCGATCAGATCTTTAACCGTTGGAGCCAAATTCTGAGTCTTCTTTTCTTTTCATTCTACTGTACTCCCCTAGATGAATTGGTGACTCTGATTACCATGAATTCTCTCAAATTTACAGATTTCCCCCAACCAAGCCCTAATGCCTCTGTCAGGTTGCATAGCAAATCCTGTAGGCTGTGTGGCTTAAACAATACACATTTATACCTCATGGTTTTGGAGGCTTGAAAGTCAAGATCAAGGTGCCCACAGATCTGGTGTCTGATGGTCTACTTCCTGGCTTATAGACGGATGCCTTTCTACTGTATCCTTATACGGTGGGAGAGAGAGAGAGGAAGCAAGTGCTCTTGTATCTTCTTGAAAGATCAATAATACTATCATAAGGCTCCAAACTCATGACCTAATTGCTTCCAAAAGACCCCTGCTCCAAATACCATCATAGTGGGGATTAGGTTTCAACATAAGAATTTGGGGAGGAGGCGCACACAAATGTTCTGTACATCACCTAGTATATCCAGTTGCCTTCTTAAAATCTCCACTGAGATATTCATCAGGCACTTTTGTTATTTCTTTTGTTGCGCTAATATTTTACTGTTGTGCACAAGAGCTTTTTGTTTTATTTTCTAGTAGCTATATTTCTTAAACTGAAGTATAGTTGGTTTACAATATTGTGTTAATTTCCACTGTACAGCAAACTGTTTCCATTTCACACACACACACACATACATATGCACATTCTTTATCATATTTTTCCAATATGGCTTATCATAAGACATGGAACATAGTTCCCTGTGCTATGCAGTAGGACTTTGTTTATCCATTCTCTATATGATAGTTTGCATCTGCTAACCCCAAGCTCCCAATCCATCCCTCCCCTCATCAACCTCCCTCTTGGCAACCACAAGTATGTTCTCTATGTCTGTGAATCTATTTTTGTTTCGTAGATAAGTTTATTTGAGTCATATATTATATTACACAATATAGGTGATATCACATGGCATTTGTCTTTTTCTTTCTGACTTACTTCACTCAGTATGATAATCTCTAGGTCTACCTATGTTGCTGCAAATGTCAGTATTTTATTCTTATACTCTATTCTGAGTAGTAGTCTATTTTATATATGTACCATATCTTCTTTATTCTTCATTTTAATACGACTTTCTGAACCCAACTCCCTAGTTGGAATTCAGGGAAGACCAGGGCTTAAATGAGTTTCACATCTCCTTTACTTTTATCACCCCCCTCTTGTTCATACCTAATTAGTTTCTGCATATAGCAGATTGGCAGATGCTGGGGGATAGAATAATTTCAGAGTCAGCCAAGTTCATAGCAATCTTGAAGAAGTGATCTGATACTTTATCTCCTTTAGTCTGGACAAGATCTGGGGGCTTTCATCAAAGAATCTTGCAGTGAGCATCAAAAGGTGATGGGTATGAATCATAGTGAGAATTCGTTCAGATGCAGAGATCTTGGGAAGAAAGACAGCAATGGCTTATAGGAATATAAGCTTATACTCCTCTGTTTCCCTGAAGAACCAAGGAGGACCTGCAAGGATGGTGAAGTCCTTGAGATTGGTGAGGTTTGGGAGCAGGTGCTCTTCATTTGAGAAGAATGGAAAGCAGCAGGATTTTACCAACCAGCAAGAGGCTGGTTGTACTGACACCTGCCTACAGGACAGATGATTACCCCCATCTCCAGGTCAGACTCCAGGAGGCCAACAAAGATTCTGTCTCTGAGGGAATCCAGCGATTAGAGAGAGGGGAAAATATCAACCTAAAGAACATGACTCACATAGAATTGCTGTGAGAAATGAAAAAATGAGCCATTTGAGGTGAAAAATCAAGATTTCCAGAAACTAAAAAAATAGGATTTTTCGAACTCACATGATATAGCCTTTGACACTGAAGATGATTGCTACTGCTACAGCCGTTTAGTCGCTAAGTCATGTCTGACTCTTTACAACCCCATGGATTGTAGCCCACAAGACTCTTCTGTCCATGAGATTCCCCAGGCACAACTATTGGAGTGGGTTGCCATTTGCTTCTCCAGGGGATCTTCCTGACCCAGGGATCGAACCTGCGTCTCCTGCTTGGCAGGCGGATTCTTCACCACTGAGCCCCCCGGAAGCCTGAGGGTGAGTACTACTAGACAGACTTAGATTAGTCGCCTGAAAAATATTGAGGGAACATTGAGGAAAAGTTAGGAGCATTTGAGGCTAGATCCTGAGACCTAAGTACGTGCATTAAAAGAATATCAGAAGCAGAAAGAGGAAGAACTTTAAAATTTTATTAAATAATTTGACATGTTGAGCTACCTTTATATGTCCCTCTATATTTTAAGCTAGTATTATATTAAGATTATATGGATATACAAATAGAAAACCATATTTGAGAGAAAGCAAGGAGGCCAAAGGGCTTCCCAGGTGGCACTAGTGGTCAAAAACTTGCCTGCCAATGCAGCAGAAATAAGAGATGTCGGTTCAATACCTGGGTCAGGAAGATCCCCTGGAGGAGGGCATGGCAATCCATGCCAGTGTGCTTGCCTGGAGAATCCCATGGACAGAGGAACCTGGTGGGTTACAGTCCATGGGGTCGCAAAGAGTGGAGTGAAATAGCATGCATGTG
The DNA here is from genome assembly GCA_006410675.1 of Oreotragus oreotragus. Lineage (NCBI taxonomy): Eukaryota > Metazoa > Chordata > Mammalia > Artiodactyla > Bovidae > Oreotragus > Oreotragus oreotragus. The sequence goes on from SJYX01018873.1 coordinate 329,106, forward strand.
AGGAGGGCAAAATAGCTGGAGGACAGTGAGGGGCACAGTGTGAAAGAGGAGGTGGCAGAGGCAGTATGATTTGGGATCACCTAAGAACTCATGAGTTATTCTAGACTTCCACTCAGAGTAATGGGGCAGCCTGGGAGGGTTTTAAGAAGGGGTTGATGTAGTCTAATTTATGTTTTAACAGGCTCCCTCTGGCTCCTGGACTGAGAAGAGATTGTAGGAAGGCAAGGGCAGAAACAAGGAAACAAGTTAGGAGGCTGTTGAAATAATTCAGGAAAGAGACAAAAGGCTACTGTCATCATTCAAGCTTGAACAACGATTTCGAGCTGGCAAAAATCTGGTCAGATGCTGAAGAGAGAACTGGAAAGCTAATCTGCTTGATCGGGTGTGCAATAGGAGCTAGAGGTAATCATTCAAAGGACTCCAGTTCTTTCCCCCAAAAGACAGACTGTAGGAAGAACAAGTTGGTGGGAAAATCAGGGGCTAATTTACATATCATTCATTTTTAGGCGTCTAATAGACTTTCCTGGTGCTGCCAGAACATTGATCCTGGGTTATCACCAACCCAGAGTCTGCCAAAGTCTCTCCCATCTTCCTCTTAAGTCTTCCTACTACCTACCCCTCTTGCTCAGGTAGCTCCTCCCTCTATTGGAGGAAGGTGGGGAGGAGAAAAACCTGTTTTGCTCTAATACATTCTGTCTCTCCTCACAAAATTTCCACTTACCTCCCCACAAATCATCCAAGATCTCCTAAGCATTTAAACCTTGGGGGAGAAAATCCACAAAGACTTTTAGGTACTTTGGCTAGTGCCTCACAACTTACTTCTCTGGAGGAAATGAAGAATATCACTCAAAATGTTCTCTAGACCCATTAATATTACTTAGCATGCATTAAGGGCATATTCTATTCCAGACTTGTGCATTATTTTATTTAATTATCTCTATAAATCCTTGATTGAATTCTGCTAGTGGCACTTACTACTCTGTGAGTTTTGGAAATCTTCCTGTTATTTAAGTCTCATTTTCCTGGATGATTAACTAGATGGAATATTTATCTTCTTAGCACTGGCATGAGAATGATATGCAAACTGAGTCTAAAACACCTAGCAGCTCCTCTAGTTTATTAATTCTCTAGCTTATTTCTGGCAAAGGTTATGTTTCTTAAATGAAGTATTTTGTGTGTGTGTGTGTGTGTGTATGAGTGTGTTAGTTGCTCAGTCATGTCTGACTCTTTGAGACCCCATGGATAACAGCCTTCCAGGCTCCTCTGCCCATGGAATTTTCCAGATGAGAATATTGGAGTGGGTAGCCATTTCCTTCTCCAAGGGTTCTTCCTGACCCAGTGATCAACCTGGATCTCCTGCAGGTCTCTTTCTGGCAGGGAAGCCTAAAGTGTTATATAGATACAGATAGCACTTTTAATTAGGAGAGAAGTAATTGTAGAGATGAATTCTCAACATCCTTATTATTTCAGGATAGTCTGAGAAACAAAAAAAATAGACATTAGGATAGGTCATGTGATAAATGACAGTTTAATGCAACAGTCCAGGGAAGATGGCGGTCAGGCTCAGATAAAAACAGGTAGGATTGAGGTACTTGAACAGATTGTGCAGGAGTTTTGGACATAGGGTATTGAATAAACCAAGATGTGGGGAGAGAATTGTGGATGATTTCTTAGGGAACAATAGATAGACAATTTGACTCAAGTAGAGTTTTCAAAGAAAGGAACAGTGGCACATGAGGTTTAGAAATAGTAATGGGGACCAGATAATTGTTGTCATCTAATTCTGGGTGAAAGGTTTGGAACTTTCCTTAGAGGGAAATAGCGTAGTTACCAAAAGCTCTTGAATCAAAGATTTACTCATAGAACACATATGGATAAAGTAACTGTCATACTCAAAACTTTGCATTAATTATGCAAAGAGATATCATGGAAGTTTATTTTGGCTATGATGATTCAGTTTGCTTGGTTGGAGTAAGGAATGGAAACAGGGATCCCTGTCAGGAAACATATAAGAGGTGAGGTTAGAGATGATTAGGGCTGAGCTAGGATGCTGACAGTGACCAATAAAAAGGGTAGAGTAGGGACTTCCCTGGTGGTCCAGTGGTTAAGAATCCACCTTTCAATGCAAAGGAGTCGGGTTCAACCCCTGGTCAGAGAACTAAGATCCCATATGCCAAGGAGTATGTGGCATGTGGCTTTCTCAAGCCACAACTAGAGAGCTCCAAGCACTGCAATGAAGATCCTGCATGACACAGCTAAGATCCCATGCAGTCAAATTAATTAAGCAATTTTACAAGAGAAGAGCAGCTTAGAGGCACTGAAGAGCAAGAAGTGCCACCACCTGTAGAATGAATGGCAATAGTGGGAGAGAAAGGGGGCAAGGAGTGTGGGAGTTTATTTCAAGATGCTCGGTTTGAGTGATTTGAGAATCATGATGCCGTGGACAGAAAAAGGGAAGTTGGAAGGAAATGGCTTGGAGAGGGAGGTAGTGAACACTTTATGAGGTAGTAGGTGTCTGTTGTAGAAGATAATTCAGAATGGAACCACAGAGTTCTCTTTCTATCCCTTCTCTGAGTGTTTTCAATCAGATAAGAAAGAATGACTTATAAATTAATGAGGAAAACAACTTACATATTGCTTGTCTTGCTTGTAAGTTAAAATCAGGATTTCTATTATTACCTAAATGTATTATTTTAAAACGAGACATTTATTTTCAAAGCACATTTCATCACCTTCTAAATTTCAGCTAAGTATACTAATTCCAGATGACGATTCGTAAGGTCTAAGAAATGCCACTGCAATATTGATCATCCCTCCCACCCATTGTCATCTCCATGTGTCAGATCTGACCAGTGAGTATACACTGGGTTTTACACGCGTACATTTAATGAAACGATAAAAATCCCTGGAAAGGGATCCTGAGGATCACGTGGGATTTGGAGGGAACTTAAATGATTATCAAGTGTTGGCCCATACCAGTGGCTTTGTGTTTTGGTTTTGTAAGTTCATGTTTTTTGTTTTGGGTCTAGATGAGTTTCGGTGATAGAATTCCCTTCTAAGCATATCACATTCTATGATTATAGCTTATAATTCTGTGAGGTTTCCTCTCCTTATTCATGGCCCTTGTCTGGTTCTACTCTGCCAAACTGCAGGGTTTTTATTAGCCCCAAATCCCTCAACTGTGATTTCCCCCTCTACTCATGCGTGGTGACAGGTATTACTGCCCCAAAAGAGAAATAGACTTTTCAGAGATGCGTCTTTCAAAGGGAGAGAGAAAAAGTAAGATAAAGGGAGTAAAAGTCTTTACCCCTTTCACAGGCATTTTAACAGTTCTTTAACAGTCTTTTCTTGATGTATGCATAGCATTCAGAAAAGCTATGGTAAACCTAGATAGCATAGTCGAAAGCAAGAGACATCACCTTCCCGACAGTTTTGTATAGTCAAAGCTATGGTTTTTCCAGTAGTCAAGAACAGATGTGAGAGTTGGATCATAAAGAAGGCTGAGCATGGAAGAACTGATGCTTTTGAATTGTGGTGCTGGAGATAACGCTTGAGAGTCCCTTTGACAGCATGGGGATCAAGCAAATCAATCCTAAAGGAAATCAACCCTGAATAGTCATTAAAAGGACTGATGCTGAAGCTGAAGCTCCATTTGGCCACCTGATGTGGAGAGCTGACTCACTGGAAAAGACCCTCATGCTGCGAAACATGGGCAGGAAGAGAAGGGGGCAACAGAGGATGAGATGGTTGAATAGCATCACCAACCCAATGAACATGAATGTGAGCAAACTCCTGGAGAAGTCCAGGGAAGCCTGGCATGCCACAGACCATGGAGTCACAAAGAATCAGACATGACTTAGTGACTGAACAACAACATTTTGAGAAGGAAGAAAATATTTCTTGTTTGTGAAAAAACCACAAACAGCAAAATATATTTGCATCCTGTTATCTTGCCTCTTTAGCTTCTCTAAGAGGTCAGGGTATAAGTAACTCAATAACATTAGTGTGGGGAATGCATTGAGTTTAAGTGGCAACAGGTGGAAACATGCTATAGAATTGAACTGGGTATGACCATGCCCCTTAAATTTCTACTAAAAATTCCATATGTACATTTGGTCTCTTTAAATGTGGTGGAATTTTTGCATGTCTCTGAGACAGCCTGAGAGAAGAGATAAACCATGTATTTTATGATTTTTTAAAAAAGATAAAATTTGGTCTTAATTTGATTTAGAATGAGGGATGGGGGGGGGGGAATAGTGTTTTTCAGCTTCATGGTCATATGACTTAGAAATGCCATGCCATNTGAGACAGCCTGAGAGAAGAGATAAACCATGTATTTTATGATTTTTTAAAAAAGATAAAATTTGGTCTTAATTTGATTTAGAATGAGGGATGGGGGGGGGGGAATAGTGTTTTTCAGCTTCATGGTCATATGACTTAGAAATGCCATGCCATGTGGATCTAAAAGCTTTACCAAAATGATTATTTCACTTTTTTCACATTGGTTAACTTGGGCTGAATGGCTTTTTTGTTGGTTTCTGCCTCCCCTCCTTTCCCTGGGATTCTAGGGCCAAATGTAAAAAGAAAACTAAGTTCCGAATTAGGATATAAAAGGGAAAAAATGCAGATAGGTTTCTGGCACCCGCTGCCTTAGAAATTCAAGCCAGGGAGTGCTTTGCATTTTGTTCAGAATATTTGGAAGTGGACCTAAATTTCAGAGATGCCTACCTCTGGGAACCAAAGCACCAGGCAAAGGAATCTGCCAATACTTGGGAACAGCTCTGCCTGGAGCCAACAATGTTTTTCCTGTGGAATGGTGAGGGTTGCTCAGAGTTGCCCACCCACATCGCCAACTCCCACGCACAGCACTGCAAACTTATTTCTGAGACCCGAACAAAATCAAAATCGGGCAGGGCCCTTTTCTCTGGCAGAGTTGAAAACACATGATGAGGTGCTTTCTGGTTTTTGCAAGCAGCGAGGCTTGGTGACTTACAGCTGATCTAAGCTTGGGACCAGGCTCATCTTTTGGATGGAGGGCATAAACTGTGTGTCCTGTTTGTAAGCAGAAGGCCTGACAGCAGAGGGTGAGGGCTGAAGACAGCAGGCAGAAAGAGTGTTGTCTTGGTTGCTTGGCTTGGATCGAATCAGCACTGGGATCCCGAATTGGCACCGGGACCCCGAGAGCAATTTATCTTCCGGTGTCTTGGTTTCCCAGTGCATAAAGTCCTTGGTGTTTCTGAGAGATGCCTGGGAAATAAAGCATGGCTTCAGTTTCACCTCTGCTTGTTGTTTCTTTTTGCTTCCTGTTTGCTCTTTTCCTCTGCATCCTAGTTTGGCTTTAGAGGTTTATTTTTAGGAGGGAAACAAGGAACCACATGAAACAAAAGGATGAGGAAAGGTGTGGTGCCAAGTTTCGAACCCACTCAACCTTGTGGGTTTGGAGTTTTTCAAGCAACCTCCTGCCTCTTGAGCTTTCAGTTTGTTTATTCTTGGCAAAAATGCAGCTTCCTGTTTTTAAGAAAAACAGCTTATAAAAATGCTTGAAAAGTCTTCTTGGACATCAAAACACCCTTCCCAAATAATATTGTGATGATTTATCATGTAAATGAGTCAAAACAATGTGAACAACATTTCCTATAAAGTATGTGTGGGTTTTAAAAATTAAGGGGATAGTGCTTAGCTAAACATACTTGGGTTATAGAAGATCAAAAGCATTGGAAAACCAGCTTGAGATGTTTGCTGAGTCTAAAATGAGGCCAATCCAACCACTCTCAGCTGAAATGCAAGCAAACAATTTATTATTAAAAGAGCTCATGGATGTGATTACTCTTCAGTCTCGGGGTTTGTGACTCTTGTAACCAAATTAATCCCCAGGAAGTGATTGTACTAATGTTCTTGAGTAAGCCTGGGACCAGAGCTCCCGGACTTATGTATGAAGATGAGGCAGGACTCAGGATCCAGCAGCTCAGCCTCTAGGCCCACCCATTCTCAGGTTCAAGGGCTCATCTTGGAGACATGATATTCTCATCACTGCTAATTTGAAGTTAGTTCTTTTTGTCGGACAAGAACATATTTGTCAGCTCTCAGACTCCTAATTCAAATCTCTACATCTACTTCTAGATGCAGAAGCTGAGAAAGCTAATATTCTACTGGATGGATGATGACTCTGATATGTAATTTCTCCCATTTGGGATTCTGCATGTCCATGGATATACTGGGAAGTATCCCACATCCATGTTACCTCCAAGAACATCTCCTATAAAGCATCCATAGTGACAATTGCAGAGGTTAACAGATTTAGGTTTTGAGCCAATCCACAGATTCGATTAAGCATCTGCTATAGACGCATTATTATAATAAGTAAAATTCTGAATAAAAACATGAAGGAGTCTTCTGACCTTGAAGAAGCTGGAATCTAGCTGAAGGAATTCTGTGACAGTAACAATAAGAGACTCTGTATGATAGAACCTCATGGAGAATATCTAGAAAAATCTAGAATTTTCAGATGGGAGAGAAATTTCTCTCTTGAGAATATCACAATCCTTTTGGAATATAAGGCATTGAAAATAGGAAGGAGGGGTGAAGTTTAAGCATTTAAATGGAATAAATTATAGTCAAAGTCATAAAGAAGTGAAGCACATGGCAAGTTACTGAAAAGGCTTGAAAAAGCTGGACTAAAGGTCAGCAAAATGGTTTCCAACTGTTTTCCTCTGAATAATGTATGATCCTGGAGGAAGGAAGTTATGTGATTTAATTTATTTGGGAAGTTTGTGTCAAAACTAACATCCAAAAAAATTGCAGAATTTGGGGGTCATGTTTAACAGACTTCTCTCCAAGAGAAGGCATAAAAATGCAATCCATTGGACAGAGATATGTAGCAAAAAAGACAGTATTACTAGATCGGCAGATTAGAAAAATCTAGTAGTTGTAGGAGTTATTATAGACTTCACGAGCTTTAATATGTAATTTGACATTATTTGTTCTTAAGCAGAGTGCCTGGCACAGAGACAATAAATTTTTGTTTTTGTTATAGTTGCGTTACTTGGACGAGGAGTTTGACAAAGACGTCCATGATATCTTTGTAGACAAAGTAAATACACACCATTTGAATGATCTAAACAATGAAGGGGCTTTGTAATGAGTCGAATGGCTAGGTTTAGAGAGTACTCACAACAGATGCTGTGAACTCAAAAGGGAATCTTTAATCTTGTGCCAAGGGCTTTAATCATCATCTTTAAACTAGTCAACATATTAATTGATGACTTTTTAAAAACTTTTTATTTTCTATTGGAGTATAGTTGATTAACAACTTTGTGATAATTTCAGGTGTACAACAGTGATTCAGTTATACATATGCATGTATCTATTCTTTTCCAAGTTCTTTTCCCATTTAAATTATTACATAATACTGAACAGCGTTCCATGTTTTATACAGTAGGTTCCTGTCGATTATCCATGTAAAATATAACAGTATGTACGTGTCCATCCCAAACTCCCTAACTATCCTTTCCCCCTGTAATCACAAGTTCTTTTTCTAAGTCTATGAGTCTGCTTCTGTTTCATAAGTAACTTCATTTGTAACATTTCTTTTTAGATTTGGTTACAAGTGACAGCATGGTATTTCTCTTTGTCATTTTGACTTCCTTCACTCAATATGACAATCTCTAGGACCATCCATATTGCTGCAAATTACATCATTTCATTCTTTTTAGTGGCTGTGTGATATCCCGTTGTATGAGCGTGCCACATCTTCTTTATCCATTCCTCTGTCGATGTGTGCATTGCTTCCATATCCTGGCTGTTATAAAGAGTGCTGCACAGAACACTGAAGTGCATGTATCTTTTAAAATTGTGTGTGTGTGTTATTTTTTTCTGGATATATAAGTCCAGGAGTGGGATTACAGGGTCATATGGTAGCTCTCGCCTGGCGTGCTGCGATTTATGGGGTCGCAAAGAGTCGGACACGACTGAGCGACTGAACTGAACTGAACTGAACTGNGTGTTATTTTTTTCTGGATATATAAGTCCAGGAGTGGGATTACAGGGTCATATGGTAGCTCTCGCCTGGCGTGCTGCGATTTATGGGGTCGCAAAGAGTCGGACACGACTGAGCGACTGAACTGAACTGAACTGAACTGATGGTAGCTCTCATCTTAGTTTTTTAAGGAAACTCCATACTGTCTTCCATATTGGCTGAACCAATTTACAGCCAATAGTGTTAATTGATAATAGTGTATAAAAACGTGTTAATCAAATTTGCAGATCATGGGAAGCTGGGAAAGTGAGTTGTATTGGTTCACAGGATCTTAATACAATAGTCTCAACAGACTGAATAATGGTCTAAAAATATATAGAAAGGAAAAAATATAGTCATGTTTGAACCTTAAATTCAACCCACATAGGAAAAAGCAAAAGGGGCTTTGCCAGGAATAAAGTAGAAAAAGACTTGAGGGATTTGTTGATGGACATGAGTCTGAGTGAACTCTGGGAGTTGGTGATGGACAGGGAGGCCTGGCGTGCTGCAGTGTATGGGGTCACAAAGAGTCGGACATGACTGAGCGACTGAACTGAACTGAACTGATAAGCTAAATATCTGGAAACAAGAAAAGGTGGTTCATGGAAAGTGTAATGTAATTTCAGGTTGTATCAATAGATATATGGTATATAAATTAAGGGAGAAGGAAATCCTATTTGATCTGCATACATCATATCACACATTGTAACATTTAGTGCATGTAATATTTGTAAGAGATGAAGACTAATTAGACCTAACTGGAGGTCTATGACCCTAATGGGGTGTAGACTTTAATAAAAATGACCTACCCACAAATAATAGGGGCATTTGGAATTTTTAGTCTGGTGAAGAGAAGATTTAAGAGAGGGTAAGGCTAAGATCATGGCATCTGGTCCCATCACTTCATGGCAAATAGATGGAGAAACAATGGAAACAGTGACAGACTTTATTTTCTTGGGCTCCAAAATCACTGCAGATGGTGACTGTAGCCATGAAATTAAAAGATGCTTGCTCCTTGGAAGAAAAGCTATGACAAACCTAGACAGCATATTAACAAACAGAGACATTACTTTGCCAGCGAAGGTCCGTCTAGTCAAAGCTATGGTTTTTCCAGTAGTCATGTATGGATGTGAGAGTTGGGCCACACAGAAAGCTGAGTGCCGAAGAATTGATGCTTTTGAACTATGGTGTTGGAGAAGACTCTTGACAGTCCCTTGGACTGGGGCAAGATCCAACCAGTCAATCCCGAAGGAAGTCAGTCCTGAATATTCCTTGGAAGGACTGATGCTGAAGCTGAAGCTCCCATACTCTGGCCACCTGATGTGAACAACTGACTCATTTGGAAAGACCCTGATGCTGGGAAAGATTGAAGGTGGGAGAAGGGGACAACAGAGGATGAGATGGTTGGATGGCATCACCTATTCGAAAATATGAGTTTGAGCAAGCTCCAGGAGTTGGTGATGGACAGGGAAGCCTGGTGTGCTTCAGTCCATGGGGTTGCAAAGAGTTGGACACGACTGAGTGACAGAACTGAACTGAAGGCAAAGTGTATTCAATTCTTTGGTGGTCTTGCATTTGAAAAAGATTTGGTTTCTATAAAACCATATGGTAGAATTAAGGCAAATAGTTCTATGACAATTTTTTCATCAACATTTGCATGCGTGTGCATGCCAAGTTGACATGCTTCAGTCATGTCAGACACTTTGTGACCCTATGGACTGTAGCCTGTCATGGATCCATGAGATTCTCTGGGCAAGAATACTGAAGTGGGTTGCCATGCCTTCTTCCAGGGGATCTTCCCAAACCAGGGATCAAACCCTGGTTCGATCTTCTGTCTTCTGTCTCTTGCATTGGCAGGTGGATTCTTTACCAATAGTGTTACCTACAATGCCAATTCTGGGTCAGTATGCTAAGCAAGGAAGCAAACACAAACAAGAGACCTCTTGCCCCTAAAGAGACCACAGTCCATTAGAAGACAGAAGCATAGAGAGCCACACCCCAGCACCATGCCTGGGACCCTATCAATTAACTTTGCCCAAAGGTGATTTTTTGGACCAATATTATGCATCACATAATTTAAACATTGACATAGTTTTTTAAGATTTGTAAAAGAAAAAAAAGTTTTCTAAAAGCCCAGCATTTTGTACCTCTTGTCCAGGAGTTTTCTCTTCCCCAGAGGCAACCATTGTCACTTCCTGTAACTGGGTGTTGTATTATTTATCTCCATGTCTCTAAGTGGCATGGTGGTATCATGACCTCTTGAGTTTTCAGTCGCAGGCTTTATCTGTTGACTTTCCCTTATGGAAAACAAGGGTTTAGCTCTCTCCTTCCATCGCACATGGGCACCCTTACAGCCTCCTCTGTTCTCTTAATATAAGCATGTTGTGTTTTCGGTTAAAGCCAATATTCTGTTATCAAGGCTATTAAACTATTCATGGCTGTGTCTGTGGAAAGTATGGTCACTCTTCCTTTCCTACATCACTTTTTATTTTTCCTAGAATTCATATTTTTTGCTCATTGTTAAATTAGTTCATTTTACATGTAGTTGCCACTAATTCAACCCCAAACACTCCATCATGTGTCTAAAGCTTTGATTAAGACATTCAGGGCCATTTGATTGCTATTTATGTTCATCTTCCGGAATTTCTTCCAGAGCCTTCTCGGGTACTCACACTGGCCTGGTTGCCCTGTTCCTGTGTCTCCATCCTGCGATCTCCCTGCACAACTACCCAGTGGGTTCTTTTCGGCTTTCTCCTCTGTTGGGTCTCCTCAATGCCAGGATCACATGTCTTCTCTTGGTTAATCTTTCCTGGATGAGCCCATGCTCTAGTTGTTTTCTATGTGCAAGAGATGGAGCGATTTGATAATATTTTTATTTTATCCTCATGTTTGATTGATAGTTTGTCAGGGTCTAGACATGTAGACTGGAAATCATTTTCCTTCAAAATTTTGAAGGTATTACTTTATTGCCTCTTACCTTTCAGGTTTCCTGAGAAGCCAAAACGTTATTCTGATTCCTGATTCTTTGCCTGGAATTTTTTTTTTTGTCATTGAAAACTTTTAAGATTTTTCTCTTTGCTGAAATTTCATAATCTCTTTCCTTCAAATGGGTCTATTTTTGTTTATCTCACTGGGCAGTTGGTAAGCTCTTACAATCTTTTCCTTTCATTTGGGGAACTTTTCTTGGGTAATTTTATTGATATTTCCCTCCTCTCTCTTTATTCTTTCTGGAACCCTTGCTTTTTGGATTTGGAACCACTTGATCCTGTTATATTTACATTTTTATCTTTTATTTACAACTTCTTTTCTTTAATATTTTAAATCTCTGATTCTTATTACATGGTTGCATTTATATTTTATTTCCTTGATAATATTTAATAAAAACTTGAGATTTGTGTGTTTTCTTGGCAAACCATTGTCTCAGCTAAGTTGCTTTGTGTGATGGGATAGGGGAGTTTCTTCTATTTGGAGGTTTTTCTGAAAGCTTTCATAATTTTTATACTTAGGAGTAGGGCACCAATGAGTTGATTTGCTGTTCTGAGTGTATGAATGGGGACTGTTAACTGTCAGCTTCACTGTAGAGTGCTTTGGCTGGGTGCTTTTTAGTGGAGAATCTCTGCTGTCAGTACCTTTATATCCCTCTTTTTGGGAAAGAAGTATTTCCCATGGAAGATTTTTTGTCAGTGTCCAACCTGGGAGTCAGTGTTCTGAGAGCCAAGTGGACAGAGAATAGAGGGTATTCACTTTCAGAGTGCTTGGGATTACTTCTTTCAGTAAGAAATCTGCATCATCCATTCTGCCTGCTGCTACTTAAGGTCCTAAGTTTTATGTTTTCTAGACATAAACTGGAGAATGACAGTCTAGCATAGTGATCTAGGAACTGGTGATGGGCCTATTTCTTAAAAAATACTTCCCCTTTTTTTTCAGTCTACTTCCTTCACTCCTACATCTCAAGGTACTTGATAAGGTCACATTTTGAGCCTTTAGGGGTTACATAATGTAAATCTGGGTTTGTTTTCAGTTTCCCCTACTGCTGGCTTAGTACTTCTACTCCTTGGGTGTCTAAGTCATTTACTTAGCTACAAATCAGATGTTCACCCATCTGCTTTCTAGCTGCCAACATGATTTTTTCCCTCTTGTGAGTGATCTGGGATGTTTGCAAAAAACAACAACAACAACAACAATACTGTTGAAGATACTTTCTGACAATAATTCAGATTTTTCCAAGCAGTGGAAACAGGAAGGAAGAATGACACAAACAACAAAAGAGATGTGAAAATGTCCCTGGAGAATTCAGAAGATAATGAATGAGCCTAGGACACCGGGTAGTTTGGGAAGAGGAGGAGGCAGGAATCAGGAAGACTGCAAATGAAGAGTAAAGGTGTTGTGTGATTATACAGAGATGAGGGGACAGCAGAGAAGTCTAAGGTGATTCTGCAGCTTCTAGACTGGGAAAAGCGGGTAGCCAGCAGTTAAGGAAACCTTAGAGAGCCATTTTTGGGCCACACACTATTGGCCATATGTATCCCACCATGCACTAGTTTCCCTCAAGTAGCTGTTAAGCCCTTAGGTGCAGCTGTTAAGCCCTTGGGTGGACAGTGGTAGGAAAGATTCCAGATTGCTTGGGCTGTGAAAAATGCCAACAATTTTCCAGTATATGTATGGGCCTCTTGATCTTAGCTAAGTTTTGAGAAGCACAGGAACACCAGGAAAGAGAGGCAAAGAAGAACTAGAGGCTGAGAAAAAAAGAGACATGAAGAAAAAAAACACACGGTGATGACATCACTGCTGTGCTGTAAAACTGAACCTTAAATCTGTAAGAATCATTTCTGTTCTATCTCAATAGGGAGAAATGTGCTGAGCTCTCGGGGTCATTGACTAACATGTCTGCCAGATGGATCCTGGGTTTGGCTTCTGGGCCAGAGCATTCCATCTCAGGCTTTAAGATACCACAATGTATTATTAAACCTGTTTGTAACACAATGTGCAAGATGACATCATATCCCTGGGTGTGTGTGACCTCACCAAAAATGTGTGCCCTGCTGTGTAGGAAAAGTGAAACTCCGGGATACAGACAGTTAAGTAGAAGTTATTGTGGAAACTTACAAAGAGCTGCCCTTCCCCCAGTCTGGTTCTCTTTTCTCTCAAATCCAAAATGTTCTTTAAAAGAGGAAGAGCAAACATTTTATTTAATCCTGCATCAAAAAAGATGTAATAAAAAAGGTTGAGAAAAAAATGCATCTGAAATGAATGAAAAACAGAGATAGCTTCGGGAGATGGTGATTTTTAGCCTGGGATCTCAGTCATGGTCATTCAGGAAATAAAAACCACTGAATATTTACAACAATAGGACCTTCACATAGGGAACTGGTTATACTGGAGATAGAAGAACTAAGAAGTCTGGAGACAGGCTTCTGATTTACCATTCTGATTGGTAAAGGCAAAAAGATGCCACCCTGTATGAGCTGGATGCAGGGAGTATGCGGAGCCAATCAAGTGGGCAGAGGAGATGCAGCTGCTGCCAGAGATACTACAGGAGGCAGGAGAAAAGGTGCCTTGGCCTCCCCTCCCTTCCTTGGAGCCTCCAATCTCTGATCAGTGTTTCTTTCTCAAAGGCTGAGTCCAGGGTGAGATTGGTTGACTTAGGAGCCTGTTCAATCCCCTGGCAAGCAAAGCAGAGCAGAGGAGCATGAAGAATAGATCTAAAAACAAAGAGATCCAGAATAAGCACACATGGAAGGACAAATGCTGCCTTCAAAGGAAGATGATCACTGTCTGCAAAATCATCGCAGTTCTGTGCACAGTGAAGAGATGAACATCCATCAGATTCAACATCGGAGGTGGAAGAATTCGGAGCTGAGTTGAACTGAACATCACAGAGGGCAACCACCTCGACCTCACTCATAGCTAGAACTTTGGATTGGATGTCAGCCATGAGCCTACCCAGTAGGATTTGATGTCTTTTAATATCATTCACTGATAAAATTAAACATGCACAACAGTAATAGAAAACCTGATTTTGGTAGGAAAAGTTAAAATGTGTGTTTTATAGGTATGGTTTTGGTCACTGATGTTGTTATTGCTAATAACAATGATATCCAATACACACTCATTTATTTATAACTCAGAAACTCACATTGTTTTCCCAGGTCAGTCCTGTTCCTGAACATTCCTACTTCAAGACTGAAGTAATTTCTGTAAAAGTTATATTCAACAGTTGACTGTTGATGCCATGTTCTATTATTAACTAACACACAATTAGTTCATTAAAAAATACCTCAGCTGAATAGTGTGTAACTTAATACAATCTACCCAAGTGGAGAAATCCACAGTTTCTCACAAATGGGAGCAAAATTACAGTGCAGGGAAACTGGAAACGAGAAGATGCCAGCTGGCAGGACACTAAGTGTTTCAGATTACTGTGTGTTTATGACCTCTGTGTTCTAGAAAAAAAAAAAATTAATTAGATTATGCTATTTGAGAATCTTGGAATGTCATGGCTCCATGCCAGGCTTATCAGAACCATACATCTGAAGTTTAATGAAGCTGTTTTAAATTTCACCTGTATTTCTAAGCTTTGAAAAAGCAATAAATGTAGGAACTAATAAATAACGGTGAAAGAATGCTGAGATTCTCTCACATGGCAGCATTCAGTGTAAAATTATGGGCTGTTCCAAAGTACGATACACTTGTTTGCTTGAAAATGAATGTGATATGAAGCAGGGCTCTTGCTTTAAGAATATTTGGAAAATAAAAATGTGCAATGTGGGAACTCTGTTCAAACTCTGCAAGCTGTTTTGGAAAATACGAATTATTCTTTAACAGTGTGTCTGTATCTCAGGTTGGGGTCAAGAAGGAGAACACCATGAGAACTACAGCACAAGGAAAGGGAAGCAAAGGAAAATTCACTTCCCATTCACCTTGATTCGGGAATCCTACTGACTGACCTTCCAGCTGGTAATCATATGAGTAGGCCTCATCTTCTTCTTATTTACTTTTTAATGATGTATAGTTGATTTATGGGCTTCCCTGGTGGCTCACATGGTAGGGAATCTGCCTGCAATGTGGAAGGTTCGATCTCTGGGTCAGAAAGATCTTCTGGAGAAGGAAATGGCAACCCACTCCAGTATTCTTGCCTGGAGAATTCCATGAACAAGGAGCCGGCAGGCTACAGTCCATAGGATCACAAAGAGTCAGACATGACTGAGTGACTAACACACACACAGTTGAGTTACAATGTTGTGTTAGTTTCAGGTGTACAGCAAAGTGTACATATACTGATTTAGTTATATTTCTATTAACATCTAATGGAAAAATCTGAATGAACTTTTTTGCCAATCCAATATATACATTCTTTTTTCAGATTCTCTAGATATTGAGTACAGTTATCTGTGCTATACAGTAGGTCCTTGTTGATTATCTATTTTGTGTATAACAGTGTGTATCTGTTAATCCCAAACTTTTAATTTGTTTACGTGTTAATTGTGGTTAAATATACATAACATAAAATTGACCACTTTAACCATTTTTAACTGTACAGTTCAACAGCATTTAATACTTTCACATGATTATCTCATCCTCACCACGGTCCATCTCCAGAACTTGGCTTAAAGTTCTTTCATTGATTGATTTCTAAAAAGCAAAAAACAAAGAACAATTTCCTTAGGGCTCCCTGGTCACTTTAGTCAAGGGTTGAAAATGGGCAGATCAGTACATCTCTGCCTGCAGGTGTGGGAGCCAGATGGTCCTGTCCTGCAGTCCTGCCACTGAAGTGCCTAAGGAGAGCCACTGTGGCATCAGATGAGTTGTGACTAAAGAAAACTACTGTTCACTCATACTTAATAGAAGGAGAATATTGGCTCCTTTTGAGAAAACAAACAAACAGGATAAACCAGAAACTAGTATCACTTGAATGAAGCTATTTCATGAAATAATTAATTATTAATGAATATTCAAAAATACTTACTGAACACCTACTTGTGTTAGATGTTGTTTTAGGTTGTGAGGGATTCACGGTTAAGACCTCACTCCTACAGAGCTCCTATTCCAGTCAGAGAGGCTGTAGATACACAGATAAAGGTGGAACACGCAGGTGAAAAGTATGGATAAGAGAATAAAAGCAAGTTTGGTTTCCTTTTTCCTGTTTATTCCTACATAATATTCCAGAGACAAAAGAGAATAATGAGACTTCAGAGAAGAGACGGTCACAATACAGAAGAGGTGACCCATATTGTCCATTGCTGAAATATTCAGGAATAAGAAGACTGCAAAGAGTCCGGTCACAAGTCAATGCGCTTTGAAACAATTTCTGTATGGTCGGGAAATACCTGGCAGAGAATTAAAGTTCAGTGAGTAAACTGTTTTATGTGACAGTGGTTTAGTCACTAAGTCACTGACTCTTTGCCATCCAATGGACTATAGTCCACCAGGCTCCTCTGTCCATGAGATTTCCCAGGCAAGAATACTGGAGCAGGTTGCCATTTCCTTCTCTAGGGGATCTTCCTAATGCAAGGATCAACCTATGTCTCCTGCACTGCAGGCAGTCTACTGCATTGCAGGTGGATTCTTTACCAGCTGAGCCACCAGGGAAGCCCATTTTATCTGTATAACATCAATTCACATATTTGACTGATTTCACCACTGAATTGAGCTGATTGAGTCTCTCAATAGATATTAACAAATGACCTAATTTGTGTCTGTCCTGGGATACACATATAGTGAACAAAACAGAAAAAGCACCTGCTCTCTTGGAGCTTTACACTCTGAAGGAGATAGATTTTGAACATTGCAGTAAATATGGCACATTCCAAATAGTTTATGACTGCTGTGCAGAAAGGAAAGTCAAGTACCAGGGAATGGCGCCTTGGCCCTGAATACGGAGTGTGCCTGGCATCTATAAGGAACAGAAAAGCTCTGTGTGACCAGAGCAAGACAGCAAGATGGTGAGGACAAAGGACATGGTCTAAGGAAGCAGGGATCAGATTTCGTAGAGCCCCGTTGTCACCGTTGTTCCAGGTGGTGTCCAGCTCTCTGTGACCAGTGGCTGCAGCACGCCAGGCTCCTCTGTCCTCCACTATCTCCTGGAGTTTGCGCAGATTCATGTCCACTGAGTCAGTGATGCTATCCAACCATCTCATCCTCTGCTGTCCCCTTCTCCTTTTGCATGCACACACAGTATACACATACATACACATATGCGTGCTTAGTTGCTTCAGTCGTGTCTGACTCTGTGTGACCTTATAGACTACAGCCTGTCAAGCTCCTCTGTCCTTGGGATTCTCCTGGAGGAAGAGAGGGGAAAAAGAAAGAGAGAGTGCTTTTGTGATTGTGGAGCTGTCTAGACAAGCCCCAAATCCTGAAGGGGCAGGCAAGCTGTCAGGATGGGCAGAGTGGAAACTCTAGGCAGGAACTGATGCTTCCGTTCACAGGTGGAATTTCTTCTTCCTGAGGGAAACCTCAGTTCTGTTCTTAAGACCTTGTAATGGATTGGATGAGATCCACCCAGATTACCCAGGAATCTCCCTGATGCAAAGTCAACTGATTGTAGGTGGTAATCACATCTATCGCACACCTTCAGGGTAACAAACACTGAAATGAGTATTTTGATTGAGGAACTGGGTACCAGAGTACCAGAGCGTAACCAGGTTGCCACATGAGTGATCATCACAGATGACTGATCAATTTTTATCCCAGTTACAAGCTGACTGGCTTTGTATAGACTGTGACAACTCCTTCCTCTACCCTCGGCTTTTTCAACGGGCTCTTTTGAATAATGCAGACAGCCTGAGAGTTGGATTTCCTGTCTGATAGGATAGAATCAAATTCCAAATGACAAAATATTGATTAGGAGGACTGCTCTTGTTTGGGAACTCACTAGCACTGGGAGCTTGGCTTCTGCAGCTAAACATTTCAGTGCCAACCGGGTTCAGCCCCAAACAGAAGCCACCTAGATCTTGTGTCCAACGCCCGGCCACCATCCCAATCATCAATTCTATCTTTTTTTAACTGGAGGATAATTGCTTTACAATGTTGCATTACTGTCTGCTGTACAACAGTGTGAATCTATTATAAATATACCTATATCCTCTCCCTCTTGAGCCTCCATCACACCCCCACTCCCACCCCCTAGGTCTCACCCCTCTAGGCCATCATAGAGCACAGAGCTGAGCTCCCAGTGATACATGGCACCTTCCCATTAGCTATCTAGTTTTACACAGGGTGGTGTATATATACAAGGGCTTCCAGGTGGCGCTAGCAGTAAAGAACTGGCCTGCCAATGCAGGAGATATAAGAATCACAGGTTTAATCCCTAGGTCGGGAAGATCCTCTGGAGGAGGGCACAGCAACTCACTCCAGATTCTTGCTTGGAGAATCCCATGAACAGAGCAGCCTAGCAGGCTGCAGTCCATAGGGTGGCAGAGAGTTGGACATGACTGAAGTGACTTAGCACACACACAGTGTATACATAATCATCCACTCTTTAATATAAGAAGGTACTGCTGCTATCCATATTCAATATTCAAATACCTCTTTTAAGAACAAAACAGTGCCTGTGTGACTTTGTGTGGGTCGTGGGTAAATTCTAGGCATGAGGAATAACAACCCTCCAGTTCATCCTATTGACCCCAATGAACTCCGCTCAATAAATATTTGCAGAATGACTGAAGGCCAAAGCAGGCCTTGAGTTTATGCAACTTGGTGACATTTCTACCACGAAAAATGTGCTACTACAAACTTTATCTTGGAAAACTCCTGATAGGTGGTAAAGTTGTTCTGAACCTAGGAAGCTGCTGTTGGCCAAATTATGTGCTCTTGGAGAGAAACATTTCCTGTGTATTAAAAAAAAAAAAAAAAAGACCCCAGCATGACTAATACGGTAAGAATGTTCTCACCTTCTCCAGGAGAAGAAAGGAGTCAGGTAGAGTTTTGCAACAATCCCTGGTCACAAACCTCAGTAGACACCCGGTCATTAGCTAACCACACGCATGTGGCACTCAAAATGGAACATCCCGGGCTCTGAAACCACAGGCATCTATCTGCTGGATTAAAGGAAGCAGTTTCACAGGCCTGGACAGAAAAAGGATGTGGTGAATTTTCAAATGCTTCTGATTTATAGGCAAGAAGGTGCAAGGTTATGGTACACAGGGAAATGAACCGTTACATTTATCGTCACCATCCCCTTCCAGAAACCCCCGCTGCTGTGGTTTCTAGGAAGATACCAAGAGTGTCGCTATGACAATCACCAGGCCTGGTCCTATTCCCATGGTCCAGTTCCACATCCTTGCAGTGATTCTTCGGGAATAGCCCCAAACCCCTGATTTTGGTGACTGGCCAAGCCAGGGTGTGATATTTTTTTCCTGTTTAATTAAAAAGAAAAAAAAAAAAAAAAGCTTACCCATTTGCTTTCACCAGCTATCTGAAAGTTCAAAAGGTAAAGAACATTTCCCTCTGCAAATAAGCTGTGGAATGTATTTGGAAGTTGAGTTTTCATCAGCAGTTGCTGTTTTTGATCCACTTATTCCACTGCCAAAGAAGGTGAAATAGGCAGTTTTTTCCTGAAAAAAAAAAAAAAAAAAAAAGGAGCAACATTTTATTTATATTTTGACATCAATGGGAGGGGCTCCAGGAATTTCAGGTCATCTTTCAGACCTTAATAGAGGCCAGGAACACCCTCAAATGGGAGAGACTTGTCATGTCCTCTTGGCACAGGAAAACTTCAGGTTTCCCTTAACAGGAAATAATAAAATGAATCGAGGCTCACTTTGAGGCCTCTGATGATGGGTTATGATGGCACTTTATAAACCAACCTGTCCTTAGTGAAAGGCTCTTTTCATAAAATTATATCCTTAATTTATTACAATGCAAGACTGAATGTCATATTTACTGCATTGGGCTGCCCACAAGGTCCCACAAAAGATCAGGGCTCCTGTCCATGGAATTTTATAGGATAAACCCCCAAAGGATTCCCTTTCATGCTGACCCAAGGGCGGACGTGAGTTTATGGAGGAAATGATATTTGAATGGGGGCTTGAGGCAGATGATCTAAATGATAGAAAAGGACATTAACCTAAGCACATGATGACCATCTGATCTCATCTTCTCACTTGCTGGACTTATTTTTCAATTACTGAAGAAAACTGGCTTAAATTCCTCCCCTCCACACTATGAAGAGTTGCACCCTCCTCAGTCTGTATTCCAGGTCTTTTGGGGTTTACTTTCTCATGATCACTTTCCTACAATTTCTTGCTTCACTGAATTCTCAATCTCTTCTCTGCATTTCATTTGATTCTCCAGATATTTTTTCTCTTTATTCCCTACATCACTACTACCCTTAATTTCTCAAAACATCACTGATATAAGGCAGCTCCATGTCTAGATTTTAAGATAACCAAGAAGAAGCACAGCCTGGGACACAGCTGGTAATATTTTAAATTCTGTATCAGATATTCCTCACCCAATTTCTGTGGTCCCATTAGATACGAGATACCTAACTAGCCATTCTATCTGGGGTGCCCATTATCATTAATCTGGGGCTATGGCTAAAGTCAGGCAAAGCTAATATAGAAAGAGATCCCCTGATAGTATGATGTGAAGAACCAAGAGCTCTTTTTTACATAAGAGTGCGAAGTTAGATTTCCGGAATTGCCTTTGGTCCTGCTCCACATGATCATTCACGTATCTGGTAGGGAATGAGATGTTTCTTCCTTGTCCTCCAGGCCTGTATTCATATGGCTAAGGCTGTCACATGCTCATAGTTACAGCCACAAGAAAGGGGAAGAGGATAGGAGAGAAGGTCCACTTCCTATGGCTCTCAACCAGGACTGGCTCCGGCTACTTCCATCAGTGCCATGGGTGAGAGTTCAGCCTTCAGGCCAAACTAGTTTCCAGGAGCTATAACAATTACTAGCTACCCAGGTAACCATGCACCCAGCCCCATCTCTTTTACTATGAAAGGAGGTGAGAACCACTAGGTGGAAAGTGAACAGTCTCTGCTACACCCTCCTTCTACTTTTCCCCTTACATCCATCTTTCCTTCTCTACTTCTCAGCAGCCAACATTTAGATTTTCTGCCACATTTTTAAGGAAAAACAATGAGTGATGCAAACAGTTGGAAAGATAAACTGTGTTCTTGGATTGGAAGAATCACAGTTGTCAAAATAACTACACTATAGATTCAATGCAATCCCTATCAAAAACCAATAGCATTTTTCACAGAACTAGGACAAAAAAGTTTAGATGGAAATGCAAAAGCCTCTGAATAGCTAAAGTAAGCTTGAGGTTAAAAAGAAAAAAACAAAAACAAAAAACCATAGCTGGAGGAGTCAATTCCTCCCAGGAAAGACTAAGTGGCTTCTACTTCCATCACTAAAACAACCTGCACTGGAGAATCTGATGTATCTCAGATAAATGGTCCTTGTTTCTGTATTGCATCCATCCAGCAGTTATTTCACTGTGTGCACATGTGTGAGCCCACTCACGTGCAAGCACATGAATGGGGATTTCTTTTTTCTGGTACATGAAGGATTGAGGGTAGGGCGGCGGGTGAAAGGGGACATATTCTCAGAGAAAGAAACATTGAAGCTAAGTAGAGAAAAGAGGAGGACATGATCACTTCTGGGTAATGGATGATCAAGTTTTCTTGGCTCATAGGTTATAGGAAAGGGGGTAAGGGTCTTAGCGAGGAAGCCTTCCAGTGTCAAATAAATAGAGGCCAAATGCAAACCAGCACCATCTAAAAAAGATGGTTATATAAGAGGTCATAGAGGTAGTTTTGGTTCCATCCAAGCCTTGGCTCCATCCAAGTCTCCAAAATGTGTCATCAAGTCTTCACCTCTATCTCTGAGCCAATTGGTCTCTGTCTTCCTAGATAGGCTCTCTTCAGAAGGACCTCAATATCTCTAGGCCATATATTATCTGGAAAATGTTTAAGCTGATATTTCTAGCAAGTGGCTAAGGCAAAATAAAGGTGCAATTCCAGAGTCAGGTCATCCTGTGCAGGATCTACCAGGTAAAGGATAGAGGGCTGGTTCTGGCGCTCCTGGATTCTCCTGATAGAATGAAGATTTTTAAAGGGGCAGCAGTACACAGCAGCAGCAGTACACAGTAGGGGAAGATTCTGAAAGTGAGAGGGGGAGGATTTTTTTTTTTTTTTTTAATTTCTCTGGAGACAGCTGCTCTCCATAGCCTTTTTCATGCTGTGACCTCCTCATGTGGGCCAACTTTTACATGTCAAGCTTGCTGAAGTGGTCTGTCTGTGGACCACTCTAAATGAGGACACATGAATAATGGATGTCTGAGTCATAGCTGACCACGACAACAGGCTAGAGGAGCTGTCCTGGGGTCAGCCAAACAACCCAGAGCTTGTTGAGACAAGAGATGCTTGAGTGTTTCTGATAGACTAGAGGTTGACCAGTTGAGAGGCAAGTCAGTGTGGGCTCAGCCTGAGTATTGCCCAATAAGGCCACCAAAAGGCAGAGAGGGGACCTTAGTAACATGAAACTGGAAGTGAATGGTGTGTTTTGGGGGCACTGCAGAAGGACTCACAGGAAATCTATTGTAATGGGTTAGAGGAGTTGCAGGAACTAGGTCTCCAGTAATGGGCATTTCCAGAGAACGCCTACAAGAGGTAGGGATGGTGTTACACACTTGCCACCCAGACAGCATGAAGCCAGCTTAGGAGAGAATCATTTTAAGCAAGAGTTTTTCTCTTTTTTTAACATCCTTCTTTCTCCCATAACTCTGATTTCAAAAGGATCAGAAATTTAAGAGGTGGACAGATGGGATGAACTGGGAGATTGGGATTGACATATATACACTATTGATACTGTGTATAAAATAGATAATAACATACAGTATAGCACAGATTACTCAATGTGCTGTGGTGACCTAAATGGGAAAAAAATCTGAACAAGAGGGGATATAGATATATATATATACATATAGCTGATTCACTTTTCTGTACAGCAGAAACTAGAGCAACCTTGTAAAAGCAACTATACTCCAATAAAAAATTTTAAAAGGGAGATATGTATGTGGTAGAGAAATACAGTCAACCATGTCATTCCTATTCACCCCAGCTGCCTCCCAGCCTGAGGCAGCTCTAAGTCAGGGGATGGGAGAATCTGACTTAAATCAGTTCAAAATCTTCATTAAAATCTTGGACACCAGATTTAAAGTGTTTGTGACTTAAATGGACTCTAGTATCTAACTATGAATAAAAAGAAATGGCCTATAAGAATTTTTATCTTGGTCAAAAAAAAACGTTAAATGGATAGTAGAAAACAACAAAAATTTCATTTGCTTGCATTATAAATTCTGCTTGTTCATTGTTTACATCTCCCTGCACATCATGATCCGGCGGGGGGTGCGGGGGGGAGAGATTCTCACTCTTCCAGAAACCATAAAATTCTCTAAAAAGACTCCTAGTGTTCTTTCTTGAGTCAATGCCTGCACCCCACCCCAACCAAACCTGAGATGAAAGAGTCATATAGAACCATATGACTGTTCGGTTCAGAACCGAACAGTCTCATCTGGGCCACATCTGTGAAAGCAAGGGGCAGAGTCTAAAAAGAGAGGATGCTGGCAGGCACCGTCACCCATTATGACAAGAAGTGACGATACAGGCATTCTGAAAGCTTACAAGAAGAGTCATTCCAGGGAAAAAGAAAGCCTGTGGTTAAAGCAGAAGCTCAAATTCCATTGCACAGACTGGGGTACCGTATGTTGGGAACATTCCATTTGGAATGCCAGATCGAAAATGTTAGAAACCTAGCGACAGGAAACAGTGCCTGCTGGGACCTTCACTGTGACCCCTGTCATTCCCATGCCCTCCATGGTAACACTTAAGCCATTGTCACTAGCCTGGTCATGGGGGTTGTGCTGTCCTCCCTGATATGCCTATGAGTCAGGTGCTGAGTTGAAGCCACAGTGGGTCCCTAGATAGGCAGCAGGTAGGGGTGAGGCCCATAATATTCTAAACAGTATTTCAGGGAAAAAAAAATGGAAGCAGTTAAGTGACATTTAAAAGCTCACCCTGGATAACAGTATGGAGGTTTCTCAAAAAATACAACAGCACGCATGCATATCAAGTTGCTTCAGTTGTGTCCAAGTCTTTAAGACCTTATGGACTGTAGCCCACCAGGCTCCTCTGTCTAGGCAAGACCCATGTCTCTTATGTCTCCTGCATTGACAGGAAAGTTCTTTACTGCTGGCACCACCGGGGAAACCCAGAACTACCATATGACCTAGTTATTCCACTTCTGGGGGTATATCCAAACCACTAATTTGAAAAGATAAAAGCACCCCATGTTCATAGCCATTATTTACAGTTGGCAAGACATGGAAGCAACCTAAATGTTCATTCACAGATGAATGGATAATGAATGTCCATTCACAGATGAAGGGATAACGAAGATGTGGTACGTGTATATATATACAATATATATATAATACATATAGGGTGTAAGATAAGCTACAAGGATGCTACAAAGGTATAATTATAACCAATATTTTTTAAATAACTACATGGAGTATAACCTTTAAAATCTGTACAAAAATGAAAATTATAAAAAAAATAAAAGGCAGCTCACTCTTCATAAACCATGAAGTTACAGGTTCTTTCACTTATTCAAAACATATTTAGGCATTTTTTACATGCTGATTATATGACAAGCACAGTGTGCGAATCTGAGAACATAAAGCTGTTTCGGAAAATGTTGACAAGTTTGTCTCCCTCACCAGAAGTAAGTTCCACCAGCGCCGGAGTCTTTGTCCTGTTCACTCCCTGAGTCTCCAGTGTCTGAAAAAATATCTTATATGTAGAGTAGGAGCCCCATAAATATTTTTTTGGATGGATAAAGTCGTATAATCACTGCCTTCAGGAAGCTTAAAGTCCAGTGGAGGTGAAAGTCAGGCAAACACAAGATAGTAAAGTTCAGTGACACAGGGAATCATAAAACCGTGTAACCGCAGAGGGTGGGGGTGGGTGAGAAGGGACTAAGGCTTCCAAGGGATGATGCAACATGGGACAGTAAAGCATAAACAGAGCATGGCTCCTTCAGGCTGTTGTTTCCCTTCTCCTTGAGGGTTTCTCATGTTTTGTCTCTTCTTTTGATGGGAAGGAACAATGCGCAAAGAGTGAGAACTCCGGACTGCCTCCTTCCTGGGTGTGGTCCTTTCTGAAGCTACGCCAGGGGAATGACTTTACAGGATGTCAGCACGAAGCCTGTGGGACTCTGGCTCTGTGGGATCTTGGCAGAACCTACCCCAGCGCTAAGGTCGGACCTGGGGAAAGATGTGGTAATCGCTGTAAAGGCACGTGGGCTCAAAGGCAAAGCCGGCGCGGGGTGGAACTCTTCCTGCAAACTGCGCTTGTGGAGAAGTATCAGGGAGCTTTTCCTGTGTGTGGCCAGTTCAGTGGGGTTAAGATATGATTAAGCCTAAACGTGTAAACAGCGAATTCCCAAGTTAATGATGATGTAACCTTCTGTTAGGGTTAGGCTGGATGAGAGCTCACTGTGTTGCCTCATGTTGGAATCTGGTCCAAAATGTTGATTCCTTTTATAAACCCTGTAGTCATCCTCAGGAATAACAGGGGCCACCAAAGAGAAGCCTTTCTACGGTTTCTAGAGTTTCAATGAGACATTTCTTAGCATCACCTGGGAAGACCCCAAGCAACACGGGCTGGCTCTTAGGGCCTGGAGGAAAATGGCACAATACTAGAGAGGAGGGCCGGAGTGTGGTACCCTGGGCAGGAACACGGACAGTGCAGGCCTGCGTGAGGCACGCTGTAAATCACATCCTGACAGAGCCATCGAAAGGCAGTTCCACATAAAGGAAAAATAACAGCCCACTTGGTTGAAATCACATCCAACTGTGGCCGGGGCCCAATGTGCAATCCTTCATCCTTTCTGGTATTCATTCAGCTGCTATCGCCGCCCCCGGGACGGATTCTTCCTCCAGGGCAACAAATGCTCAATTCATCAGGGAACAGAAGCACTGCTCCCATGCTGTTGCTCCAGGATCTTCAAAAGCTTTGAGTAGAAATAGAAGCCAAAGACAGATTATTTTCAGAAATGGACATATTTTCACTCTAGTTTAAGCCTGTTGATGATCCTTATCGCTTCCTTCCACATGAAGAGTGTCTCTGCTCTGTACTGCGTTCTCGGGTGATTTTAACGCGAGCCTGTAAGGAGCCCCAGAAGGTGGGCTACCTGACTCTGTTCCAACCACAGCCTTTCTGAAGGCAGTTAAGTGTGAAAGCAAATGTGTCGTCTAGGTTAGGATCTAAAATGATGAAGCTCATTTTTGTTTTCTTTCTCTCTGTTTTTAGCTCCCAGAAAGAAAAATGCTTGGGGAAGTCATACCATAATAGTTACTGCGATATTAATA
Source organism: Oreotragus oreotragus (assembly GCA_006410675.1). Lineage (NCBI taxonomy): Eukaryota > Metazoa > Chordata > Mammalia > Artiodactyla > Bovidae > Oreotragus > Oreotragus oreotragus. The sequence continues at coordinate 355,510 of SJYX01018873.1, forward strand.
TGCAACATCTAGGTGTCTAAGGACGATAACACGCATGGCAGTCCTCCTAAGGCCCTGAAAGTGAAAGTGTTAGTCAGTTACAAAGTCTGACTCTTTGTAACCCTGTGGACTGTAGCCCTCCAGGATCCTTTCTATGGACTTCTCCAGGCAAGAATACTGGAGTGGATAGCTATTCCCTTCTCCAGGGGATCTTCCCCACCCAGGGGTTGAACTTGGGTCTCATGCATTATAGGCAGACTCTTTACCATCTGAGCCACAAGGGAAGCCTAAAGCCTTAGACATAGTTATATCTCAAATCAGATTAATGAAAAAATGAAACACAGTTCTTTAAGCTTGGATCTGAGTCCGTTTTTATTAATAACACTTTGGAATTGAACTAAAAGCTGGTAAACCATCCCATATTAATAAGTGAGCTGTTTTCCTGTTTCGTAAAATCAGACAGTAGACTCTAAACACCTGAGTTCAATACAAGAAAGATTTCAGAATGAAATGCTGGTTGTTGTCAACACCATTCCCAGACTCATCTGGGAAATTCCCACCCACAGAACTTCTCCCGTGACCCTGTTCTTGTGGCTAACGTGTCTCTCAGCTTCTCCAAAGCCATCATCTCCCTGGCCTGCTGTCAAAAGAATAATGGAAAAAACAGGGGTCTGAAGAATGGAACTCGAGTCACCCTCTCCCCCTTGCTGATTACCTGGTGACAGGTTAGTTGACCCTTTCAACCTCGGTGACTTCATGGGAATAATAATATTTTGCCGGTCTGAAGGCAGGAGGTTAGACAAGATGAATGATGTTTCTCAACTCGATGCATATACTTTATCTATTTTACCTTAAAATAGTGCCTTGAATCAACCAAATGACTATGCTCTGAACATACACATGCACAAGAATTAAGCAAAGGTTAGAACTCATGCAATTTTGCTTACACCCACTTATTTTCATTTGAGTAACTTGATATTTTCTCAGTTGATGGTGAGCCTTCTTTTATCATCAGGTGGTCCCTTGAGGTTTCATCCAGCTGAAAGGACCACAGTTCTATTGTTGTTTTTTCTTTTCCAGAGGAATCTGTAATCAATGTGAAAACAAATGGGCTTTGTATGGTTAGGCCACTCAAAATGGCTGTTTTCTTGTTCTCTGTACATTCTCTGTGGGACCAGTGCCTGCTTCACCTGCACTCCACTCACATGATAGATCTTCCTATATACTAGTCCCCACCCCATCTAGGGACTGTTCTTATCAAAGAGGCAGGGAAGGGATTGCCCCTCTTCTGGTCTCCTTGGCAACTGATAAGCCAACCTGAGTCAGTTCCCCCTGTAACTGGTAACCTCTCTCTGCCCCCAAGGGCTAAGACTGCCCCACACCTTGCCCACTGTCTGCTGCCTGCAGATGCTGGAGTGTTGCTCCAGGACCCTGCTTCAGATGTGTAAGCTCCCCCATCCACTAAACCAGGGGTCCCCAACTTCTAGGATCTAATCCTTGATGATCTGAGGTGGAGCTGACATAATAATAATAGAAATAAAGTGCATAATCAAGATAATGTGCTTGAATCATTTCAAAACCATTCCCCAGCCCTGCCCAGGTCCATGGAAAAAAAAAGTCTTCCTTGAAACCAGTTTATCTCTGGGGGTCACCCCCTCTTTTTTGGTTTTTATAGCACTTCTTGCCTTGATGAATATTTTGTTGTTTTTTAGTTGCTTAATCAAGTCCAACTCTTTGCAATCACATGGACTACAGCATGCCATGCTTCCCTGTTCTTCATTATCTCCCAGAGTTTGCTTAAACTCATGTCCATTGGTTATGCTATCTAATTATCTCATGTTCTGTCACCCCCTTTTCCTCCTGCCCTCAATCTTTCCCAGCATCAGGATCTTTTTTAATGAGCCAGTTCTTTGCATCAGTTCAGTTCAGTTCAGTTCAGTCTAGTCGCTCAGTCGTGTCCGACTCCTCGCAATCCCATGAACTGCAGCACGCCAGGCCTCCCTGTCCATCACCAACTTCTGGAGCCAACCAAATCCATGTCCATTGTGTCGGTGATGCCATCCAACCATCTCATCCTCAGTCATCCCCTTCTCCTCCTTCCCTCAGTCTTTCCAGCATCAGGGTCTTTTCCAATGAGTCAGCTCTTCGCATCAAGTGGCCAAAGTATCGGAGTTTCAGCTTCAACATCAGTCCCTCCAATGAATACCCAGGACTGATCTCCTTTAGGATGGACTGATTGGATCTCCTTGCAGTCCAAGGGACTCTCAAGAGTCTTCTCCAACACCACAGTTCAAAAGCATCAGTTCTTCAGCACTCAGCTTTCTTTAAGTCCAACTCTCATATCCATTCATCACCACTGGAAAAACCATAGCCTTGACTAGACGGACCTTTGTTGGCAAAGTAACGTCTTTGCTTTTCAATATGTTGTCTAGGTTGGTCATAACTTTCCTTCCAAGGAGTAAGCATCTTTTAATTTCATGGCTGCAATCACCGTCTGCAGTGATTTTGGCTGCTGCTGCTGCTAAGTCACTTCAATCGTGTCCGACTCTGTGTGACCCCATAAATGGCAGCCCACCAGGCTCCCCCATCCCTGGGATTCTCCAGGCAAGAATACTGGAGTGGGTTGCCATGTCCTTCTCCAATGCATGAAAGAGAAAAGTGAAAGTGAAGTCGCTCAGTCTGTCCGACTGTTAGCGACCCCATGGACTGCAGCCCACCAGGCTCCTCCATCCATGGGATTTTCCAGGCAAGAGTACTGGGGTGGGGTGCCCCCCAAAAATAAAGTCAGCCACTGTTTCCACTGTTTCCCCAACTATCTCCCATGAAGTGATGGGACCAGATGCCATGATCTTCGTTTTCTGAATGTTGAGCTTTAAGCCAACTTTTTCACTCTCCTCTTTCACTTTCATCAAGAGGCTCTTTAGTTCTTCTTCACTTTCTGCCATAAGGGTGGTGTCATCTGCATATCTGAGGTTATTGATATATCTCCTGGCAATCTTGACTCCAGCTTGTGTTTCTTCCAGTCCAGCGTTTCTCATGATGTACTCTGCATATAAGTTAAATAAGCAAGGTGACAATATACAGCCTTGACATACTCTTTTTCCTATTTGGAACCAATCTGTTGTTCCACGTCCAGTTCTAACTGTTGCTTCCTGACCTGCATATAGGTTTCTCAAGAGGCAAGTAAGGTGGTCTGGTATTCCCATCTCTTTAAGAATTTTCCACAGTTTATTGTGATCCACACAGTCAAAGACTTTGGCATAGTCAATAAAGCAGAAATAGATGTTTTTCTGGAACTCTCTTGCTTTTTCGATGATCCAGCAGATGTTGAGGATCTGTTTCCTCTGCCTTTTCTAAAAACAGCTTGAACATCAGGAAGTTCACGGTTCATGTATTGCTGAAGGCTGGTTTGGAGAATTTTGAGCATTACTTTACTAGCGTGTGAGATGAGTGCAATTGTGCGGTAGTTTGAGCATTCTTTGGCATTGTCTTTTTTTGGAATTGGAATGAAAATTGACCTTTTCCAGTCCTGTGGCCACTGCTGAGTTTTCCAAATTTGCTGACATACTGAGTGCAACACTTTCACAGCATCATCTTTCAGGATTTGAAATAGCTCAACTGGAATCTTTGCATCAGGTGGCCAAATATTGGAGCTTCAGCTTCAGCATCAATCCTTTCAATGACTATAAGGTTGATTTTCTGGTTTGATCTCCCAATTATCCAAGGGACTCTCAAGAATCTCTCTCTTCCAGCACAACAGTTAGAAAGCATCAGTTCTTCAGTTCTCAGCCTTCTTTATGGTCCAACTCTCACATCCATACATGACTAGTGGAAAAAACATAACTTTGACTACATGGACTCTTGTTGGCAAAGTGACGTCTCTGCTTTTTAATATGCTGTCTAGGTTTGTCATAGCTTTCCTTCCAAGGAGCAAGCATCTTTTAGTTTCATGGTTGCAAATGATTATAATAGCTCTCGTATCAATCTCACTGTTTGGGGACCACCTCCCTTCCATTAATTTCATGCTTCTATTGTGTATTTTCCTAGACATGAATCTAACAAGTCACCTGTGCTCCACCCTGCTTCACATTCCTGAGTGTAGATCCCTCAGAAAGCAGCACTGATTTGACTTTCTCATCTCACTTCCTGTCATTCCCCAGCATGAGATGTCTCACTGGCCATCCCACCATATCCCACATGCTTTCTCATCGCCAAGTCACCTGTGCTACAACATCTCTGTAGAGATTCCCTTCTGTTTTCATTTTCTTTTGCTGTCAGTGCTTAAAACAATACTCGGTGGTTTTGTGGTTAAAGCAACACCCCCAATATTAATTCATGAAGGCCAAAAGTCCAGGCTCAGCATGGCTAGGTTCTTTGCGCAGTGTTGACAGGGCTGAGGTCAAGGGCATCCTCTGCTGAAGGCTGAACTTGGGGAATATCTGTCTTCTAGCTTCTTCAGGCTGCTGGTAGAATTAATTTCCCTGTAGCTGAAGGACCTAGTCCCCCGGCTTTGCTGCTGTTGTCTAGGGGCTGCCTGTTGATCCCAGAGGCTGCTGTCAGGTCCTGGCCTGATGGCCCCCTTCACACACTTCCAAACTCTCTGACTTCAGAAGGAACCCAGTCCCTTCTTAGACAAAGAAAGATCAATGCTGTATATCACTTATATGTGGGATCTAAAAACAACAACAACAACAAACTACTGAATATACCAAAAAGGAAGCAGATTCACAGATACAAAGAGCAAACTAGTGGTTACTGGTGGGGGAAGGGAGGAGGAAGGGCCAACATAGGAGTAGGGAAGAAAGAGGTACAAGCTATTAAATACAAAATAAGCTACAAGAATATATACTGTAGACTTCCTTGTAGCTCAGATGGTAAAGAATCTGCCTGCGAGGCGGGGGACCAGGGTTCGATCCCTGGGTTGGGAAGTTCCTCTGGAGAAGGGAATGGCAATCCACTCTAGTATTCTGGCCTGGAGAATTAAATTTCATGGAGAGAGAAGCCTGGTGGGCTGCAGTCTGTGGGGTGGCAAAGAGTCAGACACAACTGAGCAAACAACGCAGTCACAGTCACGTGTACTGTGCAACACAGGGAGTATAGCCAATGTTTTATAGTGACTATAAATGGAGTATGACTTTTCAAAACTGTGAGTCACAGTATTGTACACCTGTAAGTTACATAATATCACACAACAACTATACTTCAAGTGAAAGAAAAAACTTGCCTGATTAGGTCAGACCCACCCTGATTAAAAAGCCTCTTGATGAACGTGAAAGAGGAGAGTGAAAAAGTTGGCTTAAAGCTCAACATTCAGAAAATGAAGATCATGGCATCCGGTCCCATCACTTCACGGGAAATAGATGGGGAAACAGTGTCAGACTTTACTTTTTTGGGCTCCAAAATCACTGCAGATGGTGACTGCAGCCATGAAATTAAAAGACGCTTACTCCTTGGAAGGAAAGTTATGACCAGCCTAGATAACATATTAAAAAGCAGAGAGACATTACTTTGCCAACAAAGGTCCGTCTAGCCAAGGCTATGGTTTTTCCAGTGGTCACGTATGGATATGAGAGTTGGACTGTGAAGAAAGCTGAGTGCCAAAAAATTGATGCTTTTAAACTGTGGTGCTGGAGAAGACTCTTGAGAGTCTCTTGGACTATAAGGAGATCCAACTAGTCCATTCTAAAGGAGACGAGTTCTGGGTGTTCATTGGAAAGACTGATGCTGAGGCTGAAACTCCAATACTTTGGCCACCTCATGTGAAGAGTTGACTCATTGGAGAAGACCCTGATGCTGGGAGGGATTGGGGGCAGGAGGAGAAGAGGATAACAGAGGATGAGATGGCTGGATGGCATCACCAACTTGATGGACATGAGTTTGGGTGAACTCTGGGAGTTAGTGATGGACAAGGAGGCCTGGAATACTGCTATTCATGGGGTGGCAAAGAGTCAGACACAACTGAGCCACTGAAATGAACTGAACTGAACCACGGTTAATCTCCGTTTGCACCATACACTGATAGGGAATTTGATTACACCTGCAAAATCCCTTTTGCCATATACAGTAATACAATCATAAGAGGAATACCTTATGCTAGTAACAATTTCTACCCATATTTAATTGGAAGAGTCAGACACGACTAAACAGCTTCACTTTCACTTTTCACCTTCATGCATTGGAGAAGGAAATGGCAACCCACTCCAGTGTTATTGCCTGGAGAATCCCAGGGGTGGGGGAGCCTGGTGGGCTGCTGACGATGGGGTCACACAGAGTGGGACACGACTGAGGCAACTTAGCAGCAGCAGCAGCATACAAAACAAAGATTATAGGTATCATCTTCAGAGTCTACTGCACTGTCCTTTGTTTTCCTCCCAGGCAAACTATTTATCATCTAGGAGCTAGTTTAAATGTGTTTCTCCTGTGTTAAGCAATTCTGACATCCTGAGGCTAATGTGCTGGCCCCATACTCACCGTGAGTCCTTATTTCTCCCCGTACTGTTTTATTTATCACCTCATACTATACCTAGCTGTATATGTATCTATCTGGATTAAGATTAAGAAATAGAGATGCTGTGGGATTCTCAGCTTCATATTGTACACTGTAAATTCCACATTGCCAATAGTGCAATAGTGTGTTCTTTGTATCAAACACTTTTCTAATTTTTACTTTATATAAGAGTATAGTTGATTAACAATACTATGTTAGTTTTAGATGTATAGCAAAATGATTCAATTATATACGTGTCTATTCTTTTTCAAATCCCAAACTCGCAATCTATCCCTCTGCCTCATCTTGCCCCCTGATAACCATGTTTGTTCCCTAAGTCTGTGAGTCTATTTTGAAAGTGAGTTCATTTGTATCTATGCATAAGATTCTGCATATAAGCAACATCATATTTGTCTTTCTTTGCTTGACTTACTAAATTTAGTATGATAATTGCTAGGTTCATCCACATTGTTGCAAATGGCGTTATTTCGTTATTTTTAATGGCTGAGTAATATTCCATTGCGTATATGTACCACATCTTTATCTGTTCACCTGTTGATGGACATTTAGGTTGCTTCCTCGTCTTGGCTCTTCTAAACATTGTTTGTACCACTTGAAAGGGTGGTGTGTCAGGTTGTCTAGTAGGAAGCATTTCCCAGGTAAGGGTAGAGGCTTCATGCCAGGTGATTCATGAATCCTCTTTACCTTGCACTCTGGCTTACACATTCAATAACTCAGGCCCTTCATTCCACTAGTACAGACACAAGGATTCAAATGTAAGACTAGAATTGCAATTCACATCCATGACACATTCATACTTGCTCATAAAAGACGAGATAGAACAAAATAGTCTTACTTAATTGGATACAAACTTGCTAAAGAAGGGGTGTGATTTTTTTTTTAATGAACAGTTATTTTGCATCTTTTATTTGGATGAAGTTGGCAGTGACAAAAAAAATAAGTAAATAATTAAGCAAGAGCACCTTGTAATTCATATAAGAACTTCAGAATGGCCATTAGTTACAAAACATTGCTTTTTCCTCTGGAAATTTTCTTTCATAAAGGAAATAGACAGAATTCACATTTAATGTGTTTTATTCGTCCACCTGGGAGCCAGTTCGGGTCTCATCCAGTCTTTCTGGGACTAGTGAATCTAGGTGTTTTTTTTTTTTTTGTATTATTTCCCCTAGGGGCACATAGCAGAGATGAAAAGCACACAAGATTATTGGATGGTGCACAGACATCAATGTGCATTCAAGATTTGGAGGAAGAAACTGCTTTTACCTATTTAGCAATGCAAAATATATCCTCTCTGTCAATTTTCTGGAAAGAAAACTGGAATTTGAGTAATTTTATACTATAGGCTGAATTTCAGGATTCTTCATTTCTCAAAGAATGAACATGGGAAATTATCCAGAACCACAGCTCTTTGCTAAGAGTCTCTGAAAAGAGCTGGAACTTACCCCCCATATATTCTTTCATGGAGGACAACTCCACTCAGTAACTCTGAGTTCAGAAGTTCCCAGATAACAGTCAGGAGAAAGAATAAAGAATTGGGTTCGAAATTCTGCCCATGGAATGCTGGCAATAAAGGCATCCGTTAAGATAATATTTAATGAAGCATCTTGACGTGGCACCAAGCTTCCATTGATGGAATTAAGAAAGATCTGCCAGTGTTCCAGGGAAGATGATTCCCACACTTCCCCTCCAAAATGTTTTCAAATATGCAGAAGAAAAAGAAAAAAAAAAAAAAGAATAATCAAGCAGAATACCTCGTGGACAAATTTTCTAAGCTGGGATGAATTATGTTAGCTTCTGTTCCCTGATCATTCCCTTCCCTGAGAAATGTATGGATATTTCCATTGCCCTAATCAACAGAGACAGTTTCAAAATTGATCTGGAAAATCGGCAGTTGACCCCATGATCCTGCACTTTGTCGACACATTCGATCACATCTGGTCTTGAACTGTAAAATTGTTGGCCTCTTCCCCAGCATACTGCTCTGACAGCTGCAGGCATTTTGTCCGCAGAATAGCTTCTCTCCCAGAGATTTAGGAAACCGGGACAACACAGCTTTCATTGCTAGATCCTCTAACCACAAAGAGAATTTCAATAAGTTTCTACGGAAAGGCCCTTTGGCTTAAGAGTTTCAAACAGAAGAAGTATTAGGAAGGCACACAGGCAATGGCATGTGATTGGGTGTGGGGACATGTTGATTTAAATTCTGTCTCTATCTTTGACCCTCAGTTACCCAAAAGGGAGTAAGAGATTCACATTTTGTCCTCTGAAAAAGATAATATTGTAGGGATTGGATTAAGGTGCCACGATTTTGAAAACATTTTAAAAAATTATGTAAGTTGACTATTTAACTCAGCAGCATTGTAAAGCAACTATTCTAGAATAAAAATTAATTTAAAAGTAAAAATAAAAAGCTCAGCAACATTGTACTGTCCCTCTAGTCTAGAACAACTTGGTATTTTATAATAAAAGATATATATAGTCACTAAATTGACAAGAATTTGCTCATCATCTCCCCTGTGTCAAATTCATTTCTAAAAATATGTGCTATGCTTATATGTGGAATCTAAAATATGACACAAATGAGCTTATCTATGAAACAGAAACAGACCCCAGTCAAGAGAACAGACTTGTGGTTGCCAAGGGGAGAGGGTTGGGGGTGGGAAGGATTAGAGTTTGGGATTAGCAGATGCAAATGATTGTATATAGGACTGATAAACAATAAGATCCTACTGTATAGCACAGGGAATCATATTTAACATTCTGTGATAAACCATAATCAGAAAGAATATGAAAAGTATATGTATATATATATATACATATATATGTGTGTGTGTATACATATATATTAATATATATATATAACTGAATCAGTTTGTTCTATACTGGAAGCTAACACAATATTATAAAGAAACTATACTCCAACAAAAAAGAGAATGCATTAGAAGAAGGCAAGGCTAGAAGGAGACCACTTAGGAGTTGGTTGCAAAATTAAAGTGAGAAATAATGAATGCCTGAACTAAAATTATGGTGGGAGAGGTCAGTGAAGAGAAGTCAGCAGCTTAGGGAGAATAGGAGGGTGTTTTGATTTGGCAGGATGGTAAGTGGAATTTGGCAAGTGTGGAAATGAATGACCAGCTAGGGTTCTTTTTTTTTTTTTTTTTTTTTTAAGAAAGAAGAAGTGCAAGTTTGCAGAGGGAAGATAGTAAGTTTATTTTAGATCATTATGAAGTGTCTATTTTATATCCAGCAAATGGGTACTTATACCAGAGTAGGGCTAAGATTGTTTTGGCAACTGTATATGAAAGTATGGCCAAGTTTTATACTATTCAGTTTATTAAGGAATCTTTACCTAAGGTAGATATATGGTATCCTTCCCAACCACTGAGCAAAGAACAGGAAGAAAGAGAACAGGGAGAACAGACAAGGACTCTATTTTTTATGGTAAACCAGAGTTCATAATCATAGCAGGATCCAATGACACCCACAGGACTCTCCCATAGTACCTCTATTGGCAACCTCTTGTCTGATTTTTAGCACAGGACCTAAGAAGGGAGACTGATCATGTGGTTATTTATTTTCTTATTGAAAGTGTACTTACTCCTCACTTTGTGACAAGGGAAAGGCAATGCGGTTTTGCTTAGCCTCACAAAATAAATTGAATTTAGAAGTCTGCATTTATCTAGTGCCAATTCAAAGCATCAGGAGGTTCTGTGAAGTAGAGAACTTCTCTAGCATCTGGAGTTATGTTTCCCTTCCCAGGAGGGATTATGTGTAACCTATCACTTTTCCTTCCCATACAGAGGTTCCCTTCTCCCGGACCAGCTCTATGTATAACCAATGAGGCAGAAGGCGGGTTATTACACCTGATGACTCAGACAAGGAGGCATTGACAAGTGAGAGGCAGCCATTTGATCATTCATCACGTGAGCTGAACAATCCCCTCACCCTTAAGCTGAACCCCTGCTGCCCAATACAACTCAAAGTTATCCAATCACACGTGTCTTTGAAAACAGCCTGAGGTTCTCTGGTTTGAACTAATCCTTGAGCCAAAGATCCAGGCCATTTGCAGAGATCTTGGCAATAGGAACCTCAGCTGTCAACAAGCAGAAACACTGAGTTAACATGAGCGCATTCAGTGAAGTTAGGGGCAAGTCCATTTTCTAAATCCTACATCAAGAGGTCTGACATACTTGACGGTGCTTTGGACAGAATCTGACTCGCTCAAGGATAAATCTCCCCAAAGAGTAAAACACCTTTGTCTTCAACTCCACTGATGAGAAATTCAGAAAGGAGAGTGACAGACATTTACTTTTATATTATCTAAGAAAAAATACTTTGCTAAAAATAGTAATGTAGTTTAAAAAAAAAGTTGGGACTTACAATCAGAGGACTGGGGTGCACATTCTACCATCTGCTCCAAAGAGAGGACACTGTTATGAAGTCAGCAGTTTACTGACTTCATCGTCTTCCTTGTTTCCTCTTTCCAAGTTACCTAGGCCCTTATTATTTCCTTGCCTCCAGGAATCTTGCAGGATAGAAAACAGGAGCTACACGAAGTCAGTGGTCATATTTGTAAAACCTTAAAGTGACTGGAGAAAGGTCAGTCACAAATTCTAAACTGCTAAAGTTTTGCTTTAATTTTCCTAACTGTCTTATTCCCCTGCACTTCCCAATAAACCAGCACTGAGCACAGAGAGAAAGCACATTGATATATGTTGGTAAACGTGAGAAAGTCGTATGAACGTGAGGACAAATGCTGTTGGCAGAAATCTAACTTCTTTCTCTAAAAGAAACAAAATATTAGATTTGGTAATAATAATCATGTAGCTTTGAGACTATTAATGTTGAAGATTTCTGAGCATCACAGAATGTCCAGTGTTAGTACTATGTATACTGTAGCTAGTTCTTGAGGAGAAGGCAATGGCAAGCCACTCCAGTACTCTTGCCTAGAAAATCTCATGGATGGAGGAGCCTGATAGACTGCAGTCCATGGGGTCGCTACTAGTCGGACACGAATGAGCGACTTCACTTTCACTTTTCACTTTCACGCATTGGAGAAGGAAATGGCAACCCACTCCAGTGTTCTTGCCTGGAGAATCCCAGGGACGGTGGAGCCTGTTGGGCTGCCATCTATGGGGTCGCACAGAGTCGGACATGACTGAAGTGACTTAGCAGCAGCAGCAGCAGCTAGTTCCTGACAGCTGTGAACCTGTGGCTGGACACTGTAACACTGACCATTGATCACTCACTTCATGAATGGCTTCTTGAAGGACATAAAGCTAGAGGCTGGGCAGCAGAACTCTTGATGCAGAAAACCCCGCATGCCCATGCCCATGCTTGCTAGCAGAAATCAACCAAAACAGCAGGAGATGATGTTGGTCTCACTTCTGCATACCAAATTTTATGTCACTGCAACTCATTTGGTGGAAGTCAGTATATTACTTCTATTTGTTAGCTTCTATAGGACAGGAAGACTACAAAGGGGCGGAAATGGATGCTAACCGTCACCATAGTATCCAACTGTTCCCTAGATGTCTATTTCAGACACCACAATACATCTCAGCTTATTATCTGTCTTTTCAAACATGCTTTTCCTCCTGGGTTCTCAATGACACTAATTCTATCCAGTTTTCAAGTCTAAAACCTGTTTTTCATTTCCACTCTTTCTTTCCATATCACCAGGCATGACATAAAATCTTCCTCACCCTTTCTCACATGCACCCCTTCTGTTTTGATTTCATGTCCTCATTATTTTTCTCCTGGATTATTACAATAATTTCTTTTATTGTAATGTACTTTCCCCTAATGGATTATCCACCCTGTGTTCATAGAAATCGCTCCCAATGCAAATGTTACCATTTACATTTCCGCCATTCAAAACTTTGCACTGGTTCCAAATTTCCAGCAAGGCAACATTTCCCTCTCTCAACTGGTACCTGACTCCTTTTCCAAATTTATTTGTGATACATACCATTCCTCATACGTTGCACTCAGTTCTTATGGATTAATTGAGATTCCTTGAAAATGTCTTCCATCAATTCATCCACTTTTTAAGTTTCTGTTAAAATTCACTATTTATCAAAAAAAATGTTTAGTGTTATGAAAAATTTGCTTGATAATTGTCCATAAGGAGTTTACAGTTATAGTTTAAACATAACTGTAATAGATATTGTAGCAACTGTATAGATTGCTACAATAGGGTGTCACAAATAATTTCCCTATACAAGGGAGGTGGATGTGATAGTCAGAGAAATTTTCCTCATATTGCATTGAGCTCAGTCTTGAGGGGTAAGTAACACCAACTACACAAAGACACAGGAAAAGAAGAAATACAAAGCACTTCCAGATTAAGGAGTAATTATACTTACAGGTAAAGAAGCCAGAGAAAGCAAGATGTTTCAGGGATCAGATTGTTAAAGATTGTATTTGTGGGGCTTTCCAGAAAAACAGCACAAATAGGAGGTAATATGGGGGGACTTATTTCAAGGAGTTAGTGCAAGTTTAAAATGCACAGGGTGGATTGATTGGAGACCCCAAGAAAAGCTGATGCTGAAGTACAAGTTCAAAGGCTGTTGACCTGAAGAATTGACATTGTGTCTCAAATCTAAAGGCTATAAAACTGGAGACTGTAGAAAGAGCTGAGCCAACATTGCAGTTGAAGTCTGAATGCAGTCTGCTGGCTGAGTTTCCTCTTGCTTGGGGAAGGTTAGTCTTTTTCCAGTAAGTCTTCAACTGATTAGATGTGACCCACCCACATTATGGCGGGCAATCTATTAATACTGTACTCAATGTGTACCGATTTGAATGTAAATCTTAGTGAAATAAGCCCAATACATAAGGACAAATGCTACATAATACATCTTATCTGAAGACTCTAAAGTACTTAAACACATAAGGGCAGAAAATAGAATGATGGATATTAGGGACTGGCAGAGGGGAAACCAGAATTAGTCAAAGGATATTCAGTTTTGGTAAACAAGATGAATAAGTCCTAGAGACCTACTGTATAGCATAGCTTCTATAGTTAACAATTCTTCATTATATAGTTAAATTTTTGCTTAGGGTAAATCCTATATTAAGTACTCTTGTCACACAAAAATTAATAAGGAGTATAGGAGGACACTTTTGGAGATTATGGATATGTTATGGTATAGATTATGATGATGCTAAATGCTAAATCACTTCAGTCGTGTCCGACTCTATGTGTCCCCATAGACGGCAGCCCACCAGGCTCCCTCGTCCCTGGGATTCTCCAGGCAAGAACACTGGAGTGGATTGCCATTTCCTTCTCCAATGTATGAAAGTGAAAAGTGAAAGTGAAGTCGCTCAGTCGTGTCCGACCCTTAGCAACCCCATGGACTACAGCCTACCAGGCTCCTCCGTTCATGGGATTTTCCAGGCAAGAGTACTGGAGTGGGGTGCCATTGCCTTCTCCAGATTATGATGACAGTTTTATATATATACCTGTCTCCAAACTCATCAGGTTCTATACATTAAATATGTACAGCTTTTTATATGTCAGTCATGTCACAATAAAGTGGTTTAAAAATATAAATCTCATTCAAAACATTCCTCATGGAAACATCCAAAATAATGTTTGAACAAATATCTAGACACTAATGGACCATCTTAAAATTTAAAATTATTAAAAGATGGTTACTCTTTGGAAGGAAAGTTATGACCAACCTAGATAGCATATTAAAAAGCAGAGATATTACTTTGTCAACAAAGGTCCGTCTAGTCAAGGCTACGGTTTTTCGAGTGGTCATGTAGGGATGTGAAAGTTGGACTATAAAGAAAGCTGAGCGCTGAAGAATTGATGCTTTTGACTGTGGTGTTGGAGAAGACTCTTGAGAGTCCCTTGGACTGCAAGGAGATCCAACGAATCCATCGTAAGGGAGATCAGTCCTGGGTGTTCATTGGAAGGATTGATGTTGAAGCTGAAGCTCCAATACTTTGGCAACCTGGTGTGAAGAGCTTACTCAATGGAAAAGACCCTGATGCTGGGAAAGATTGAGGGCAGGAGGAGAAGGGGACGACAGAGGATGAGATGGCTGGATGGCATCATCGACACAATGGACATGGGTTTGGTTGGCTCCGGAAGTTGGTGATGGGCAGGGAGGCCTGGTGTGCTGTGGTTCATGGGGTTGCGAGGAGTTGGACATGACTGAGCAGCTGAACTGAACTGAACTGAACTGAATGGACCACTCAAATTGACACATAAAGTTTCCCATCTTGGGATAAAGCTGAATTCAAGGTTAAAAGGACTGTATTCTGAATGGCATGCTTGGGAATTTCAACTTCCAATTGGAGATCAGATGGAATCATTAAAGAGTTGTAAGCAGAAAGTCACTTAAGCAGATCCATGTTTAGGAAAAATATGTTGGGAGAGTAGAAATAGAATGGAGTGATGACAAGAAGTAGGGGTGCGGTTGTAGAGAAGGAAAAGAGAGGAATTGGGAACTGGTGAATTAAATGCAGGAACCTCCTATAGTCACATATGTAAAGAATCATAATCTTCCTTTACCTCTGTTGTCCCCAGCCTGTAACGTATTTTCACCCATTGTCTACTTGAAAAAAAACCTCTATGTGTCTGTCAATACCCACTTGCTGTAAGCAGAATTTCAAAATGATTTCAAAGAATCCCACCTCATATAACCTCCTCCCCTTGAGTGCTATGTATCTGATGGAATGTTATTCCTATGATTAGATGATGGAATATTATTCCTGAGATTACATTAGATCATATGGCTGAGATGAAGGGGTTTTTACAGATACAACTTGAGTCCTTCATCAGTTGACTGCTAATGGAAAGTTAATGGAAGCGGGGATTTTCTTGGATGAGGCTCATCTAATTAGGTGAGCTCTTTAATAAAAGGTCTAAATGCCAGAGATGGGAGAAGGAATAGCAAATGTTCTTCAGTCGGCCTTGAAGAAACAAATGACCATGTTGTGGAGGGTATCACGTGGCAAAGAGTAGCAGGTGACTCGGCAGACAAGAGCCTCAATCTTTCACCACAAGGAACAGAACTCTGCCAACAAAGCCTCAGATAAGATTTCAGGTCTAGCCAACACCTTGGCATTAGTCTTCTGAAGCCCTGAACAGAAGATGCAATTGGGCCATACCTGGATTTCTTGACCTACAGAAGATAGCTTCTTAAGCTAGAAATGTAAGCTTCTTCCTGTTTGGTAGCACTATATAGAGACGTTTCCTCTTTTGAATGAAATGAGATAGGTGGTGATATGAGAAGTGTCTCAGCAGAGTCTGGAAGAATGTGAGTCATTGGATTTAATCTGAACAACAGATAATTGTTCGCCTCCGTCATTTGAACTAGGAAATGAAAGGCGTGAGCTCTGACTGCCAAAAGTCATCATCTGGAGCCTGGGACTTTTTCCATCTCCTTGAGTTATCCTTCAAAAGTACTTCAGTTCTGTGAAGGCAGGTGAAGATGAATACATTCAGTATGCTGACTGTAAAGTCAGATGAGGGCAAAAAGTTGAAGATGTTGCCCCATGAACTCACATGAATTCTAATAGTGATCATGGTAATAAAAACATTGGTTTCTGGTACTGAGGGGAAAAAAAAATTGGGTCCTAAATGAGTTAAATGCAAAAAATAATTATTCAGCCTTTATCATCTCTCCAGTGCACTGCCCTGCCTAGTGGACCACAGGTATGAAGGGAGAGAAAAGATTAGGTGTTATACTCAGTGGCAAGTTATTTGAGAAGATGAACCTAGGCACTTTTACACGTTCCATTAAGCTGGTGTTTTAACTTTTCTAGAAACTCCAGAAGAGCAGGGCTTGGTTTATATGACTTACCCTGTGTTCCCAGGGCCAAGCATAGTGCTTGGCACATAATAGGCACTCAATAAATATTTGATGGCTGAGTGACTTTCTGGGGAAGCACATCCTAAAGCTGAAAATAATAGCAAACTCTTAACCAAATGAAATCACTGAAATCTACAGCTGGCAAACCTCTTCTCCCTCCCTTTTTCCAGGAGATTAATTGCAGTACTTAACATTTGTAAAGCATTTCTGACACATCAAAATGGCCAGAGGGGAATTTGTACTGAAAATCTAATTCATTATTATTAATAAATTGCCTTGTGGTCCCAACTGTCCTCTAGTGATTTGAAGATGGGAGAGAAAGGGAAAGTCACTTTCAATGTTTTTCTCAATGTCTTAATTTGGAAAAACACAGAAGTTTTTTCAGTGGTTCATTCTGAGGTCCGGGCAAAGGTTCAAGCCCATTCCTGAGTTATCTCAACTGATTCATCCTCCCCCGTCCAAAGCCAACAATTGCGAAGGTTTGCAGCATACCCTGCCCTAACTGTACTTAGTGCTGAGAGGTTTTTAATCTTTTTCTTGTTGGTCTCCTTATCTTCTGGTGCTTCTCTGTCTCATCCCCTTTTCCAGAGGCTCCCAACATAATCAGCATCTCCTGCAGCTGATGACAGACACAAGAAGCAGATGGACTAAAAGGTTAATGGAAGGGGAGTGGTAAGTCCAGATACAGAAAATGAAAAGGCAACTGGAAGTTTAGCTGGGTTACACGCAAGCACAGATAACTAGAAACGGCTTCCAGAAATAGGGCTGGAAAAAAGGCTTTCTACAGGTCAGCGGGGCATTCTCCCCACCCAAAGAAAACTTACCATCTCAGCAAATTTAAAAAATTATACTAAAAGAAAAAAAAATCTCCCAAAGTGCTGTTGGGTCTTTCTTTCCGTCAATGTAATTCTAGTAGTTTGTCAGCTTCTTCAGTTAGAATATTTTAAGTTGTGACGGTCATTTATTAGTATAATGTTTCCTGCCCAGGATCCATTCTTCATTTTGGAGAGTGATTTCTCTGCCTTTGAGGGCATTCTTGGTGAGACTGTCAATCAGAGTACTCAGGGCCAAGTATGTGATCTATGGTGACCCAACTGGACTCTTTCTCTTAGGGGCTGGACAATGGAGTGAAACTAGGTTTCGATTTATAAAATGATTGGAGCTATCTCAACCCAATGGTGGTACTCAGAGAAGAGGAGCAAGAGTTTTTGCTATGTAGAAAGAACCTCAGAATATTCAGTAGAGTTCTCTGTGATGTAGAGGAAGTTGATGATTATAGCTTAAATGGGAAAAGCATCTGAAAAAGAATGGTTATATGTGTATGTTTAACTGAACCACGTGGCTGTACATCTGAAACCAACACAATATTGTAAATCTATTATACTCCAATATAAAATAAAAATTAAATTATAAAAGAAGAAATGGAAGGAAAGAAGGAAGGAAGAAAGAAAGAATGAATGGAGGAAGAATGGGAAGAAAGAAAGAAAGANGGCACATAATAGGCACTCAATAAATATTTGATGGCTGAGTGACTTTCTGGGGAAGCACATCCTAAAGCTGAAAATAATAGCAAACTCTTAACCAAATGAAATCACTGAAATCTACAGCTGGCAAACCTCTTCTCCCTCCCTTTTTCCAGGAGATTAATTGCAGTACTTAACATTTGTAAAGCATTTCTGACACATCAAAATGGCCAGAGGGGAATTTGTACTGAAAATCTAATTCATTATTATTAATAAATTGCCTTGTGGTCCCAACTGTCCTCTAGTGATTTGAAGATGGGAGAGAAAGGGAAAGTCACTTTCAATGTTTTTCTCAATGTCTTAATTTGGAAAAACACAGAAGTTTTTTCAGTGGTTCATTCTGAGGTCCGGGCAAAGGTTCAAGCCCATTCCTGAGTTATCTCAACTGATTCATCCTCCCCCGTCCAAAGCCAACAATTGCGAAGGTTTGCAGCATACCCTGCCCTAACTGTACTTAGTGCTGAGAGGTTTTTAATCTTTTTCTTGTTGGTCTCCTTATCTTCTGGTGCTTCTCTGTCTCATCCCCTTTTCCAGAGGCTCCCAACATAATCAGCATCTCCTGCAGCTGATGACAGACACAAGAAGCAGATGGACTAAAAGGTTAATGGAAGGGGAGTGGTAAGTCCAGATACAGAAAATGAAAAGGCAACTGGAAGTTTAGCTGGGTTACACGCAAGCACAGATAACTAGAAACGGCTTCCAGAAATAGGGCTGGAAAAAAGGCTTTCTAGAGGTCAGCGGGGCATTCTCCCCACCCAAAGAAAACTTACCATCTCAGCAAATTTAAAAAATTATACTAAAAGAAAAAAAAATCTCCCAAAGTGCTGTTGGGTCTTTCTTTCCGTCAATGTAATTCTAGTAGTTTGTCAGCTTCTTCAGTTAGAATATTTTAAGTTGTGACGGTCATTTATTAGTATAATGTTTCCTGCCCAGGATCCATTCTTCATTTTGGAGAGTGATTTCTCTGCCTTTGAGGGCATTCTTGGTGAGACTGTCAATCAGAGTACTCAGGGCCAAGTATGTGATCTATGGTGACCCAACTGGACTCTTTCTCTTAGGGGCTGGACAATGGAGTGAAACTAGGTTTTGATTTATAAAATGATTGGAGCTATCTCAACCCAATGGTGGTACTCAGAGAAGAGGAGCAAGAGTTTTTGCTATGTAGAAAGAACCTCAGAATATTCAGTAGAGTTCTCTGTGATGTAGAGGAAGTTGATGATTATAGCTTAAATGGGAAAAGCATCTGAAAAAGAATGGTTATATGTGTATGTTTAACTGAACCACGTGGCTGTACATCTGAAACCAACACAATATTGTAAATCTATTATAATCCAATATAAAATAAAAATTAAATTATAAAAGAAGAAATGGAAGGAAAGAAGGAAGGAAGAAAGAAAGAATGAATGGAGGAAGAATGGGAAGAAAGAAAGAAAGAGAGAGAGAAAGAATCTCAGAGTTGCCCTGGTTTCTTTCTGAGTTTGCTTTTGTGATTATCTCTCCAAGTATGTGCTTGCTACCTATCCTTCCAACAAATTTTCTTTCACTTAAAGGTTGTATGGAGTTAGTCCCTGTGGCTTACCACCAAAGATCCCTAACAGATAGTCATGTATCCAGCTCATTCTTGTTATGTGATATTCTTGCAAGGAAATCTGCCATGACTGATTACATGGGCATAGAATGCTATGACGGACCAAGCTCTGTTTATTTGTGCAGTCCTGTACCATCACAAAACTCTCAAGGTGGAATGATTACAGCAGTTTAAACACCCCCATTCTACACATGTATTATTTATGGTTCTATTTAGTAAATTGAGCTTATATAGGTTTGTAATTTCCATGCACTTTTCCATTTTACAGACTTACTTCTGAAAGAAAGTAGAGTGCAAATGTTTTCACTGAGACACAGGTTCTAGTTGCAATGGACTTGGATTTTTATGCCTAAGTCTATAATTTATCAGTTGTCACCCTCCCCCACCCCCCAGAATCAGTGAAATTAAATTAAATGAATTAAAAGATGCTTTCTTCTTGGAAAGAAACCTATGATAAATGCAGACATCACATTAAAAAGCAGAGACATCATTTTGCCGTTAAAGATCCTTATAGTCAAAGCTATGGTTTTTCCAGTAGTCATGAATGGATGTGAGAGTTGGACCATAAGGAAGGCTGAGCATCCAAGAACTGATGCTTTTGAACTGTGGTGTTGGAAAAGATTCCAATACTTTGGCCATCTGATACGAAGAGCTGACTTTTTGGAAAAGACCCTGATGTTGGGAAAGATAGAAGACAAAAGGAGAAGAAGGCAGTAGAGTATGAGATGGTTAGATAGCATCACTGAATCAATGGACATAAACTTGAGCAAACTCTGGGAGATAGTGAAAGACAGGAGAGCCTGGCATTGCTGCAGTCCATGGGGTCTCAAAGAGCTGGACATGACTTAGTGACTGAACAATAGAGTCAGTGCCTGAGGCAATTGTGGAACTTACTGCATCCCTGGAAAATGGCATGAAAAACTGAATGGGTAAAAAATTAGCATGTTGAATATTTTGAGAAAAATCTTTGTTACCTGTGATGTCCTAGGAAGATTTTGTGATCAAGGTAGGTCTGGATTTGGAATTTAAGTGATGGATAGTATTTGAAAAAAAAAAAAAAAAAAGTAGGAAAGCTTTCCAGGCATGAATGGAGTAAGTGAACACGTTTAGGTAGAAAAATAAAAAGCAAATCTGGAAGAAAGTGTATAGTACAGGTAGCATAAAGAGCCAATGTGGAATAGCTTTTAAAGAAAAAAAACACAGAAAAGTATGTTTAGGTTGTATGGTCTTGAAAGTCAGGCTAAGGGGTTTGGATTTTATTAACAACAAGATTGTAAGTTTCAGAATACTGAAGTTAAGGGGTAGAGTGATACTTAAAAGGTCAGTCTAGGGTAGGATATA
This sequence comes from Oreotragus oreotragus, assembly GCA_006410675.1. Lineage (NCBI taxonomy): Eukaryota > Metazoa > Chordata > Mammalia > Artiodactyla > Bovidae > Oreotragus > Oreotragus oreotragus. Next base: position 376,279 of record SJYX01018873.1, read on the forward strand.
GAAGAGGTAAGCTTAGAGAAACCAAAGTTAGAGATAGCTGGGAACTGTTTATAAAGGGTAAGGTTTGGAGGAAAAATATTATAAACCCAGGGTATTATTTATGATTGTCCTCTGTTTTGTTACCAAATTCCTTCCACCAGTTGGGTTTCTGATGGCTCTCCCACTTCTTGAAGCAAAGGATGGAACAGTTCAATTAATAAAGGATTGTAATACCTTAATATCTAAATATTCAAGGTTTTACTTTACAGTAAGTCCCCTATGTCCAAACCTTAAAGTTGCAAACTTCTGGAGATGCAAATGTGGGTCTGCATGTCCAATCCCATAAGTTGGATCACATGTCTGGCACACTGTCATGTGCATGCAGCCTCTAAAGCGGTTGTACTTTTGTGTATTTTGTGTACAGTACTGTATAGATGGAGGCTTCCCTGGTGGTTTAGAGGGTAAAGAATCTGCCTGCAATGCAGGAGACCTAGGTTCAATCCCTGGGTTGGGGAGGTACTCTGAAGAAGGGAATGTCTACCCACTCCACTATTGCCTGGAGAATTCCATGGACAGAGGAGCCTGGAAGGCTGCAGTCCACAGACTCACACAGAGTCAGACACTACTGAAGCAAGTTAGCATGCATGCGTGCACACACTGTACAGAGTACAGTGGTACATCTTTATTTCAAGCTCAGAATATCCAGAAAGAAGCATGAAAACAGCGGTATATAGCTGATGGTGTTAGTTAGGTACCTAGGCTAACTTTGTTGGATTTATGAACAAATTGGACTGATGAAGATGCTCTCAGGACAGAATTCGTTCATATATAGGGGACTTGGTGTAACTTTTGTTGCTTGATCTATACTGAGTCAAGATAGGCCCCAGGTGCTACAGTGAAGCTAAGCTAGCTCAGATGGCACAACCCTGCCCTTCTTCATTACTCTGCTTTCAACATTTGAAAGGAAAGTCAGTAAAGTTATTAACTCTCTTTGGGTACTCTCTTAGCTTTTATGGGCCAGATGTCAGAAATTTAGGCCAATGAAGAGGAAAATAAATCTTGTCTTGCACGTAACAGTCAGTCAGTAGTATTGACCTGAGAACTGGACCAACAAGAATTCTAAGGGTGTGTCTGGGCTCAGTGAAAAAGCATCACGTTTAAGAACAATGTTGACCATAGGTGAATACATGTGGCCACTCTGACTTAGGGACTCTGTTAGGTTGGTCTTACACTAAGTAAAGCATTATCTCTTCACAATGGAAATAGTGGGTCCCAAAAAAGCCCTAGTGTCCCCAACTATCCATTCAAATATTCCTGGGAGAACTAAAAGTTGAACTAATTCATCAAAAGCTAGGAAAACTTAGACTTTCTCTCTTATGTGCATGATGTGGGAGGTTAAGAACCCTGGGTCTGAGGAGGAAAAAGGATCTTCGCCTTGGAAATTAAAATGGAGTTGGACTTGCTTTGCAAACCAGTTTTTAATATGATTACCTTTTCTAGATCCGAATGTGGGGACACTATTTGACAAGGTATTTTTCAACACTCAAAAATTAATTTATAATAACAGTTTTTAAAATGATAGTGATGAGTCCCACTTAGTGAGTAAAATAATTGAGTAATATGCATTTGAGACTATCCATGAAAATCAAACACATGTTCAACAAATGACAAACAAGTTTTGTTTGATACTATAAGAGATTTTGATTATTATCTGATGTGGATTTCTGAGGCATATAATGATTTTCCTGCCCATTGTTTGTTATTTTGATGGATGGCCTGATTCATACTTTAGAATTCTAAGACCAGCAAGGAAAACCTATAGTTTAAGTGAAACTGCATGTGGCCAGATGTAAGTACTCAGTGATACAAATAGTTTAACTTTATCAAAAGCCAATATTATAAATCTTTCTAAAACAGACTGATTGGAACTGGAGATTTACATCATGAAAAGTACAAATTGTTACAAAAAGAACATTTTCATTTTTGAAGGTTAAGTTACATTCAAATGATAATTTGTTTGATACAGGACTTGGAATGAATCAGAGATATGAGAAGGACATGCTGAACATTGAAATCTATCAGAAACGAGGAAAAAATAATCTTTACAAAGATAAAATAATTCTTTGTAAACTCAGGTTCAAGTCACAAATATTTGAGTAATACAGAACATGTGTCTGTTCTAATAGTTCAACCACAGTCTAATAATTCAACCACAAATCACAGGTATTGTCATTGTAGCAATATGGTTCTTAGAAGGCTACTCCATAAAGCAGCACTGAATATTTTGGAGACTTTCATCACAATAGCTTGGATTAATACAATACCTCACAAAATTAGTTATCATCATTATCATTATCAAGAAACTCCATTTATTCTTAGTTTTATAGGAGCCTATATACCTTAATGCCTTGTTTAGCTAATGCAAGCATGTTTTTAAAAATAAATCAGTCTGCAGTGAATGAGGGAAGAAATGCTGTAACATCCAAACCAAGATCAGTCCAACAGATCGTTCAGAGAAATGCTTCTTTTAAAATGATGTATACCATTCAGTCATGTTAAAGGCAGGCCAAAATGTTATTTTCCTAGGGTACAGTGGCTGGGCCACTTGGTTTTGTTATTTGACACCTTCTTGGCCTGGGTTCCGTATCCCCCACCCTCTTCCCACTCCTCGCTCTGCCCAGCTGGTGTCTGGGTGTGGGGCGGAGGAGAGAGGATTGCACAACGCACAGCAAGAAAGGGACAGGCTTGGCAGCAGGGCCCCCACAGATCCAGTCCAGCTGCTGTAAAAGGAATCTCATGGCATGTCCCCACCCTGCCCCTGACGAAATCACAAGTGATGCTGGAAAAGCTACAAGACCAACTTGCTGATGTGTGCAGATGTGGTAAACACAGGCAGCACCGCCTGCGGCATCCAGGGGGAACCAGGGGTTCTTAGGACCACCTCTGCCTCTACGGTGTTTCTGTGACCACGGGCAAGGTGCAGAACCCCCTCTGCTCATTCTTAAGTCAGAAATCAACACAAAAGCAACACTTTCCATTCCTAGAGGGCATTGTAAGGACACTCCAGGAATACAAAGGGAGTACCAAAATGTCATAAATGTCATTGAACATTGTCATAAGGGAAAAATGAAAAACAAGAAGAGTTACGCATACTTCATTTGGCATATTTTAAATTCCAGGAAACTTTATTTTTTATTGGGGTATAATTGCTTTATGTATTTTGTTAGTTTCTGCTGCACAGCGAAGCAAATCAGCGATATTATACATATATCCCCTTCCTCCCATCATCCCCCGCCCCACCCCTCTAGGTCATCACAGAGCCCAGAGCTGAGCTCTCTGTGCAACATGGCAAGTTCCCACTAGCTATTTGTTTTGCACATGGTAGTGTATTTATGTCAATCCCAATCTCCCAATTCAGCCAACTCCCTTCCTTCTCCCCTCCACGTCCACACACCTGTTGTCTACATCTGCGTTTCCAATAGGATCATCTGTACCATTGTTCTAGATTCCACATATATATTAATATATGATATTTGTTTCTCTTTCTCTTATTTCACTTTGTATGACAGTCCTTAGGTTCATCCATGTCTCTACAAATAACCCAATTTTATTCCTTCTATCGGCTATGTAATATTCCACTGTGTACACAAACCACATCTTCTTTATCCAAAATACTAAAAATAGAGCTACCATATAATCCAGCAAACCACTACTAGGCATATACATGGAGAAAACCATAATTCAAAAAGACCCATGCATCCCAGTGATCATTCCAGGAAACTTTAAAAATAAAATGATCACCCAGTGATCATTCCGGGAAACTTTAAAAATAAAATGTAATAGGATGAATGTGGTATTAGAAATGTGACAATGTAAAATGAGAAATTCTGTCAGTTACTACTGAGGCACGTAAGTAAATAATCCTTCAGAGTGTGTATCTGGTGGATTCCAAAGCACAGTCTCAGGTATCTCTGATTTGATCAATTGCAACCATGGGAGGTGAGCAAGGAAGTCAGTGATATTACCACCTTGTAAATACTGAGGCTCAGGAAGTCTTGGCAATGTAGAGCAACCAAACAATACCAGGTTTAGAGTTAAAAGTATTTAAGGTGCTATGAGAAAAGCTAGGTTTCCCTCTTGGCTCCGTAGTAAAGAATCCACCTACCAATGTAGGAGATGCTGGTTTGATCTCTGGGTTGGGAAGATCCCCTGGAAAAGGAAATGGTAACCCACTCGAGTATTTTTCCCTGCAAAGTTCCATGGACAGAGGGACCTGGCAGGCTATAGCTGATGGGGTCGCAGAGAGTCAGACATGACTTAGCAACTGAAAAACAGCAACAAAGGAAAATTGTATCGGGGATAGATCTGTGTTCTGAGGAACATTCTTGAACATGCTATCTGGCATTTCATTCTGCGACATGGATCTGTAAGTTGGAGTAAGGAGGCTCATTTTAGAGTTGGTTAATTGTTCCTTCAGTTCAGTTCAGTCACTCAGTCGTGTCCGACTCTTTGCAATCCCATGAACCGCAGCACGCCAGGCCTCCCTGTCCATCACTCCCGGAGTTCACTCAAACTCACGTCCATCGAGTCAATGATGACATCCAACCATCTCATCCTCTGTCGTCCTACTCATCCTACTTCTCCTCCTGCCCTCAGTCTTTCCCAGCATCAGGGTCTTTTCAAATGAGTCAGCTCTTTACATGAGGTGGCCAACGTATTGGAGTTTCAGCCTCAACATCAGTCCCTCCAGTGAACGCCCAGGACTGATATCCTTCAGAATGGACTGGTTGGCTCTCCTTGCAGTCCAAGGGACTCTCAAGAGTCTTCTCCAACACCACAGTTCAAAAGCATCAATTCTTCGGTGTTCAACTCTCTTTATAGTCCAACTCTCACACCCATACGTGACCACTGGAAAAACCATAGCCTTGAGTAGATGAACCTTTGCTGGCAAAGTAATGCCTCTGCTTTTTAATTATTCCTTACAACACTTATTAGATTGTCAGGCTGAAATACATGTCTATAAAAATGGACCTTTTAAGGATATTTACTCAAGAAGAACCCACAGAAACAGGAACCGCAAAGCCAATGGTAGTGCTTTATGTACATCATTAAGACACTAAGTATCTCTGCTAGGATGAGATGAAAATGAAGGTATGCCCCACAGGAAAGTAGGCAGGAATATTCTTCTATTGAAGGCATTCTCTTCCATTGACTCCCACCCCTCCCCCAAGCTTCTACTTTGAAATGATTTTCAAATTTACAGAGAAGTTGAAAGAAGAGTGTGTGGTAGCTTGTATCCTAACCTGTTTGTGAACTATTAATAAATTTATTGTAGATATTATAACATTTCACTTCTAAATACGTCAGTTTGTGTCTCTAAAACCCAAGACACTTTCCTATAATATATAATTTCAGTACCTTCATCACATCTAAGAAAATTAACCATATTTCCTTAATATCATTCAATATCCTCCATATTCAAACATTTCAGATTGTCAACCAAATCTTGTTACAGCATTTTTTTTGAAATACAATCAAATCCAACTTTACACATTAAATTTGATTATATATCTTTAGCTCTTTTGTATTAGAACAGACCTCCTACCTTTTTGTTTTAACTTTGACTTTTGGAAGAGACAAAACTGATTTTCTTATAGAATGTCCCACTTTCTAGATTTGTCTTCTTATTTCTTTGTGGGGTAGTTTAACATGTGACTCTCTCTTTTATTTCTATTAACTGGATGTGAAGTCCAAGGGCTTGTTTATGCTTCAGTTAAACATTTTCAGCAAAAATAATCCACAGATGATGCTATGCCCTTTTTATTGCACAATGCCAAGGGGTTTTATTAGTGATGCTAAACTTGATCATATGATCCAAAGGGACCACGAGACATTTCTACTATAAAAATGCATTTTTCCCTTTGGGTTGGCAACTGTGAGAAATGACATTTTTTAAAAATTTGCATTGCTGTATAGTTGCTTTACAATATTGTGTTAGTTTCTGCTGTACAACAAAGTGAATCATTTATACATATACACATATCCCCCCAAATTTTTAGATTTCCTTCCCATTTGGGTCACCACAGAGCACTGAGCAAAATTCCCTGTGCTATATAGTAGGTTATAATTAATTATCTATTTTATACATAATAGTGCATATATGTCAATCCCAGTCTCCCAATTAATCCCACCCCCTCCTTCTCCCTTGGTATCCATACACTTTCCTGTATATTTGTGTCTTTATTTCTGCTTTGCAAATAAATTCATCTGTACCATTTTTCTAGATTCCACATATAAGTAATATTGTATGATATTTGTTTTCTTTTTGACTTCCTTCTCTCTGTATGACAGTCTCTAGGTTTATCCACACCTCTGCAGATGGCACTATTTTGCTCGTTTTTATGGCTGAGTAATATTCTACTATATAATATGTATGTACCATATTGTCTTTATCCATTCCTCTGCTGATGGACATTTAGGTTGCTTCCATTTCCTGGATATTGTAGATAGTGCTGTAGTGAAAACTGGGATGCATGGACCTTTTAAAATTATGATTCTTTCCATGTATATGCCCGAAATGGGATTGCTGGGTCATATGATAGTTCTATTTTTAGTTACTTGAGGAACCTCCATACCATTCTTCATAGTGTCTCTACCAATTTACATTCCCACCAACAGTGTAGGAGGGTTCCCTTTTCTCCACATCCTCTCCAGCATTTATTGTTTGTAGATTTTCTTTAAAATTATGATTCTTTCCATGTATATGCCCGAAATGGGATTGCTGGGTCATATGATAGTTCTATTTTTAGTTACTTGAGGAACCTCCATACCATTCTTCATAGTGTCTCTACCAATTTACATTCCCACCAACAGTGTAGGAGGGTTCCCTTTTCTCCACATCCTCTCCAGCATTTATTGTTTGTAGATTTTCTGATGATGGCCATTCTGACCAGTGTGAAGTGATACCTCATTGTAGTTTTGATTTGCATTTCTCTAATAATTAGTGATGTTGAGGATCTTTTTCATGTGTTTGTTGGACATCTGTATGTCCTCTTTGGAGAAATGTCTATTTAAGTCTTTGGCCCAACTTTTCACTTGATTTTTTTTTTTTTTGTATTGAACTGCATGAAATGTTTGAATACTTTGAAGATTAATCCCTTGTAATGATATTTGACACTGGGAGATCATTTTGTCCCCTAACAACATTCAATCTTTTAATTTTAGTAGTCTTTCTTGATCCTTGCACAATGGTGATTTTCTAATTCTGTCATTCCATCTACAATTCAAAACTCACATTTTTTGTAAAGAAGCATCTTCTTTAAGATTCATTTTATAAAAAAAGAAAATGACAGAATAAGTACTTTATTCTTTCCTTTAACTTTTGACTTTCAAGAAGGGGTAAGAATAAACTGAATCACTTTGCTATACACCTGAAACTAACACAATATTGTTAATCAACTATACTCCAATATGGAAGAAAAATTTTTTTAAAAGAAGCGACATAATAGTACAGTAAGAACATATTTTCATAATTTCCAATCAGATCAAAAAGGCAATATCACTGTGAGTAATGTTTAGACATATTTCATTAGAGATGCATAAAAGCCAGCCAGAGGAGGGTAATTATCCACAGTATACTTGCCTTTGGATCTAGACAATTAAATAGTTTATATTCTATTTGGAAAGATGGAGGGGTGAAATCTAACATTATGCTTAAGAATAGAGAGATTAAAACTGTTTAGACACCATAGACAAATTTGGCCAAAAGTCACCACGAGGTAAGCCCAGTTGTACCAGATGGTGAGAATGTCCCCCAGAGCTGGGTACTGGTGAAGAGACAGAGTAGAATCTGATCTTAGTGACACAAAATGAAGCCACTTGAAATCTCTTTTACTCTCCACTGGACTCCATCCTCCCTATCTCTTTTGTTACTATTGAAGTCATTTTGATTCATGAGAACAGCAGCATGAAGGTTCTCAAAGAATGAAATAATTATGGATGTAATCTTCCTCCTTTTAATTTATTTACTTTTACTGTAACATAAAAGGCATCTATTTCAGTGCAGCCCACAATCCAGTGAGACATTTCCCAGGTTAGGGCAAAGTCATCAAAAGTTCTGTGATGCCTTAGAAGATATTCAGGATCTTTCTTGCCTTTCCTGCCCGTCTTACTCTCCATGCCTCCTCTCCTGAAGATTTGTACTCAAGGTGTTGAGAGAGCATAAAACCTATTGAACGGTCTGCCTTCCTTTGGAAAGTGCCAGGCGTTGATTTTGTTCAAAACACCATAGGTGGTGGCTACTTATTCCACAATCTTTGTCAATCACTGGAATGGAAAAGTGTGTGGGAAGAGAAGAACCCAGGAGGCCACAGTGGAGGGTGGGCAGGAGGCGGTGAAGCTGGGTCCTTGACTATACGATCTGCCCCATCACAAAAAGGCAGCCAGAGCTGTGGTTTTCCAATTTACAGTTCTTTTAAAAATACACTCTTACCGTAGACAGAGGGCCATAACCTTCTCTCCTTCCCTGTCTCATTTTTTTTTTTTTTCATTTCTTCCCCCAAAGAAATCGCCAGTTGAAAATATCACACTCTTTTGGACCCAAAGAGTCCAATCAAACTTAGCTTCCATGGAAGTGGTAACAAGGCAATGGAGGGGCAGTCCAGGAGGATGAAGGGGGCAGTCTGACCCAGGAGAGACCACCTCAAAGTCTCACGGTGGCAACCTCACTGTGGAGAACAAGCAGCACATGAGAGCCAGCACAAATGTTACTCTAACAGGATAAGTGGGGGAGAGCGGCCCTTGGCAAGAGAACTAAGCCTGTTCATTTTTATAATATAAGAGAGAGCAGGCGAGGGAGCCTGTGGGCTCGCTCACCAGGTGCGTTTTGCAAGCTTTCCCAGTTCCCATTTCATTAGTTCCTCTCATATTATTGCAAGAGGCTTCAAAGCTATATGGAACGAGGCTTGCCATTCTGCTGAACTCATTCTGACTTCTATTTGCATTTCATGGTTTGCCTCCTGAAATTAAAAAAAAAAAAAATTTATCAGTGGCATATAGGGAACATATGGATACATGCAACTGACTTACTTCACCGTACAGCAGAAACTTACAAGATATTGCAAACCAATTTTTGTTGTTGGTGTTAAGGCACTCAGTCCTGTCAGGCTCTTTTGTGACCTCCTGGCCTGTAGCCCGCCATATTCCTTTGTCCATGGGACTTTCAAGGCAAGAATACGAGAGTTGGGTGCCATTTCCTTCTCCACGGGTTCTTCCTGACCCAGGGATCGAACCTGCATCTCCTACACTACAAGTGGATTTGTTACCACTGAGCCACCAGGGAAACTAAATCAATAATCCTAAACCAATCTAAATCAATAATACTCAAAAAAAAAAAAAAGCATCTTAGAAATTAGTGACCTTCAGTTGACAGGGGCTAGATCTGAAAGCAGAGTTCTGGAGATATATTTGTGAATGTTTTTGTGCTTGCATGCTTAATGGTCAGGATAATGGTACCGAATTTGTTGCATCAGTGTGATGTCATAGCTTTTATTTCCTATTGTTGTAAAAATTAAAGTTTCTTGGCAGGATGTTGAGAAGCATGTTGCAGCTTCTTTTCATACCAATGTAGTGAGATAATTTTTTGCTTTTTGTTTTTTTTAAATTTTTGGACTTTGTCCTAAAGAATGTGGTTTCTCTACAATATTTTTTGATACTCTCACCCTTGAACTTCACCCCATCCACAAAATGTGCCCCTTAACTCTCAACTTTGCCCAATCATGAATTAAACTTTCTGCCTTCTTTTTCTCAGAGAAGACATGACATGAAATGGAGAAGAGTCAATTCATGGCTTTTGAGCTTCAAAAGCCAATTTTCAAGTTCATGGGAAAAAAAGTATAATGTGAGAGATCTAAAAGTTTGGAATTGAGAGATACCTAAACCTTTTGCTCAAGGGTAATTTGGTACAGAACGATCATATTTTAAAAATCAGCCCTTTTTTGGTTCTTAGTATATATAAAGCTTCCTTGAGGAAAAGAAAAAATGCAAGAGATCAACAGAGTTGAAAGTTGGGATGGGTCCCTGTGAAGTACCCTCGTGTCCCAGTTTTTCCTAATCTCCAGCTGTTCCCTGATAGCTCAGTTGGTAAAGAATCCGTGTGCAATGTGAGAGACCTGGGTTCAATCCCTGGGTCAGGAAGATCCCCTGGAGAAGCGAAAGGCTACCCACTCCAGCATTCTGGCCTGGAGAATTTCTTAGGGTTGCCAAGAGTTGGACATGACTGAGCAACTTTCACTTTACAACAGTTCCCAGTTGGACGAAATGAATAATGTGTGACTCTTCAGGTAAAGTCCACAGAGATGTCCAGACTCTAGCATCTTCCTTATACACAGTGGTTCTGGAAGAGCAGACATATGTGGTGGGTCTGGACAAGGAAGACAGATAGCATGATATAGTTCCTTTCAATAAAGTATGGCCTAAACAGGAAGGAATGTTTTCAACAGGTTCCACATGAGTGCAGAATCAGCAGAGACCGTCAAGGTCAAAGACCTAGCAGTGAATTCTAGAAACCCATGAGTGAAGTTAAATGGAGCCTGATTGTATCAGCAATGTGTGAAGACTGATGATTTATAGGAATGTTGTAAGAATTTATAAGAATTCCAAAGTCATCTGTGGGATTTAAAAGTCAATTAGATAGCAAAGAATAAAGAGCATTCTCAACACTAAAATTCCAAGAGCTCTAAAAAGATGGCACATTAAGCGCACACACACACACACACACACACACACACACAGAGGTTCGAATGAAAAACTAATAAGTAAACACAACCATCCATTCCATCCTTACCTTCACCTACCCTGTCTTCATTTTCAGAACACGTGGCTTCTATGCCAAGCACTTATACAACTGGTATTTGTATGTTCTTATAGTACCCATTCCAAAGGAGGCGTTGCTGCTTGAAAACTGAGATGTAAAAACTTATGTCTGGGTTTAGCAGAGATAGATCAATAAGAGGGCAATAAAAACATTCTTCTGGAAGACACAAATTGCAGGACTGAACAGGTGATGGATGTTGCAAAGTAAGTCTTTGAATTTGGGAGAACACACAGTCTTCTAATAAAAAGTACCTGGGAATTAATTCTCATCCTGAATGTTAATTCAAAATTGAACAAAGTATATGCTTCTATCCATAAATCAGATTATCTTCCCTTGTCAATCTGTAAAACATGGAACTGGCTTTCTCTACTATTAGTGTGTGACCATACGGGGAAACTTATTTAATGTTAACCTCAGAAACATGTAGTTTTAAATGTAAAACTACGGCCAAAGGAGAGGGAGAGAACTATGAATTCTAAGGAAAAATAGAAAAGTTTTTGTTTTTTTAAAAAATCATCTTGTATATCAGACTACCTGACTCATCACTTGATTTTAATAGTATATAATAATTCTATATGAGCTTCCCTGGGGATTTCCTGGTGTCTCAGTGGTAAAGAAACTGCCTGCCAATGTAGGAACTGAGGGTTTGACCCCTGAATTGGGAAGATCCCCTGGAAAAAGAAATGGCTCTCCACCCCAGTATTCTTGCCTGAGAAGTCCCATGGACAGAGGAGCCTGGTGGGTTACGGTCCATAGAGTCACAAAAGAGTCAGACATGTCTTAGCAACTAAACAACAACAATAATGTTGTATATTATTCAATTCTTTGAGGGCATAGTGTGGTATAGTGTGAGTAACAAAATATTAGTTTTCTAGTTGCATGATGAACCAGGAACAGAAAATGAGATTAGGTGATAGGATAATTTTAAAATAGATTTTAGAGTGGTTTGTAAAACCCCAGAAGGCATTTACAAGCAAGGCCATGTGACTCATTTAAAAAGGTATTAATAAATCATTGAGATGGTGACATAAATACTAAAACTGAATAAACATTAGATACACAACCTTCTGGGGTGATTGAAAAATCATTATTCCTGGAAGAGAATTGAACAGATAATACCTCAAGACTCTCAGATTCCCAAATTTCCCAGAACTAGGATCTAGACTTTGATGTGTTAGAACAGCCTTAAAGGGGCAGAAGCCAATGACCTGGTGAACCTGTGAAATCTTCCTGTCATCAAATCTGTGATTGATAAGATAATACAAAATATTTTGAGAGCATTTGCTATATTTGCTGTTTTTCCATCAGTGAAACTTTTGGTTGATCTTTTCACTAAATGGATGTTAGTAAGTTTAAAATAATGGAGATGTTAATGCTTTTACTCTCTATCTTCATAGAAGCCCTTTTAATCTTAACTCTAAAACTACCTTGCTATTTAATTGTAGAAACATATGATCTAGTAAACATTTCAAAACATAGTATCCAAAAGCAAGCTGACTTGGGAGAGTGAAATGTTTGTCCAACAACAATTTATGTTGCCTTTTTTTTTTTTTTCTTTTCTGTAGACATGTTGCTATAAATGAGAAAGTTCAAATTGGTTGGAATTTGTTACTGACTGAGTATCAAAATTTATGTATCTAACTTCTGTAGAAGATCAGAATTCCCTGGGGAGCTTTTTAAAAACTCAGACCCTGGACCTTGATCTAGACCTCTAATCAGAATCTCTAGGGGGCTCAAGGCTCAATAATCTGCATTTTTCAAAAGATTGCCAGATGGTTTTGCATATACTGAATTTATTTTAAAAACGTCTAATAAAAGTCGAGTTGGAAAAATGTTTAATCAGTCTCAGATCACATTTTAAATGAAACATGGAAGTGATAAAATTCTCTTTACTATTTCAAATCACCTTATAAACACTGGGGAAAGATAGGATCACAGGTATTTGCATAATGCAGAGTAGTCTCTGAACTCTATCTATTGTGAAAGAGTTTTACAGTTTGTACCCCAATCTTTAGAATAATCTTGTCCCCTCTAATTTGTCAGTCTTTGTGTTTTCTTTTCTTCTTTTTTTTCTAACTCTGTTTTTCTTACTGATTCACCTTGATGCAATCTTTCCAAAGTATAAATTTAAATTTTTCAAAGGTTTACAATCCTAACTTATGTTTTATTGGTTTATGTAATATTTGTAGAGATGTGGATGGACCTGGAGTCTGTCATACAGATGACAGACTGTCACAAAGAGAAAAACAAATATTGTATCAGTCAGTTCACTCACTCATACATGTCCGACTCTTTGTGACCCCATGGACTGCAGCACGCCAGACTTCCCTGTCTATCACCAACTCCCGGAGCTTACTCAAACTCATGTCCATCATGTCAGTGATACCATCCAACCATCTCATCCTCTGTCATCCCTTTCTCCTCCCTCCTTCAATCTCTCCCAGCATCAGGGTCTTTTCCAATGAGTCAGTTCTTTCCATCTGGTGGCCAAAGTACTGCAGTTTCAGCTTCAGCATCAGTCCTTCCAATGAATATTCAGGACTGATCTCCTCTAGGATGGACTGGTTGGATCCCTTTTAGTCCAAGGGACTCTCAAGAGTCTTCTCCAACATCATAGTTCAAAAGCATCAAACCTTTGGCACTCAGCTTTCTTTACAGTCCAACTCTCACATCCATACACAATTACTGGAAAAACTATAGCTTTGACTAGATGAACCTTTGTTGGCAAACTAATGTCTGTGCTTTGTAATATGCTGTCTAGGTTGGTCATAGCTTTTCTTCCAAGGAGCAAGCCTCTTTTAATTTCATGGTTGCACTCACCATCTGCAGCAATTTTGGAGCTCCCAAAAATAAAGTCTATCACTGTTCCCATTGTTTCCCCATCTATTTGCCATGAAGTGATGGGACCAGATATCATGATCTTAGTTTTCGGAATGTTGAATTTTAAGCTGACTTTTTCAGTCTCTTCTTTCACTTTCATCAAGAGGCTCTTTAGTTCCTCTTTGCTTTCTGCCATAAGGGTGGTGTCATCTGCATATCTGAGGTTATTGATGTTTCTCCCAGCAACATTGATTCCAGCTTGTGCTTCATCCAACCTGGCATTTTGCATAATGTATTCTGCATAAAAATTAAATAAGCAGGGTGACAATATATAGCCTTGATGTATTCCTTTCCCTATTTGGAGCCAGTCTGTTGTTCCATGTCCAGTTCTAAGTGTTGCTTCTTGACTTGCATACAGATTTATCAGTAGGCAGGTCAGGTGGTCTGGTATTCCCATTTCTTTAAGAATTTTCTACAGTTTGTTGTGATCAACACAGTCAAAGGCTTTGGCATAGTCAATAAATCAGAAATAGATGTTTTTCCGGAACTCTCTTGCTTTTTCTATGATCCAATGGATGTTGGCAATTTGATCTCTGTTTCCTCTGCCTTTTTTAAATTGAGGGCTTTTTTTTTGTATGTGGATTTTCTAAATCCACAAAGAGAAAAGCAAATATTATATATTAAGGTATATATTTAAAATCTAGGAAAATAGACAGGTGAACCTATTTCTAAAGCAAGAATAGAGATGCAAATAGAAAGAAAGGATGTGTGCACATAGAGGGGAAGGGAAGAGTAGGATGAATTGGGAGATTAGAACTGACATGTATACAGCTAGTGCTGTACAATACAGGGAGCTCAGCTTGCTGCTACGTGATGACCTAGAGGGGTGGGATGGGGGTGGAGTGAGAGAGAGGCTTGAGAGGGAAGGGATATACATATACATATAGCTGATTCACTTCATTGTACAGCAGAAGAGAGCACAATGCTGTTAAGCAACTATATCCCAATTAGAAAAGAAAAGAAAACAAATTAAAATACATTAATACCTTAAAATCACAATGGGCATAAATGACTTTAGGAAAAAATGAATCTGACCTTTGACAACTAAATTGACACTAGTGGAAATGTGTGAGAAATTGGCTTTCTGGCGATGGGCATTCAGTTTACCAGTAAGTGTAGTTTGTAGAGAGAATCCTTAGAGAACTGAACTGGCTCATTTGATCATTTAAGATCCTATTGTATTATGAGATCCAGTGAATACATGAGCATACCATGGTCCTGAGAGTAAACATTAGTATACATATTCTCTGTGTGACAGAGACAGTTAACCAGATCACTCTAAGAGTAAGATGATGCTCCTTTCCAATGCTCCCTGCATATGTGCCTCCTTCACATTATCGTTTTCTCTAGTATTGATGATGATTGGAATAAGATACTTCAAGCCTCTTGGGATTGGAAGCATCTTGCAGTCCTTCCAGCTAATACATGCCTCCTCCTGTGGGTTCTACAGGACCAAAAAATTCACCTTTACTCAGTTCTTCTGGTTCTGTGACTGAGGGCCTCAAATGAAATGCAAAATACATTAGCTAAGAGGGTAGGAATACTATATCTTCAAATACAGAATGCTTGACCAATCAGCTAGGGGAACACAGAGGTCTATGGGAAAAAGAACTTGCCAGCATATTTTGGTCACATCCAGTAGGCATGGAAGCACAGATGGTTGAAACCCTGGGTTCAGAGACATGAAGAGGGACTCAGGGGCCCAAGGAAAGGGATGAGAAAGGAAGGGAATGAAACAAAATCACTTTTCTGCATTCCATGCTGAAAGTGGAGCCTGATTTTTAGAGCTCCAACAACACCTACTATCTAAGGCTCTTGAACTTCTGCCTTTAACTGGTCAACCTAAAAGAACGTCTCTTGGCATTCGTTTGCACGAAACCCCTATTGGCTGTACAATTTGTCTAATCCTTTTGAACTGACTGAAAGTCTTCAGCATCATCTAATGCCATCTTTATCTTTAGCATCATGCTTCCTCAAATTCTCACCATTTCAGAATACAACAGGATCTTTTAGGCCTTTGCATGGAGCTGCAAAAATCTCCACTCAGAGACTTTTTCTGCAGAACTTGGCCCATCCATTGCTTCGTCTCTTTGGTTGCTTCAGTTTAGTTCAGTTCAGTCGCTCAGTCGTGTCCGACTCTTTGCAATCCCAGGAAACGCAGCACGCCAGGCCTCCCTGTCCATCACCAACTCCTGGAATTCACTCAGATTCACGTCCATCGAGTTGGTGATGCTATCCAGCCATCTCATCCTCTGTCGTCCCCTTCTCCTCCTGCCCCCAATCCCTCCCAGCATCAGAGTCTTATCCAATGAGTCAACTCTTCGCATGAGGTGGCCAAAGTACTGGAGTTTCAGCTTTAGCATCATTCCTTCCAAAGAAATCTCAGGGTTGATCTCCTTCAGAATGGACTGGTTGGATCTCCTTGCAGTCTAAGGGACTCTCAAGAGTCTTCTCCACACCACAGTTCAAAAGCATCAATTCTTCGGTGCTCAGCCTTCTTCACAGTCCAACTCTCACATCCATACATGACCACAGGAAAAACCATAGCCTTGTCTAGATGGACCTTAGGCAGCAAGGTAATGTCTCTGCTTTTGAATATACTATCTAGGTTGGTCATAACTTTTCTTCCAAGGAGTAAGCGTCTTTTAATTTCATGGCTGCAGTCACCATCTGCAGTGATTTTGGAGCCCCCCAAAATAAAGTCTGACACTGTTTCCACTGTTTCCCCATCTATTTCCCATGAAGTGTTGGGACCGGATGCCACGATCCTCGTTTTCTGAATGTTGAGCTTTAAGCCAAC